>JAVIAB010000059.1:37814981-38395245 GCA_032433765.1 Megaustenia siamemsis | reverse complement strand
TTGTCAGTCATACTTGACTGTGGTAGCCCTTGTCATCATAGTTGACTATAGTAACCTCCGTCAGTCATAGTTGACTGAAGTAGCCCTTGTCAGTCATAGTTGACTGTAGTAGCCTCCGTCAGTCATAGTTGACTATAGTAGCTCTGTCAGTCATAGTTGACTGTAGTAGCCTCCGTCTGTCATAGTTGACTATAGTAGCCTCCGTCAGTCATAGTTGACTATAGTAGCCTCTGTCAGTCATAGTTGACTGTAGTTGCCTCCATCAGTCATAGTTGATTATAGTAGCCTCTGTCAGTCATAGTTGACTGTAGTAGCCTTTGTCAGTCATAGTTGACTATAGTAGCCTCCGTCTGTCATAGTTGACTATAGTAGCCTCCGTCAGTCATAGTTGACTATATTAGCCTCTGTCAGTCATAGTTGACTATATTAGCCTCTGTCAGTCATAGTTGACTATTGTAGCCTCTGTCAGTCATAGTTGACTATATTAGCCTCCGTCAGTCATAGTTGACTATAGTAGCCTCCATCAGTCATAGTTGACTGTGGATTTTTCAACTGCCCTAGAAATGTTATTTTTTCTTTACTTTCTCCGTGGTATTCACTTTTTCTATGAACCTGTCTGCTTCATGTTTGAGTTGCAAGCTTTAGAGTGTGTTTCCAAAGATTGCGGTCTGCAGCTATGTCTTCCCAGGCTGCATGGTTTATGTCATGTTTACACACATCTACAAATCAAAGTTTTGGGCACCGCCCAGGCCTTTTGCCATCTGCCAGTTGTCTGTAGAGCATATATTTTGATATGTGGCCATCTTTCATACGGTGTATGTATGTGTGAAATTAACAACCTTGATTCTTGATCCTACACCTATGTCCATCATCTGTACTTAATTGTCGATGAGATCTTTGGTTGCATGACCATTTCTCTTATTTCAATATTAGTCTTGAATTCATTCCATTGTACACAGAGTATTTTTCTTAGGCATTTGTCTTCAAAGCATTTAGTTTTCTCTCAATCTCTTTTGATGTTTTCCAGCTTTCACATGCATAGATAAGTGTTGATAATACGTTTGAGTTGAATATTCTAAATTTGGTTTTCTCGTTTCGTATTTTTTATTTCCATATTTTGTCCAGGATATACATGTATATCTTACGTATATCTTAGAGAAGATTATTGTTTGATGTGTATCTTACAGAAGATTCCAGTGACGTTGTGTAAACCACCAAGGACATGACCAGAATGTTGAGGCAGCTGAGACTGAGGCAGTACTCCCTGTTGCATGTCGCTGTTGTTCATGGGACAATGGGGTATGTATTAGATAAACAGAAATAAAGTTGGTGTATTTAACTCTAAATAAAATCTTTAGGTAATAACAACCTCTTCGCAATACATTTTTCTTGGAATTGGACACATGCCAGTTCGGGACACGTTCTTTAGCTGAAATGACCTAAGTCACAATGACACAAATTAAGCCATTCCCCTGATAAAATTCAGAAGTTTCTAACTTACATTCAGGATTGCTGTCTATGCAGCTTTCATTATCTTTTCCCGCCTTTCTGCTATAAAAAAATAGTTATTGTTTATGTACCGCCACAGACATTGCAGTGTCTTTTGTTTCGGTTCATCTTGCAAATTTGCTAAAATAACAATTGCCATCCTTATAACTCAGTGTTTATGACTGTCACTTTTACTGGCCCTGTGAGCACAACCATATAGTTCAACTTCCAAGACAAATTTGACAAAATTGAAATGGTAAAAAAAAAATGATGACTTTCACTTTTACTCACAGAAATTATCAAATTATATTATTGTATAAACAAATATAGCTGTTGAGTGTTAATATGAAAGATTAAATGTTGTGAATTAAGCTGATCATAAAATATTATTAAATCAGTTATGGTCACCAGCGCGGCGAGCACAATAGCATAACAAGTTAAAAAAAAAGGTACCATTTTTCTATGACCACGGCACATTTTTGATGATGTGGTCGGTATCCTGCCAGGCCACCTATACTTCCCAGAAAAATCTCTGGTATCTATTTTTAGAGGCTGGGTGACTCCCAGAGTCTTGTCAGTCCAAAATAAAATTTGCCACTACTGGTATCAAACCTGAACCATTCTGGTCAGGAAGTGAGCACACTAACCACTCAACCACCAAGGCTCCACAAAAACATAGACCTACTCCAAATACAGGAGCCGCGATAGCTCAGTGGTTAGTGAACTGGACTACAAAGGAAAAGAGGTAGGTTTGATCCCAGCCGACGGCTTCCGGGTTCTATCTATCTATCTATTGTCCTTTCGAGCTGAAGACGGCACATAGGGCAGAACCACAATCTCAAAAACAGAAACCTTGCGTGCCAAAGTGGCACATATTGCAGAGATCACTGCTCTAAAATGTATGGCGCTGTTTCCATAACAATTCTTTTCACAATGACTTCGGCTTCACTCAGCCTCAAATGGATACCGGGTTTTTTCTGGGAAAGTAAAGTGGCACAGGCATAATACTGACCACATTACGCCAAAAATAATGTGCTCAAGGTCTGTAAAATTTATGGTCACTAACATCATATTCACTATCCGCCACTTGGCGTGATGGAGGCTCTTTACTTTTACTGACTCCAAATACAAATTCATCAAAATTGAAATGGCCAAAAAAATTATGACTTTCACTTCTACCCACAGAAATTATGAAATTGTATTTCTGTATAAACAAATATAAGTGTTCAATGTTAATGAGATAACATTTGGTGAATTAGGTGGACCGTAATATAAAATATATAGTCATGGTGTAATTTTTCTAGGAGTGGCAGAGTGACAAATATTCTGGTCAGACATTGTAGGAAGGAATTCTGTATTTGACGTCACGGCTAAATAAAACTTTGGTAGAGGTTTTAAAGATCAGGCATTCAGATGTGGATTGTTATCACTCGCAAATTTTTCCCTCCATTGATTCTGGCGCATGAAGTCAGCTGTGGGCTGCTGACCGTACTTAAGTCAGTTGCTCGATCAGTGTCTTGGCCCCTGTTGATGCATGTAATGTAAAAGTATTAAAGAAAATGAGATGGGGTGGGCACCAAGTTGCTCATCCGGTAATTGAGTTGAGAGCAGACAATTACTGCATCAGGATCAGCAAACAATGGAGCTGATTAAGATCCTACTCCACCCCCCAGTGGTGCTTGTAGAAATAAACTAACCAGTTTGGCCAAGTAAAAAGGGATCAAAGAGGGTAGGCAACCCAGTGCTCAGAAATGCTGAGCAGCAGGTCAGATGTGTTAAGCTGAAAGGCACAGATATCAAAGCTTGGCTGTAAAGCTCCAAATTATACATCTATGCCCATTTAACCTTAGATTACGAGGCCTATCTGTGAGTGAAATCAAAAAGACTAAACTATGATCATAAACAAAGATAATACTTGAAACCTACAAGTGGATATCAAAGTTGAAGTAATAGACCTGTAGACAGTTCAGATCTACAACTACCTTGGACATACTATAACCAACGATGGAAAATGTAAAACTCAAATAAACAAAAGAATAGAAATGGCAAAAAGTAATTTTAATGCCTTGAAAAGTATATTAACATTAAAACAAATAACATCAGGGCTAAAACTAAGAATAGCAAAATGTTATATCTTCTCAATATTACTGTATAGTGCAGAAACACGCACATTAGATAAGAAAACAGAACAGAAAATTGAAGCCTTTGAAATGTGGATTTATAGAAGAATAGGTAGAATTGGATGGAAAGAAAAGAGAACACAGGATGAAGTTTTAAAACAACTAAAAATGAAAAGAGAACTACTAAACACAATTCAAAGAAGACAAATGAGATTTTGGGGTAAGTTAAAAGACACAACAGCCTACTAAAAGTAATGTTGGAAGGTAAAATACAAAGTAATAGAGGCAGACCAAGACTAACATGTATGAGTAACATCAAAAGATGGACAAGACAGCCTATGACAACCTGCACCATCAAAGCAAGAGACAAAGCGGAATGACGTTTCATTGCAGCCAACCTTCGATGCGACGGCACTCGGTAATGATGATGATCTGTGAGTGACGTTTTCATGATACCGTTGTAAAAATTACTACCATTTAATTATTACATTTGGGTCTTTTAAAATAGTATTTTCTTTGAACTTTTGCTACACAGCTTTGTGTTTACCCAAGCAGAGACATGGGAATTGGAGGCTGTAATCATTTCCTGGGTTACATTAGATTTATGGAATGAAATTCAACTCCATTGTGCTGTGGCTACTGGAGGTGTTATGTTGTCTATTCATGCAACTGCCGTAAGTCCATGATACCATACACATGTGAACACCTGCTCTTTAAAACATCTACCATAGTTTTATGCAGTTGTGACATCAAATACGTAATTCCCTCCCACTAATTCTAACCAGAATGTTTCTAGCCCGCCGCTGCTGGAAAAATTACACCTGGACTATATATTTTATATTATGATCTGCTTAATGCACGACATTATACTCTCATATTAATGTTTTTAATCCAGATTTTTGTATACAGCAGTCAAGTTTAATCATTTCTGTGAGTAAAAGTAAATGTCAGAATTTTTTTACCACTCCAATTTTGTTAAACATGTATCCAGAGAAGATCTATGTTTTTCTGTTCGTTAATATTATTTTTTATAATATTTGTAATATTAATAATATTTTACAATCCGCTTAATTCATGACATTAAATCTCGTCATATTAACATTTAGAATCTATATTTGTTTATACAACAATACAACCTAATAATTTCAGTGAGTAGAAGTGAAAGTCATAATTTTTGTGACCGCTTCAATTTTGTTAAACTTGCATTTGAAGTTGAAACATATTTTTTGTGCTCGCTGCGTCGGTGAAAGTGAAAGTCATCAACACTGGGCTATTAGGTGGCAGTTGTTAATTTAGCTAATTTGTGAGATGAAATGAAACAACAGACAGGACACTGTTGACAGTGTTATATAAACAATTATTATTTTTACAGCAGGAAGGTGGTGGGGAAAGGTTCAGAATGTAGGTAAGAAACAGCAGAAGCACAGCAGAATTGTTGTCAGAGGAAGGGCCTCTTTTGTGTCAATGCGACTTAGGTCATTTCAGCTACAGAGCATGTCCCAAACAGACATGCATTATATTTTTTATGGTTGCTACATTTATGTCTGATCCAACATCAAGGGAAACAAATCCAATACACAAGTTTCACTGGAAGTAGTAATTAGAAAAGGGAGGGGGGGTATGTTTGCAGGCAGGAAACTGTCAAATTTCAAGAATTTGTATTTTTGAGGTGGTAATTTTTACGACGGTATCATAGTATAGGGTTAATGTATATCTAAGGGGTATGAAACAGGTAAATGAATTTAAATATTTGGGAACTTTGTTAACCTCAGACGGAAGATGCACGAAAGAGGTGAGATGTAGAATGGCTCAGGCAAAAGCAGCGTTCCAAAAAATGAGTAAATACTATGCAATCCATTTTTGACAATAGAAACAAGAAAAAGAGTTCTTAAATGTTACGTAGACCAGTCTTAACATACGGATGCGAATCATGGACAATTGGACAACAGACAAGAAAATCACTGGAGTCTGTAGAAATGTGGTTTTACAGAAGAATGTTGAGAATACCATGGACAGCTAAGAAGAGTAATGAAGAGGTTCTAAGAGAGGTCAAAGCAAAAAGAGAGCTAATTTCCAATGTTAGGAAGAGACAATCATCATTTTTTTTTCCATGTAATGAGAAGAGAACAACTTGAATATATTGTAACAACTGGAAAAATTGAGGGACGAAGAGATAGAGGGAAGCAAAGAGAAAAAATAACAGACAGCTTAAGAGAATGGCTCGGCAGAAGTTCAACAACAGAAATGATAAATAGCTGCCGAGATCGAGTGTTGTGGAGAGACATGATCACCTACGCCACTAGGCCCGGTACTTGATGATGAAGGGGTATGACAGCTCATTTGAGTAATGGGTATAAACAAGAAAGAATGAGAAAGAAAGAGTGGCGTATGGAAAGAAGTAAGGCAGGTGTTTGAAAGTAAGGATTTCAAAAGATAGCCAGAGTAGATTTGAGAAAAAAAAACTATCTTTATGACACATGTTACCATTGCTGGTGTATGTCAGGAAGGGGGAGGGGGCTCATGACAGGACCGGAAAGATAAATGCTGTGCTTGGTCTAAGTAGTCGCTACAACATGTGAGAATCAAAATTTTATTTCACCCCTGATAGAAAAAATCTTTTCTATCTACTGCGAGTTTCAAACACAACACACAGGCTTTTCAGCCAGTGAAATAGTGGATTTTGATGCACAGCCACGTGCTTCTCAGGACTGAATAGTTAAATCTGGAATAGAAAGGCAAGGTAAATCAAAGAGAATATTTGTGAGAAATCTAAAATTGTTCAAATTGTTGATGATTACAAATAGACTCAAGATGTAACAAAGCTTGTCAAGATCATCAGTCACATATCACCACTATTGTTCAACATGGAAATAACTCTACAAACAAAACGAGCACTCTAAATACAATCTTCATCCCAATGTTGTGCTACCAATGCCAGTCCTGGACCCTAGATGCAAGATCAATTTTTAAAATAACCACTAAAAATATGAAATGTATTAGACGAATGACAAGAAACAGCCTGAGAGATAAGATCAGAAACTAAAAACTTAAAAAAGCTAGAAATAATTCCCGCCATAGAATACATAAAGAAACAATAGATAAAATGGTTTGGCCACGTGATAATACAGAAAGACCAAAACACAACATATAAAGCCTTCAATAAACATTGTGAGAACACCAGACCTAAGGGCTGACCATGAGAAAAAATGGATTGATGGAATATTAAAAACACAATGAAACATAACAGCGGGAGAGACCAGCAGAGGAGTTAAAGACCACAAAATATATCTCCCCTTGACGCTAAAAGGCAAATGAAGCAGGAAAGAAGAAGATAAAGGTAATGTACAAGACTTGAATAAGCATCTTACTTCGCGAGTTTTCACCCATATGTGCTCGGCCGCCTCCAGAAGTGTTCTGAGACGTCTGGATAATGTCACGTCTGGCATCGAAACTCATGATGAGAGACGGCATTCCTCACCTTACCAGAGTACTACCCTGGTACCCATTTCTGCCAGTGGCAGGGTTAGCCGCAAGGATATTTTTTTCCAACTACAAGTACAATTCACACTGCTTCCAGCAAAAATCGAACACTAGCTGTCCAAACGTCGTTAGCCCAGTCGGGTGGTTTTTCCATATAGGCTACCGAGGCTCCCTAGAAGAATATGATTTTGAGAAATATGATTCTCAAGGTTCCATGACATTGACACATATCATGACTTGTTTTCACAGATACTGTGGCTACTTCTCTCCCACGGAGCTAATGTGAACATAACGGACTAGAATCATATGTCACCTCTGTCACTGGCTGTAGCCATACAACAACCAGATGTAGTTAAACTTCTTATTGAAGAAGGTCAGTCTATTTCTAACAAATTATTAGAAGAGACAGATCAGATAAAAACAAATGTGTTTTTTACATGCCAACTTTATATCTCTGAAGTCTACAGGGACTTAATATTTGTATGAATATCACTTTTTCCTATTTCTTCACTCCAGTAGTCATATGCTTTCAAAAATGTGTTGTTTTTGATAGATTTTGTCCTATCAGTTTAACCCATAAGTAAAAAGAAGTAAAGTACCCCCGTCACGCCAAGTGGCATATAGGGAATATGGTGTTAGTGACCATATATTTTACAGACCTTCGGCACATGATTTTTGGGGTAATGTGGTTGGTATTATGCCCGTGCCGCTTCACTTTCCCTGAAAAAATTCAGGTACCCATTAAAGGCTGGGTGAACCCGGAAGCCGTCGGTTGGAATCGAACCCTACCTCTTGTCCTTTGTAGTCCAGTTCACTAACCACTGAGCTATCACGGCTCCCAGTTTAACCCATGCAGTGGTTATTTTCAACCTACTCCTTTCTATTGTTCTGTCAATCCATCTTTTTCATGGTCAGTCTTTGAGTTTGGTGTTCTCGCAATGTTTATTGAAGGCTTGTTGTATTTTGAACTTCCTGCCTTATCATGTGGCCAATCCATTTTATCTGTTGGAGACCAATAATCATAAATTAATATTATTATAGAGGGAAACTTCCGAGGCGATAATTCAGGGAATCATAGGAGGAAGAGGATTTGTCATAAAAATGACAAATAAACAACAACAGAAAAAAACAAAGAGCAATATAAGGTCCGAAGCAGGATCGAACCTGTACTCTATGGCACTACGCCTTGCCACGAGAAGCCGAACACTTAGGAACAATGCCACTCAGCTAACTAAAAAATTATCTATTGCAGACAATGTCTACTACATGTATGACTACAGCACTGTTGTCATTTTTTTCTCAGTGCTGTAGTACATACCTCTTCCTCCTATGATTCCCTGAATTATTGCATCGGAAGTTTCCCTCTTTAATAATATTAATTTATTATTATTTGTCTCCTGTATAAAAACCACTGGATACTACTATTCGTGCAGTTTTGTCCAATAAATGTTTGTCTGCAACACAAGTATTCAGCCCTACTGGGAGATACTTGCCTTAATAGGAAAGTACAGAAATACAATTTACTTCCGATCTGTGATCGTAACCCTATGCTATAGTCATGAGAACGCCTTCACGTAAGACATTGTCCGCAATAGCTAATGTTTTAGTTAGCTGAGTGGCAGTGTTCCTAAGCGTTCGGCTTCACGTGGCAAGGCGCAGTGCCATGGAGTACGGGTTTGATCCTGCTTCAGACCATATATTGTTCTTTGTTTTTTCTGTTGTTAATTATTTGTTTTTTTTTTCTGAGTGCTGTAGTACATACCTCTTCCTATGATCACCCCATTTTATCTGTTGTTTCTTTATATATTCTATAGCAGGGATTATGCCTAGCTTTTTTCAGTTCTACATTTCTAATCTTATCTCTCAGGCTGTTTCCTGCCATTTGTTCTTGAGTCCATGTCTGGCATTGGTAGCTCAACAATGTTATGTAGATTGTCCCATTTTGTGAGTTATTTCCTTGTTGGACATTAGTCATGATAGTTGTCTGATGATTTGACAAGCTTTGTTGCATCTGAGTCTATTTCTGCTGTTTGTGAATTGTCGTTGTGAACAACCGATGTTACAAATGTAAAAATTCTGTCAAATATTATGGTTTTAATTCAAGCATATCTTATACGGGGGGTCTGGGTGGTGTAGAAGTAAGACCTCAGCCTCTAGACAAGAGAGAAAATGAATGTCCAAGACAAGAATGTCCTGGGTTTGATTAACACTGGCGGTGAAAATTTTTAAATTAATAAAATGTAATCCATGGCTTTACCCTCCCCTGGTCTCTGGGTAGTGTGATCCGACATTATGAAATAAAATTAATGTCAATTAGACTTTAGAGGAATGAAGTTTACCATAAATGTGTGACATTAACAACCTTGATTCTTGATCCTACCATCTTCATCCTACAACCTATGTCAATCTTCTTTCCTTAAATGTAGATGAGATCTTTGGTTGCTTGGTCATTTCTCTTATTTCAATATTAATCTTGAATTCATTCCATTGTAGATGAGATCTTTGGTTGCATGGCCATTTCTCTTATTTCAATATTAGTCTTGAATTCACTCCATTGTAGATGAGATCTTTGGTTGCATGACCATTTCTCTTGTCTCTATATTAGTCTTGAATTCATTCCATTGTAGATGAGATCGTTGGTTGCATGGCTATTCCTCTTATTTCTATATGTCTTGAATTCATTCCATTGTAGATGAGATCTTTGGTTGCATGACCATTTCTCTTATCTCTATATTAGTCTTGAATTCATTCCATTGTAGATGAGATCTTTGGTTGCATGGCCATTTCTCTTATTTCAATATTAGTCTTGAATTCATTCCATTGTAGATGAGATCTTTGGTTGCATGGCCATTTCTCCTATTTCTATATTGGTCTAGAATTCATTCCACTGTACACGGAGTATTTTTCTTAGGCATTTGTCTTAAAAAGCTGTTACTTTTCTCTCTTTTGCTATTTTCCAGCTTTCACATACATAGGTAAGTGTCGTTAATACGTTTGAGTTGAATATTCTAAGTTTGGTTTTCTTGCATATCATTTTTGATATCCATATTTTGTTAACACCACAAGGTTCTACAACGGTTTCCCCACTTATTATTAACAACGTACTATCTATTAAATGAAAGGAACTAAATTATGGAAATGTGAAGAGAAACAAGAGCTGCTCAGACAATTTCTGGGAATTGTTCAGTTGGTATTGTTTGACCATTTCTAAAAAAGTTTCATGAAATTGCAGAAAATAAAACACAGGCTTGAAGAGCTGCAGTTGAAGAGCTAGGAAGTACTTGAATTATCTGATTATCTTTAATTACCTGTCTACTTTTCAGTGATCTTCCTTTGGTCGCCTTCAAATGCGACAAGAACCTGAGAGGCATTCCTCACTCAAACCACAAACACCTTGGTAATTTTCTATATGAACATCGAATTTGCTGAACTTGTGACCATGTGCAGGTGACATATGTGGGCGAGTCTGGACGACACGTGAGTGACAGATTTTGTGAGCATCTCCGTGATGTTGAGCAAAAGACTTGGCAGCCCGGTGTCTGCCCATTTCAACTCTCCAAGCCATAGTGGTAAACCTGACAGGCAAGCCACTGGTATTGCATCGTGTCACTGCAGCAATCACAGTCGGTTTGTCTCTGAGAATCATTACATTGCCCAGTTGGGTTCACTGGCCCCCCCCCCCCAGGCATGAACATATCGCTCTAATAATACATAGGACACCTACCACACATTTCTTACCCTCATGCGCTACCACACCTGTATATGTATGTATATTTGTCTGCATATGTATTAGCACATTTTGACACCTTCTGGTTTTCTTTTGTGTGCATTGTGGTAATATGTACACACTTATGCTTGTACGCATGTATGGTTATGTACACATGTTTTTTTGCACATCTGTTCGGTGTGCACACTCACAGTTAGATATACACAGTTTATAGGTATCTTGTACCCACTTCCCCATATCTTTAGAACCCTTCCTTTTTATTTCTTCCTGACTGCCTGGTTAGTGAGATATATAATTGGTCAGCCCGTCCACCTATTTTAGTTTAGTCAGAGGCTGACCAAGCTCTGGACCACAGGGAAGTGACCTTTTTTTTATTTCCTTTCTTGAGTAACTAGCATATTATCGCCATGTAGTTAAATTTGTGTATGTATCTATCTATCTATCTATTGACCTTTCAAGCTGTAGCTGGCCCATAGGGCGTATACCAAGATACTCCTTCTCTTATCTTATCTGAATTTTTATTCCAGCAGTTTTATTCTAGCAGTTTTCAATTCTTTTAAAGTTATTTTTATCAAATCTCGCCATTTGTCTCTGTTCTGTGCAAGCAGCTTTATCTCATTGAGGGAGCTGATTTCTGCTGCTCATGCCTCTCATCAATGTTCTTCTCAGTGTCTCTCTGGGTCTTCCTGTTATTCTCTTACCTGTTGTTTCCCACATGAGGGCTTGCTTTGCTATTCGATTATTATCTCTTCTCATCACATATCCAACATATGACCATTGTCTTTTATTTATTACTGAAGATATTAGTGGTTGATTGGCAATTTCTGTAATTTCCTTGTTTGTTTTGAATTCGTTCCACGCTATACCAAGTAAGTTTCCTTAGACATTTATTTTCTAATGTGTTCAACTTTGTTTCTATATCTCTTGTTGTTTTCCAGCTTTCACACACATACGTAAGGGTTGATAGTACATTTGATTTGAATAGTCTAAGTTTAGTGTTTGTGCTGATGAGTTTTGATTTCCACAACTTTTTAAGGCTTCTGAAAGACATTGCTGCTTTAGCTATTCTGATTCTAATTTCTTTGCTTGTATCCCCTTCTCGATCAATGTGACTTCAAAGATAGATAAAGTGATCGATCTCTTCCACTGGTTTGTTTTCCATGTATATTTTGTCATCTGTTGGAATTAAACTTTTCATGACTTTAGTCTTTTTATGATTGATCTCAAGCCCAATTTTGCTGGCTATTGATGATAGTTCATTTGTGTTTTCCTGCATCGTTTTTATCTGACTGCTGATGAGAACTATGTCATCAGCAAAGTCGAGGTCCTCCAAATGGTCTCCTTGTATCCATTTGATGCCTTTATTACCAGTGCAGCATTTCTTCATTATGAAGTCCATAACAACTACAAATAACAAGGGCAATAAAATACATCCTTGTTTAACCCCAGTTTCTATTGGGAAACATTCGCTCAGTCCTTCCTCTGTTCGAACTGCACATGTGTAACCATCATACATGTCTATAATGATATTTATCATTTTTGATGGTAAGCCATATTGCTTCAGAATTTTCCACAAAGAATCTATGTGATTTGTGTACTTATATATGATATGTGTATATCCTTATATATATTTTTGTGTTGTTGTTTGTTGTTCCAGCTGAAGGCTTACTTGTCTGAAACGCCAACTTTTGTTTTGAACTCACCTACGTAAAGCTGTTACCATACCACATTTTAAAAATATTTGTCACTTTAATTATCTGCCTTCTGCAATAATTTCATTCTCATTAATGGGTTTGTTTATTTCTGGAATCATCGCAGGCCATTCAAAATTTGGTGGAAGAGATGAAGAAGCTACTGGGATCTCTCACAGCTTTGTTTCTCTCTAAAGTGTTTGGAGGCTGCTGTCTTAGGAATTGACCAATTCCTTTCTATATAAACACATACACACATGAGCTGACACACAGGCACTTACACAACTACACGCACTCATTCTCACACATAAATCAAGGGAAGTAATCATACAATAAAAGAAAACAAAATGTTTCAGTTTTAAATTGTTGAATTTATTCTTGTTTATGTTCAGTCTTCTATATTTTCCTCTTCTTTGTTCTCTCTTTCTTCTGTTGTTGATCTTTCTATATCTGCTTCTCTGCTTTTTACTTCTTCTTCTTCTGCTTTTTATTATTATTCTTCTCCTTCCTCTTCTTCTCTTTTTCCTTCATCCACTTTTTCCTCTATTTCATCTTCTCCTTTATCCTCATCTTCTTCTGTTTCTACTTCTTATTCTTTCTTGTTTATTTTGTCCTCTTCTTCATCTCCTTCTTTTGTTTCAGCTTCTACGTCTTCTACCCCTGTTCCTACTTCTATTACTACTATTTATTTTTCTTCTTCCTCTGTTCCTACTTCTATTACTACTATTTATTTTTCTTCTTCCTACTTCCTACTTCTATTACTACTATTTATTTTTTTTCTTCCTCTTTTTTCTTCTTCTTCATTCCATAACTTTGGGGATCGTTGGGTCACCACTGACAGACCTCGTCAACATTGTCCATTTCTCGCTATCTCTGATCTTTCTTTAAGACTGAAAGTTGAGACCTGCCCATTGTTTCATGTTACTTTCCCATCTCTATCTCTGATCTTTCTTTGAAACTGAAAGTTGAGACCTGCCTATTGTTTCATGTTACTTTCCCATCTCTATCTCTGATCTTTCTTTGAGACTGAAAGTTGAGACCTGCCTATTGTTTCATGTTACGTTCCCATCTCTATCTCTGATCTTTCTTTGAGACTGAAAGTTGAGACCTGCCCATTGTTTCATGTTACTTTCCCATCTCTATCTCTGATCTTTCTTTAAGACTGAAAGTTGAGACCTGCCCATTGTTTCATGTTACTTTCCCATCTCTATCTCTGATCTTTCTTTGAAACTGAAAGTTGAGACCTGCCTATTGTTTCATGTTACTTTCCCATCTCTATCTCTGATCTTTCTTTGAGACTGAAAGTTGAGACCTGTCTATTGTTTCATGTTACTTTCCCATCTCTATCTCTGATCTTTCTTTGAGATTGAAAGTTGAGACCTGCCTATTGTTTCATGTTACTTTCCCATCTCTATCTCTGATCTTTCTTTGAAACTGAAAGTTGAGACCTGCCTATTGTTTCATGTTACTTTCCCATCTCTATCTCTGATCTTTCTTTGAGACTGAAAGTTGAAACCTGCCTATTGTTTCATGTTACTTTCCCATCTCTATCTCTGATCTTTCTTTGAGACTGAAAGTTGAGACCTGCCCATTGTTTCATGTTACTTTCCCATCTCTATCTCTGATCTTTCTTTGAAACTGAAAGTTGAGACCTGCCTATTGTTTCATGTTACTTTCCCATCTCTATCTCTGATCTTTCTTTGAGACTGAAAGTTGAGACCTGCCCATTGTTTCATGTTACTTTCCCATCTCTATCTCTGATCTTTCTTTGAGACTGAAAGTTGAGACCTGCCTATTGTTTCATGTTACTTTCCCATCACTATCTCTGATCTTTCTTTGAGACTGAAAGTTGAGACCTGCCTATTGTTTCATGTTACTTTCCCATCTCTATCTCTGATCTTTCTTTGAGACTGAAAGTTGAGACCTGCCTATTGTTTCATGTTACTTTCCCATCTCTATCTCTGATCTTTCTTTGAGACTGAAAGTTGAGACCTGCCCATTGTTTCATGTTACTTCCCCATCTCTACCTCCAATCATTCTTTGAGACTGAAAGTTGAGACCTGCCTATTGTTTCATGTTACTTTCCCATCTCTATCTCTGATCATTCTTTGAGACTGAAAGTTGAGACCTGCCCATTGTTTCATGTTACTTTCCCATCTCTATCTCTGATCTTTCTTTGAAACTGAAAGTTGAGACCTGCCTATTGTTTCATGTTACTTTCCCATCTCTATCTCTGATCTTTCTTTGAGACTGAAAGTTGAGACCTGCCTATTGTTTCATGTTACTTTCCCATCTCTATCTCTGATCATTCTTTGAGACTGAAAGTTGAGACCTGCCCATTGTTTCATGTTACTTTCCCATCTCTATCTCCAATCATTCTTTGAGACTGAAAGTTGAGACCTGTCTATTGTTTCATGTTACGTTCCCATCTCTATCTCTGATCTTTCTTTGAGACTGAAAGTTGAGACCTGTCTATTGTTTCATGTTACTTTCCCATCTCTACCTCCAATCATTCTTTGAGACTGAAAGTTGAGACCAGCCCATTGTTTCATGTTACTTTCCAATCTCTACCCCCAGTCATTATTTGAGACTGAAAGTTGAGACCTGTCTATTGTTTCATGTTTCTTTCCCATCTCTATCTCTGATCTTTCTTTGAGACTGAAAGTTGAGACCTGCCCATTGTTTCATGTTACTTTCCCATCTCTATCTCTGATCTTTCTTTGAGACTGAAAGTTGAGACCTGCCCATTGTTTCATGTTACTTTCCCATCTCTATCTCTGATCTTTCTTTGAGACTGAAAGTTGAGACCTGCCCATTGTTTCATGTTAGTTTCCCATCTCTATCTCCCGTGGTTCTCCCTTAACAATCATATTATTAACATGGAAACCCTTGTGGTACGAATGGAAGCTGATGAGGTGACCAGGGACAGGTTGATGACACAGCTCGACGTTTAGTTTGATTGCAGCCTGTGTTTCAGGGACCATGACGACCATGTGATAACAAAATCCCACAAAAGATTAGATGTCTTAAAGGTCATGGCAGCTGCCAACATCGAGCAGAGGCTACCTACCCGTCTATTACAGTGACACGTCCTCGCACTAATTGTGTACACCTTTGCAATTCTTACTGTCAGTACAACATAAATTGACAGGCTGGAGAAAATACAGAATGAAGCTATGCGCTTTATCTTGGGGATGTACGAGGGACACTCCCTGTGTTACAATGAGGTATCTTCTTGACTTTCCAACCATGGATGACAGGATCAAGTTCTGGTGGGAAGGAGCATACCTGAAAATAAGTGCAGATAAGGAGCATCCATTGCACAATGCGCTCAACACAGGGAAAGGTGTCAGGCTAAAAAGAGACAAATCATGGGTGGGCAGAAGATATCATCAAACAGGTCTGTGGGTTTACCAATAGCAACGCTGGTGAGAAGTGGACATAGGTGCCTACACCATGCAGGGGATCATTCTCGTGTATTATCACACTTAACAGGAAATGTAGGGAATAGAACTCAGTCGTGGTCAATACGGAAGTCATCTGGGATAACACTGATAAAAAGGATGCAGTCATCTCTACAGACAGATCTGTAATACGATACCAAAGGAGTGTATGGGCACTTGCAACACGCTCGGCAAGCAGAATAGTTAAGGTAGACAGTGATGCATACATTATGACCAGGAGAAGCATGACGATGGAGGTGATGGCAGTGACTAGGAAATTCATCTGTTCAAAGTCACAAAACCACCCACGTCTGCATACTAAGTGATCCATTGAGCATGATAAGAAAAGTGGAGGCGGGCTCTGTATGTAGGCAATGGGTAGAGTCATTGCAGAGGTAAAAATACGTACGGTCATCATTTTCTACGTCCCTGAACATGCGGGAACACGGGGAAATGTAAGAGCGGGCAGACTGGCTAGCTGTGCTGTCATTGAAGACGGTCATCCAATGGGTCGGGCGGACATCATCAATGCTCTCCGAGATGTGGGAAGGGCACTTGACTTCGACAACCATGAGTCCATATCACTCCTTGGGATGAAAAAGATGGGAGTTAAGATGGGCACATCCAGAAACGAGAAACTTAGTGGGCGTGTTTGAAGACTTATCAACCATCACAGAACTGGAGTCGTTAGTCGCTGGACACTGAGGGAATTGCTGTGGAGGGGATCTGAGCACCTATGGACATGTTCGGAGTGCAATGATGATGACCCACAAATAACGAAATAAATAAATTAGCATTATTAACTGTTTCTTTCTTAATAGTAGGACTTTTAAATGTATCTCTTTTCATACAAAGATTTTTAACTGCTTTTATCTTCATACTAGTATTTTAAATTGTCTCTCTGGTCATTCTATGATTTTCATAAGGTTAACTTTTGATGCTAGAAATATAAACTCTCTCAACTCCTACATTTTAATCTCTTTCTATTAATGCTTTTCAATAAAGATTAATGCTGATCAATAAATACTTTTAAACTGCCACTCTGCCTCTCCAGTGACATGAATAATGCCCAATTGTCTATCTCCAACTCCTCTCCCTTTTTCTACTACAATTTTGAAATTTCAACTGCATAATATTTTCCTAGTTTTTTTTTTATACCTCTCTCTCTCTCTCTCTCTCTCTCTCTAACATTATCTCTTCTAGACTCTACAGTGATGTGATGAGACAGCATCAGCTAATTTTTGTAAATTAACTTCTTTCGACCTGTGATCTATAAAAAATGTGTAGAAACTTTAAACAGTTGATTATCTGCTAAGAAATATAATAATTCTTTGAAAAATATATATTTAAATGTTGCATAATGTTTACAGGCACGGTTCGTTCTAACATATCAAACTTAAATGCAAAAAAGTGTTGTATCGTTGAATTGTTGATGAAAATGTTAATATTATCTTTTATTGTAAAGAAAAATAAAAGTTATCTTGATTTAATAATAAGGGAAGCAACTCCATCTATATTAATAGTTAAGAATTCTTTATACGTCGATATATTGTAATTGTAAATTGCCAAAACTTTTAATCATATGCATATTGTTTCCTAGAAAATAATGTTCTCATAAAATGTGCAAGCTCTTTGAAAATATCTATAGCAAATTGCAAGTCCTAAAGTATCAAATTAAATACATGTACCTATTTCTAATTTGTGGTTGCAAATAATAATTATTTATAATTTCTCTCAAAAATTAAAAGTTATCTTCCTTTGATCACAGAAAAGTCAACTTGAGTCTTAAATAAGAAAACGAGGCTGTATAAAGTCCGCTGCGGTGAACATATTTTTGAAATTACGTGAAATTGTACATAAAATTTGTGTTATTCATATAGATACTACTGCTGTTGGCTGGCTTGTATTAGGTAAAGAAGCTGTGCACGCGTTGAAGCTGTGTTTACAGCATGTGTTCAAAATATCCAACACAGGCCACAAGACTTTCTGAGACTTGTCTCTTACTATTTTCGAAAACCTTCTGGATCTATATACATATCTTTCGTTCGCCTGAAGTATTGTCTACAACTGCAATGTCGTTTCTTGTATAAATGTTACCGTCTTTTTCTCATTCTTACAGTGGTGCATATAGTCTTGTCTGTAGTGTTGTATTAATGGTATAAGTGGACTTTCCTCAGTCTACTATATTCAGTGCATTCTTTAAATATGTGTCCCGCTGTGTGGGGCACCTGTCCACATGTAAATATAGTTGAGGTACCGATATTGAATTTTGTAGACACGTGACTGTGGAGTCAGTCATTTGTGTCCTGTTCTAATGCTCATAATGATAAATTATTCCCATCTATTCATGTAATGAAATACATCCTTATTTGGAGCATTTGTTCTTCTGATTGATTTGATTATCTGTATCTTATGATGGTATGTAACCGGCGCATCTGGTTGTGTGCCTGTTGCACCTTTTTATGAAAGCTGATATGCTTTCTAGTTTTCTGGTATTCCAGTGTGAGATGTGATCCACTGCAGGGCAATCCTATGGTGTTTGTAGAGTTCAGTCAATAAAGTTTGCAGATGTAGCAACTTTCTGGATTGCATTGCCTGGAGTACTGATCTTGCATCTGTCAAAAGCTCCACAGGCTGTGGGCTAAGATTACTGTTCAACAGTTTTTTTATTGCCAACTTTATTGCTTGCATTTCTGCATCGTAATTGTGATAATATTTCCCTGTTGCTATTTTTTCCATATCCCTAGTGTTATTTTTTGGGTACTCTATATAGACCCCTGCTCCACCTTTCTTTTCTATATATTGATCATGTCACCGCACAGAGACATTATAAACACCCGATATAACACTTGTTACTACAAGTTTGATAAACTATTCAGAACTTGATTCTCAATTAAAAAATAAAAAAGAATGACTCTCTCTTTATTTTAATGCTTGAGATTTAATTGTCTGTCGCTATTTTCATAACATGATTTTAAGCTGCTTTCATTTCCATATTAGCATTATTAACTGTTTCTTTCTTAATAGTAGGACTTTTAAATGTATCTCTTTTCATACTTAGATTTTAAACTGCTTTTATCTTCATGCTAGTATTTTAAATTGTCTCTCTGGTCATTCTAGCATTTTCATAAGGTTAACTTTTGATGCTAGAAATATAAACTCTCCCAACTCTCTTAACTCCTACATTTTAATCTCTATCTATTAATGCTAGAAATTTAAAATGCCTCTCTCTCATTCTCTTTCTTGTATCTATATCTTAATGTTTAATATATATAACTGCATATCTCTCTCTCTCTCTCTCTCTCTCTCTCTCGCTCTCTCTTTCTTAATGTTAGTCTTTTAAACTGCCACTCTCTCTCTCTCCAGTGACACGAATTATGTTCAATTGTCTATCTCCAACTCCTCTCCCTTTTTCTACTACAATTATGAAATTTAAACTGTATAGTATATTAATAGTTTTTTTAAAATATATATATATATATATCTAACATTATCTCTTCTAGACTCTACATTGAAGTGATGAGACGGCCTCAGCTAATTTTTGTAATTTAACTTATTTGGATCTGTGATCTATAAAAATGTTTAGAAACTTTAAACACTTGATTATCTGCTAACAAATATAATAATTATTTGAAGAATATAATTTAAATGTTGCATAATATTTACAGGCATGGTTCGTTCTAACATATCAAAATTAAATGCATAAAAGTGTTCTAACGTTGAATTGTTAATGAAAATGTTAATATTAACTTATATTCTTAAAAAATTAAGTGTTCGTGATTTAATTAAAAGGGAAGCAACTCCTGTTATATTAATAGTTAAGAATTCTTTATACGTCGATATATTGTAATTGTAAATTGTCAAAACTTTTATTTATAGGCATATTGTTTCACAAAAAATAATGTTATCATAAAATATGCAAAAATTATGTAAATTTCTGTAAGAAATTGCAAACCCTAAAGTATCAAATTAAAAGAAAAGTACCTTTGCTTAATTTGTGGTTGCAAATATTAATTATTTATAATTTCTCTCAAAAATTAAAAGTTCTCTTCCTTAGCTCACAGAAAGGTCAACTTCTGTCTTAAATAAGAAAACGAGGCTGTATAAAGTACGGTGCAGTGAACATATTTTTGAAATTACGTGAAATTGTATATCAAATTTGTGTCTAGATACTACTGCTGTTGGCTAGCTTGTATTAGGTAAAGAAGCTGTTCACGCGATGAAGCTGTGTTTGCAGCATGTGTTCAAAATATCCAGCACAGGCCTCAACATATTCTGAGACTTGTCAGTAGTATACAAGGGTCCAACTGTTAGGTATTTGGCAATAAATTAACAAATATATATAGTAGGCGCATTTCGCGCCTAATGTACACGAGAGACAAAGGGAGTTAATCGGTCGTGCGGCGGCGGGTGGTGTGACCCCTCGTGCGGCGGGCGTTGTGACCCCTCGGCGCTCCGGCGGTCGTCGTGGTGACCTCGGGGCGGATCGCGCGGGTGCGTGGTGACCTCGGGGCGGATCGCGTGTCGGCGGGTGACCCCGGAAGTGACGTGTTTATGTCTGGTGTGTGCTGACTTTGGAGTTCTTGATGTACTTGATCCATAGTGATAGGTTATAGATTATACAACATCAATGAAAAACGATAAATATAAAACAGAAGACAAAGATATATTTTATTCTTTTATTATCTCAATAGGTGTATAACATACAGTGGATAGTATATAAAATTACAAAAATATTTAGTACACTGAGTAAATATATAGTACAAGGATAACATTTATTTATAGCTATGTATCAACAAAAAACTAGTAGTGATGTTGCGGGTTTGAACATGGTTTTAACCTTTTCGCATCGTGCATGTTCCTATATGCGAGTCATTTTTGCACCATACATGCGCGTAGTATGAGCGGCTCAAAACCATTTTATTCACTACCAGTTTTTTGTTGATTTTTAGTTTGGTTTGATATGTAGGGGTGTCAAATATTATGTTTGAGGTATGCCTTGAGGTATTGTTTCAATTTTTTATCGATTTCAGGGGCGTATCCCTCAAAAATGGTAAGGGGGGTAACAATTTCAAAAGTGCTTTTAATTAAATTTTTGGTATGGGGATGTCTAAAATAAAGTTTTGGGTATGCCTATAGTAAAAATTTACGATTTTTTACCGATTTCATGGGCGTAACCCCTAAAAATGATAAGGGGGTTAAATCCTAAAAGTGGTTTTAAATGTAAATTTTTGCAATGGGGTTGTCTAAAATAAAGATTGGGGTATGCCTACAGTGAAAATTTACGATTTTTACCGATTTTATGGGCGTATCCCTAAAAAATAGTCAGGGGGTAACAATCATAAAAGTGATGTATAGGTACATTTTTGCCATGGGGATGTCTAAAATAAAGTTTTTTGGACTTTGAATATAACTATCTGTTCGATGTGTCTAACTTGTATGAGTATGGGAGTAGATTTTTTATGGTTTAGAGGTCGACTTTTTTAATATGAGTCTATATTTTTTTTTGTTCTGTGGGTAAAATTTTAGTGATTTGGCCAAACTTTTTGTACCTAGAATATAACTTCCTACTCGTTGTGTCTAACTATTACGACTATGTGAGTAGCTTTTTATTGTTTTGAGGTCGACTTTTTTAATATGAGCATACATTTTTGTGTTCTGGGAGTAAAATGTTTGCGATTTGGTCTAACTTTTTTGACTTTGGATATAACTATCTGTTCGTTGTGTCTAACTTGTATGAGTATGGGAGTAGATTTGTAGCGTTTTAAGGTCGACTTTTTGAATATGAGCCTAAATTTGTGTGTTCTGGTGGTAAAATGTTTGCGATTTGGTCTAACTTTTTTGACTTTGGATATAACTATCTGTTCGATGTGTCTAACTTGTATGAGTATGGGAGTAGATTTGTAGAGTTTTAAGGTCGACTTTTTGAATATGAGCCTAAATTTGCGTGTTCTGGTGGTAAAAACTTAGTGATTTGGTCTAACATTTTGGACCTTGATTATAACTTCCTGCTCGTTGTGTCTAACTAGTATGACTTTGTGAGTAGATTTTTATGGTTTTGAGGTCGACTTTTTGAGTATGAGCCTAAATTTTTGTGTTCTGGGGGTAAAATATTTGCGATTTGGCCAAACCTTTGGCGCTTTAGAAATAACGATCGGTTCGATGTGTCTAACAATTATGACTATGTGAGTAGCTTTTTGAAATTTTTAGGTCGACTTTTTTAATATGAGTCTACATTTTTGTGTTCTGGGAGTAAAATTTTTGCGATTTGGTCTAACTTTTTTGACTTTGGATATAACTCTCTGTTCGTTGTGTCTAACTTGTATGAGTATGGGAGTAGATTTGTAGCGTTTTAAGGTCGACTTTTTGAATATGAGCCTAAATTTGTGTGTTCTGGTGGTAAAATCTTAGTGATTTGGTCTAACATTTTGGACCTTGAATATAACTTCCTGCTCGTTGAATCCAACTATTTATGACTGTCATGGAACTCCTGGTATTGCATCAGGGGTCAAAGCGCGTTAAGTAACCCGCCACTTGTATTATTTCCTCCCACCATTGACCCGCTAGATGGATTGTATCAGGGGCCGAATCGATTTAAAGTAACCCACGCGTCAGACTCGACAGCACTCCAAGTTGAAAATGAGGTCAGTTATCACGATAACAGTAATCTTTTTCTCTGATTAGTTAATCCAGAGGTCAATCATTTCGTTGGTGGGTGTCCGATAGAAATCCTCTTCTCTGGTTGGTTAATCCAAAGGTCAGTCATTTCGTTGATGGGTGTCCGATAGAAATCCTCTTCTCTGGTTGGTTAACCTATATGTTAGTCGAGGGTGGAATAGTGTCGTCCAACTTTTATTTACCAGATTATATTTAAACTAGTCGGATGTGAGACTTCGTGTTATAAGCGCGATTGATTCACGGGAGTTTAGTTTCATAGTACTGTTCAGTCTAGCGGTCTGTGTTGTAGTGGTATATTTTACGGTGTAAGTTGATTTTTTTTTTCTGTTTTTCTCTTATCTCATAACGATGTGGTAGGTTTTCATTAAAGGAATTTCGGTTGTATTAATGGTGATGTGTATAAAATACGAGTGGTACTAAAGAAGTCTAGTAGGGGTTAGAAGAGAGAGAGAGCATGAGAGAGAAAGAGAGATAGCGAGAGAGAGATAGCGAGAGGGAAAGAGACAGAGCTGGAGAGGGAGCGAGAGAGAGAGCGATGGAGAGGGAGAGAGATAGCGAGAGACAGAGATAGAAAGAGAGAGAGAGATAGCGAGACCGAAAGAGACAGAGCTGGAGAGGGAGCGAGAGAGAGAGAGCGATGGGGAGGGAGGGAGAGATAGCGAGAGATAGAGACAGCGAAGGAGAGAGAGAGAGAAATAGCGAGAGCGAAAGAGACAGAGATGGAGAGGGAGCGAGAGAGAGAGCGATGGGGAGGGAGAGAGAGATAGCGAGAGATAGAGACGACGAAGGAGACAGAGGTAGCGAGAGCGAAGGGAGAGAGAGAGAATGGAAAGGGAGAGAGAACGAGCGAGAGCGAAAGAGACAGTGATGGAGAGGGAGAGTGAGAGATAGCGAGAGCGAAAGAGACAGAGATGGCAAGGGAGAGAGAGAGATAGCGAGAGCGAAATAGACAGAGCTGGAGAGGGAGCGAGAGAGAGATAGAGCGATGGCCAGGGAGAGAGATAGCGAGAGATAGAGACAGTTATGGAGAGAGAGAGAGATAGCGAGAGCGAAATAGACAGAGATGGAGAGGGAGCGAGAGAGAGAGCGCTGGAGAGGGAGAGAGATTGCGCGAGATAGAGACAGCGAAGGAGAGAGAGATAGCGAGAGCGAAAGAGACAGAGATGGAGAGGGAGAGTGAGAGATAGCGAGAGCAAAAAAAACATAGATGGAAAGAGAGAGAGAGAGAGAGAGAGAGAACGAAAGAGACAGAGCTGGAGAAGGAGCGAGATAGCGAGAGATAGAGACAGCGATGGAGAGAGAGATAGTGAGAGCGAAAGAGACAGAGATGGCGAGGGAGCGAGAGAGAGAAAGAGAGTGATGGAAAGGGCGAGAGATAGAGACAGCGATGAAGAGAGAGATAGCGAGAGCGAAAGAGACAGAGATGGAGAGGGAGCGAGAGAGAGAGAGAGAGAGAGAGCGATGGAGAGGGAGAGAGAGATAGCGAGAGAGACAAAGATGGAGAGGAGAGAGAACGAGAGAATGATCGAGAGCGAAAGAGACAGCGATTGAGAGGGAGAGAGAGATAGCGAGAGAGAGGGAGAGAGATAGCGAACCACTAACACCGACGAACATATTTACACTACCAGCTTAGACTGACCAACGATCTCTAACTGTTTCACCCTTATGCTTCATTTATGGTACAACGCTAAGCAGACACCCAACTACATAGCTATAAATAAATGTTATCCTTGTACTATATATTTACTCAGTGTACTAAATATTTGTGTAATTTTATATACTATCCACTGTATGTTATACACCTATTGAGATAATAAAAGAATAAAATATATCTTTGTCTTCTGTTTTATATTGATCGTTTTTCATTGATATTGTATAATCTACTAACCTATCACTATTGATCAAGTACATCAAGAACTCCAAAGTCAGCACACACCAGACATAAATACGTCCGTTCCGGGGTCACCCGCCGACACGCGATCCGCCCCGAGGTCACCACGCACCCGCGCGATCCGCCCCGAGGTCACCACGACGACCGCAGGAGTGCCGAGGGGTCACACCGCCCGCCACACGAGGGGTCACACCGCCCGCCGCCGCACGACCGATTAACTCCCCTTGTCTCTCGTGTACATTAGGCGCGAAATGCGCCTACTATATATCTTTGTTAATTTATGGCCAAATACCTAACAGTTTGACTCTTGTATACTACTCTTGTCTCTTACTATTTTCGAAAACCTTCTGGATCTATATATCTATCTTTCGTTCGCCTGAAGTATTGTCTATAACTGCAATGTAGTTTCTTGTATAAATGTTACCGTCTTTCCTCATTCTTACAGTGGTGCATATAGTCTTGTCTATAGTGTTGTATTAATGGTATAAGTGGACTTTCCTCAGTCTACTATATTCAGTGCATTCTTGAAATAAGAGTTCCGCTGTCTGGGGCGCCTGTCCACATGCACATGTAGTTGAGGTACCGATATTGAATTTTGTAGACACGTGACTGTGGAGTCAGTCATTTGTGTCCTGTTCTAATGCTCATAATGATAAATTATTCCCATCTATTCATGTAATGAAATACATCCTGATTTGGAGCATTTGTTCTTCTGATTGATTTGATTATCTGTATCTTATGATGGTATGCAACCGGCGCATCTGGTTGTGTGCCTGTTGCACCTTTTTATGAAAGCTGATCTGCTTTCCAGTTTCCTGGTATTCCATAGTGAGATGGGATCCACTGCAGGGCAATCCTATGGTGTTTGTAGAGTTCAATCAATAAAGTTTGCAGATGTAGCAACTTTCTGGATTGCATTGCCTGGAGTACTGATCTTGCATCTGTCAAAAGCTCCACAGGCTGTGTGCTAAGATTACTGTTCAACAGTTTTTCTATTGCCAACTTTATTGCTTGCATTTTTGCATCGTAATTGTGATAATATTTCCCTGTTACTATCTTTTCCATATCCCTAGTGTTATTTTTTGGGTACTCTATGTAGACCCCTGCTCGACCTTTCTTTTCTATATATTGATCATGTCACCGCACAGAGACATTATAAACACCCGATATAACACTTGTTACTACAAGTTTGATAAACTATTCAGAACTTGGTTCTCAATAAAAAAATTTTAAAAAGAATGACTATCTCTCTATTTTTATGCTTGAGATATAATTGTCTATCGCTATTTTCATAACATGATTTTAAGCTGCTTTCATTTACATATTAGCATTATTATCTGTTTCTTTCTTAATAGTAGGACTTTTAAATGTATCTCTTTTCATACTTAGATTTAAAACTGCTTTTATCTTCATGCTATTATTTTAAATTGTCTCTCTGGTCATTCTAGCATTTTCATAAGGTTAACTTTTGATGTTAGAAATATAAACTCTCTCAACTCTCTTAACTCCTACCTTTTAATCTCTATCTATTAATGCTAGTAATTTAAAATGCCTCTCTCTCTCTCTCTCTCTCTCTCTCTCATTCACTTTATTTTATATATAACTTAATGTTTAATATATATAACTGCATCTCTCTCTCTCTCTCTTTCTCTTTCTCTCTCTCTCTTTTAATAATAGTCTTTTAAACTGCCACTCTCTCTCTCCAGTGACACGAATTATGTTCAATTGTCTATCTCCAACTCCTCTCCCTTTTTCTACTACAATTTTGAAATTTAAACTGTATAGTATATTAATAGTTTTTTTTTTAATCTATTTCTCTCTCTCTCTCTCTCTCTCTCTCTCTCTCTCTCTCTCTCTCTCTCTCTCTCTCTCTCTCTCTCTCTAACATTATCTCTTCTAGACTCTACATTGAAGTGATGAGACGGCCTCAGCTAATTTTTGTAATTTAACTTATTTGGATCTGTGATCCATAAAAATGTTTTGAAACTTTAAACACTAATTATCTGCTAACAAATATAATAATTATTTGAAGAATATAATTTAAATGTTGCTTAATATTTACTGGCATGGTTCGTTCTAACATATCAAAATTAAATGCATAAAAGTGTTCTAACATTGAATTGTTAATGAAAATGTTAATATTAACTTATATTCTTAAAAATTTAAAGTGTTCTTGATTTAATTAAAAGGGAAGCAACTCCTGTTATATTATTAGTTAAGAATTCTTTATACCTCGATATATTGTAATTGTAAATTGTCAAAACATTTATTTATATGCATATTGTTTCCCAGAAAATAATGTTATCATAAAATATGCAAGATCTATAAAAATTTCTATAAGAAATTGCAAACCCTAAAGTATCAAATTAAAAGAAATGTACCTTTCCTTAATTTGTGATGCAAATATTAATTATTTTTAATTTCTCTCAAAAATTAAAAGTTATCTTCCTATACCTACAGAAAAGTCAACTTCTGTCTTAAATAAGAAAACGAGGCTTCACAAAGTCTGGTGCGGTGAACATATTTTTGAAATTACGTGAAATTGTATATAAAATGTGTGTTATTCATCTAGATACTACTGCTGTTGACTGGCTTGTATTAGGTAAAGAACCTGTTCACGCGATGAAGCTGTGTTTACAGCATGTGTTCAAAATATCCAGTACAGTCCTCAAGATATTCTGAGACTTGTCTCTTACTATTTTCGGAAACTTTCTGGATCTATATGTCTATCTTTCGTTCGCCTGAAGTATTGTCTATAACTGCAATGTCGTTTCCTGTATAAATGTTACCGTCTTTTCTCATTCTTACAGTGGTGCATATAGTCTTGTCTGTAGCGTTGTTTCAATGGGATATGTGGACTTTTTCAGTCTACTCTATTCAGTACATTCTTGAAATATGCATTCCGTCGCAGTCTGGGCGTCTGTCCACATGTACATGTATTTGTGGTACTGATCTTGAATTTTTTATACATGTTACTGTCACTTGTCGATTGTGCCCGGTTCTAATGCGTGTAAGGATAAAATGTTCCCATCTATTCATATGATGAAAAGTATCCCGATTTGGGGCATGTTGTCTCCTGATTAATTTGATTATCTGTTTCTTATGATGGTATGTAATCGGTGCATCTGGTTGTGTGCCTGTTTCACCTTCATTTGCCAGCTGATCTGCTCTCTAGTTTCCTGTTATTCTACAGTGAGGTAGGACCACTGCCGGTGAATCCTCTGGTGCTTGCAGAGTTCAGTCAAAAAGGTCTGTAGATGTGGCAATTTTCTGGATTGCAGTGCTTGGATTACTGATCTTGCATCTGTCAAAAAACACTACAGGTTGTAGGATAAGATTGCTGTTCAGCAGTTTTTCTTTGCCAACTTTATTGCTTGGATTTCTGCATCGTAATTTTCACAATATTTCCCCCTGTTGCTTTTGTATTTATATCACTAATTTGGGTACTTTATGTAGGCAACTGCTCCCCCATTCTTTACTGCATTCTGTGCTGACCCATCGGTGTACACACGAATCCATAGGACGTGTGTGTATTCTTCAACCAAGAAACTGAATGTGGTTGTTTTACGCTGTTGACTATTCTATTCCTGCTTGTCGAGTATTTCTTTCACTTCTGTTCGTATTTGTATTGACAATCCAGATTCCTCTGTTAAGGGAATCTGTTCCACTATGGGCCGTAGAATGTTAACAACACATGATATGTCTGTATTTGTCTACAAATACCTTCTGGATAATGACCGGTACTGTTGGCTCAGGGTAACGATTTCTGTCTTCAAGTCATTATCTGTCATCAAAATATTTCATAAACTTTTTTTTTCAGCTCACCCCACAGATAATAATTAGTTGGGGTTATTTTAAACTGTCTCTCTGATCATTCTAGGTTTTTTAAATGGATAACTTTTTATGCTAGAAATATAAACTATCTCAACTCTCTTAACTCTTCCATTTCAATCTATATCTATTACTGCTATAAATTTAAACTGCGTCTCTCCTTCTTCCAGTGGTCTATCTCCAACTCCCCTCCCATTTTCTACTACAAATTTGAAATTTCAACTGCATAGAATTTTCTTTGTGTTATTGATACGTCTCTCTCTAACAAATTAACTCTTCTAGACTCTACAGTGAAGTGATTAGACAGCGTCGGTTGCTTTTTATAAATTAACTTCTTTTGCATCTGTAATGTATAAAAATGCTAAGAAACTTTAATCAGTTGATCATCAGCTAAGAAAACAAATAATTATTTGAAGAATATATATTCAAATGTTGCGTAATATTTACAGGAACGGTTTGACCTAATATATCAAACTTAAATGCAAGAAATGTTCTACCTGTTAAATTGTTGATGAAAATGTTAATATATTTCTTATCTGCTTTAGAAATTAAAAGTTGTCTTCTTTATTAAAAGGGAAGCAACTCCTGTTAGATTAAAACAAACAATTCTTGATATATCAGTATGTTGTAAATTGTCTAAAGTGTCATTTATATGCATATTGCCTTCCCAGAAAAGAATGATCATAAATGTGCTCGTTCATATGCAAAAATCTATAAGTAAAGTTTAATTTCTAAAGATCCAAACTAAAAGAAATGTATTTTCCTTTTTTTATGGTTGCAAATATCATTTATATATAATTTCTTTTAAAAAATTAAAAGTTATCTACCTTTAGTTACTAAAATGTCAACTAAGAAAAGAAGGCTATATAAAGAAGTTGTTCACACGATGAGTTGTGTTTACAGCATGTGTTCAAAATATCCACTACAGGCCTCAAGACATTCTGTAACTCAACTCTTCATATTTTCTAAAACCCTCTGGATCTATCTCTCGTTTGCCTGAAATATTGTCTATACCTGCAATGTCATTTCCTGTATAAATGTTACCGTCTTTTGTAATGCTTGCAGTGGCCCATATAATTTTGTCTGTAGAGTTGTTTTTATGGGCCAATGGATTTTCCTCAGTCTACTATATTCAGTGCATTCTTGAAATATGCGTTCCGCAGTCTGGGGCGCTTGTCCACATGTACATGTAGTTGAGGTGCCGATCTTGAATTTGTATACACGTGACTGCGGAGTTGATTGTGTTCTGTTCTAATGCGTATACTGATAACTTGTTCCTATCTATTCAAATATTATGAAAAGTATCCTGATTTGGGGCATGTTGTCTCCTGATTAATTTGATTATCTGTATCTTGTGATGGTATGTAACCGGTGCATATGATTGTGTGCCTGTTTCACCTTCATTTGCCATCTGATCTGCTCCCTCGTTTCCTGGTATTCTACAGTGAGGTGGGACCACCGCCGGGCAATCCTGTGATGTTTGCAGAGTTCAGTCAATGAATTCTGCAGATGTGGCAATTTTCTAGATTGCAGTGCTTGGAGTACTGATCTTGTATCTGTCAAAAAAAAACACTACAGGCTGTGAGCTAAGATTACTGTTCAGCAGTTTTTTTTCTATTGCCAACTCTATTGCTTGAATTTCTGCATCGTAATTGTGACGATATTTCCTTGTTGCTATTTTATATATATCACTAGTGTTATTTGGTAGCCGCGATAGCTCAGTGGTTAGTGAACTGGACTACAAAGGACACGATGTACGGTTCGATCCCAACCGACGGCTTCTGGTTCACTCAGCCTTTAATAGGTACCTGATTTATTTCAGGGAAAGTGAATCGGCACGGGCGTAATACCTACCACATGACCCCAAAAATTATGTGCCGAAGGTCTGTCAAATATATGGTCACTAACACCATATATATATATATATATATATATATATATATATATATATATATAAGAAAGAGTTCTTAAATGTTACGTAGAGCCACTCTTAACATACTGATGCGAGTGATGGACAATAGGACAACAGACAAGAAAATCCCTGGAGTCTGTAGAAATGTGGTTTTACAGAAGAATGTTGAGAATACCATGGACAGCTATGAAGAGGTTTTGAGAGAGGTCAAAGCAAAAAGAGAGCTAATTTCCAATATTAGGAAGAGACAATCATCATTTTTTGGCCATGTAATGAGAAGAGAACAACTTGAATATATTGTAACAACTGGAAAAATTGAGGGACGAAGCGATAGATGTGATAGAGATAGTGCAAAGAGAAAAAATAACAGACAGCTTAAGAGAATGTCTTGGCAGAAGGTCAACAACAGAAATGATAAATAGCTGCCGAGATCGAAAGTTGTGAAGAGACATGATCACCTACGCCACTAGGCCCGGTACTTGATGATGATGATGAACACCATATTCCCTATACGCCACTTGGCGTGACGGGGGTACTTTACTTTTACCTTTACTAGTTCTTATTTGGGTATTCTATGTTTGCACCTGCTCAACCATTCTTTACTGCATTCTGCACTGACCCATCTGTGTACACACGAATCCATAGGTCTTGTGGGTATTCTTCATCCAAGAAACTGAGAGTTATTGTTTTACGCTGCAGGTTTTTCTGTTCATCCTTGTCAGGTATTCCTTTCACTTCTGTCCGTGTTAGTTTTGACAATACTGATTCCTCTGTTAAGGGAGTCTGTTCTGGTATGGGCAGTAGGGGTTTAATAACTCTTGGTATGCCTGGTGTTTGTCCACAAAAACCTTCTGGATAATGACCGGTGATATTTGTTGTCTCTGGGTGACGATTTCTGCCTTCAGGTCATTATCTGTCTTCAGAATATTCGATAAACATTTCTTTTCAGCTCACCCCCACTGATTGGCGGAGTTAGGTATGGTAATAATTAGGCGGGGTTAGGTCTGGTGAACGAGCAGGCCAGATTACAAGTGAAATAATGCGATTTGCAAATACGCTTTCCTAATAAGTAAGTGATGCTGTTGCGGCTGTGTGTGCTGTTGCGGCTGTGTGTGCTGTTGCCCTATCCTGCCGAAGCCGAGCTTCTTTAATTTCCCGCTCTGTAAGGTGGGCTATGAATGATTCCAGCATTAAAGTACGGTCATGTTCTGCGTTGATTTTTGCATTGAAAAAATGTTTCCCAATTATCCGCATACGACTTTCCGAACGTAAAGCGGTACTTGATGTAATTCATGCGGGTTTATTTTTTTACTCCACTGCATACGGTTGTTCTTACTTGTTGACGCAACCGGAGAGATGAAACCGTGCCTCATCAGTGAAGAATGCCACGTCATGGACTTTATTACCTTGTTCATAGATAAGGTTCTGAAACCACATGCAGTAGTTCAATCGGGATTCATAATCTCTTGCATGGAATTAAGACGATTCAATTAATCTGTAAGGACGATAGTGCAGCTAACACTTCAGAACCTTGTGGACGGTATTCATTGGAAAAGTTTGCATGTTGAGACAACGACCTTAAAGATTTATTAGGGCTCATTGTAATTCTGGTTTGCATATCAAGTTCTGTGTCTTCTGAAGTTGAAGGCCCTCCAGATCCGTATGCATCTACAACACTACCCGTAGCACGAAACTTGTCAATCAAAGTCATAGCCTCATTGTGGTGGGAGACTTGTGAGTCTGGACATTTCAACACAAATTGTTGAATAACTTCTTCTCTATATTTGCTATCATTACCGAAGACGTATTTTAAAAAATATCCTGTTTCCGTTGTATAACAGCATTTCCCTTCAGCAATGAAACCGTGAATATAATAGCGGCTTACTGTGTTATGTTTGTGACGGGATTGTGGACACAGAATGTGATATCAATTTCATCAATCGGTGATTTTATTTCAAGAATATTGATCGTCACTCCATAGCGACATTATAAACACCCCATATTACACTTTATTCTACACGTTTGATCAATTATTCTGAACTTGATTCTCAGTTTTAAAATAAAAAAAAAGACTGACTGTCTCTCACTACTTTAATGCTTGAGGTGTAATTGTCAATCTCTCTTTTCATAACATTATTTTAAGCTGCTTTAATTTTCTTTTTAGTATTTCTAAGTGTTTCTTTATTAATAGAGGGATTTTTAACTGTATCTCTTTTCATACCAATATTATAATCTGCTTCCCACATCGTGCTTGTATTTTAAATTGTCTCTCTGGTCATTCTAGAATTTTTAAATGGTTAACTTATGATGCTAGAAGTATAAACTTTCTCAACTCTCTTAACTCCTTCATTTTTAATCTCGATCTCTTATATTACTGCTAGAAATTTAAACTCTTTCTCTCTCTCTCTCTCTCTCTCTCTCTCTCTCTCTCTCTCTCTTCTATCTATATCTTATTGTTTAATATATTAAACTGCATCTCTTTCTTTCGTGCGCTCTCTCTATCTCTTAATGTTAGGATTTTAAACTGCCTCTCTCTTTCTCTCTTAAAGTTACGATTTTAAACTACCTCTCTCCCTCTCCAGTGACATGAATTTCGCGTGCCCACGCGATGAGATAGTGCTGCAGTGCCACTGGCTCTTGAGTTTAGTAGAACGGCAACAGGCCTCGGCCTTGCCTTGGTACGGGGTGTATGATTTGTCTGTTTTCGAGTAAAAAATTTGCCACAAGCTGGACCGTGTCTAATCATATGTGTCAGCGACAAAACCGTGGACTTAGTGAGCATAGCACAACAATAGTCGCAGTCCCAATGAATGAAGTCAGGCCACCACTTCCGTGAAACACTCGATCAGACACGGTCCAGCTTGTGGCAAATTTTTTACTCAAAAACAGACAAATCATACACCCCGTACCAAGGCAAGGCCGAGGCCTGTTACCGTTCTACTAAACTCAAGAGCCAGTGGCACTGCAGCGCTATCTCATCGCGTGGGCACGCGAAATTCATGTCACTGGAGAGGGAGAGAGGTAGTTTAAAATCGTAACTTTAAGAGAGAAAGAGAGAGGCAGTTTAAAATCCTAACATTAAGAGAGAGAGAGAGCGCGCGAAAGAAAGAGATGCAGTTTAATATATTAAACAATAAGATATAGATAGAAGAGAGAGAGAGAGAGAGAGAGAGAGAGAGAGAGAGAGAAAGAGTTTAAATTTCTAGCAGTAATATAAGAGATCGAGATTAAAAATGAAGGAGTTAAGAGAGTTGAGAAAGTTTATACTTCTAGCATCATAAGTTAACCATTTAAAAATTCTAGAATGACCAGAGAGACAATTTAAAATACAAGTACGATGTGAAAAGTAGATTATAATATTGGTATGAAAAGAGATACAGTTAAAAATCCCTCTATTAATAAAGAAACACTTAGAAATACTAAAAAGAAAAATTAAAGCAGCTTAAAATAATGTTATGAAAAGAGAGATTGACAATTACATCTCAAGCATTAAAGTAGTGAGAGACAGTCAGTCTTTTTTATTTTATTTTAAAACTGAGAATCAAGTTCAGAATAATTGATCAAACGTGTAGAATAAAGTGTAATATGGGGTGTTTATAATGTCGCTATGGAGTGACGATCAATATTCTTGAAATAAAATCACCGATTGATGAAATTGACATCACATTCTGTGTCCACAATCCCGTCACAAACATAACACAGTAAGCCGCTATTATATTCACGGTTTCATTGCTGAAGGGAAATGCTGTTATACAACGGAAACAGGATATTTTTTTAAAATACGTCTTCGGTAATGATAGCAAATATAGAGAAGAAGTTATTCAACAATTTGTGTTGAAATGTCCAGACTCACAAGTCTCCCACCACAATGAGGCTATGACTTTGATTGACAAGTTTCGTGCTACGGGTAGTGTTGTAGATGCATACGGATCTGGAGGGCCTTCAACTTCAGAAGACACAGAACTTGATATGCAAACCAGAATTACAATGAGCCCTAATAAATCTTTAAGGTCGTTGTCTCAACATGCAAACTTTTCCAATGAATACCGTCCACAAGGTTCTGAAGTGTTAGCTGCACTATCGTCCTTACAGATTAATTGAATCGTCTTAATTCCATGCAAGAGATTATGAATCCCGATTGAACTACTGCATGTGGTTTCAGAACCTTATCTATGAACAAGGTAATAAAGTCCATGACGTGGCATTCTTCACTGATGAGGCACGGTTTCATCTCTCCGGTTGCGTCAACAAGTAAGAACAACCGTATGCAGTGGAGTAAAAAAATAAACCCGCATGAATTACATCAAGTACCGCTTTACGTTCGGAAAGTCGTATGCGGATAATTGGGAAACATTTTTTTCAATGCAAAAATCAACGCAGAACATGACCGTACTTTAATGCTGGAATCATTCATAGCCCACCTTACAGAGCGGGAAATTAAAGAAGCTCGGCTTCGGCAGGATGGGGCAACAGCACACACAGCCGCAACAGCACACACAGCCGCAACAGCATCACTTACTTATTAGGAAAGCGTATTTGCAAATCGCATTATTTCACTTGTAATCTGGCCTGCTCGTTCACCAGACCTAACCCCGCCTAATTATTACCATACCTAACTCCGCCCAATCAGTGGGGGTGAGCTGAAAAGAAATGTTTATCGAATATTCTGAAGACAGATAATGACCTGAAGGCAGAAATCGTCACCCAGAGACAACAAATATCACCGGTCATTATCCAGAAGGTTTTTGTGGACAAACACCATGCATACCAAGAGTTGTTAAACCCCTACTGCCCATACCAGAATAGACTCCCTTAACAGAGGAATCAGTATTGTCAAAACAAACACGGACAGAAGTGAAAGGAATACCTGACAAGGATGAACAGAAAAACCTGCAGCGTAAAACAATAACTCTCAGTTTCTTGGATGAAGAATACCCACAAGACCTATGGATTCGTGTGTACACAGATGGGTCAGTGCAGAATGCAGTAAAGAATGGTTGAGCAGGTGCAAACATAGAATACCCAAATAAGAACTAGTAAAGGTAAAAGTAAAGTACCCCCGTCACGCCAAGTGGCGTATAGGGAATATGGTGTTCATCATCATCATCAAGTACCGGGCCTAGTGGCGTAGGTGATCATGTCTCTTCACAACTTTCGATCTCGGCAGCTATTTATCATTTCTGTTGTTGACCTTCTGCCAAGACATTCTCTTAAGCTGTCTGTTATTTTTTCTCTTTGCACTATCTCTATAACATCTATCTCTTCGTCCCTCAATTTTTCCAGTTGTTACAATATATTCAAGTTGTTCTCTTCTCATTACATGGCCAAAAAATGATGATTGTCTCTTCCTAATATTGGAAATTAGCTCTCTTTTTGCTTTGACCTCTCTCAAAACCTCTTCATAGCTGTCCATGGTATTCTCAACATTCTTCTGTAAAACCACATTTCTACAGACTCCAGGGATTTTCTTGTCTGTTGTCCTATTGTCCATCACTCGCATCAGTATGTTAAGAGTGGCTCTACGTAACATTTAAGAACTCTTTTTCTTATATATATATATATATATATATATATATATATATATATATATATATATATATATATATATATATGGTGTTAGTGACCATATATTTGACAGACCTTCGGCACATAATTTTTGGGGTCATGTGGTAGGTATTACGCCCGTGCCGATTCACTTTCCCTGAAATAAATCAGGTACCTATTAAAGGCTGAGTGAACCAGAAGTCGTCGGTTGGGATCGAACCGTACATCGTGTCCTTTGTAGTCCAGTTCACTAACCACTGAGCTATCGCGGCTACCAAATAACACTAGTGATATAAATAAAATAGCAACAAGGAAATATCGTCACAATTACGATGCAGAAATTCAAGCAATAGAGTTGGCAATAGAAAAAAACTGCTGAACAGTAATCTTAGCTCACAGCCTGTAGTGCTTTTTTGACAGATACAAGATCAGTACTCCAAGCACTGCAATCTAGAAAATTGCCACATCTGCAGAATTCATTGACTGAACTCTGCAAACATCACAGGATTGCCCGGCGGTGGTCCCACCTCACTGTAGAATACCAGGAAACGAGGGAGCAGATCAGATGGCAAATGAAGGTGAAACAGGCACACAATCATATGCACCGGTTACATACCATCATAAGATACAGATAATCAAATTAATCAGGAGACAACATGCCCCAAATCAGGATACTTTTCATAATATTTGAATAGATAGGAACAAGTTATCAGTATACGCATTAGAACAGAACACAATCAACTCCGCAGTCACGTGTATACAAAATTCAAGATCGGCACCTCAACTACATGTACATGTGGACAAGCGCCCCAGACTGCGGAACGCATATTTCAAGAATGCACTGAATATAGTAGACTGAGGAAAATCCATTGGCCCATAAAACAACTCTACAGACAAAATTATATGGGCCACTGCAAGCATTACAAAAGACGGTAACATTTATACAGGAAATGACATTGCAGGTATAGACAATATTTCTGGCAAACGAGAGATAGATCCAGAAGGTTTTAGAAAATATGAAGAGTTGAGTTACAGAATGTCTTGAGGCTTGTAGTGGATATTTTGAACACATGCTGTAAACACAACTCATCGTGTGAACAACTTCTTTATATAGCCTTCTTTTCTTAGTTGACATTTTAGTAACTAAAGGTAGATAACTTTTAATTTTTTAAAAGAAATTATATATAAATGATATTTGCAACCATAAAAAAAGGAAAATACATTTCTTTTAGTTTGGATCTTTAGAAATTAAACTTTACTTATAGATTTTTGCATATGAACGAGCACATTTATGATCATTCTTTTCTGGGAAGGCAATATGCATATAAATGACACTTTAGACAATTTACAACATACTGATATATCAAGAATTGTTTGTTTTAATCTAACAGGAGTTGCTTCCCTTTTAATAAAAGAAGACAACTTTTAATTTCTAAAGCAGATGATGATGATGATGCGTTCGTCCGATGATTTGAGGTATTCTAACGGATACGACCGTAGACTTCCTCCTTGTCATCCGCCCTTAAAAGGACGTTAAGTGGACGTAGTTACGTTAAGAAATATATTAACATTTTCATCAACAATTTAACAGGTAGAACATTTCTTGCATTTAAGTTTGATATATTAGGACAAACCGTTCCTGTAAATATTACGCAACATTTGAATATATATTCTTCAAATAATTATTTGTTTTCTTAGCTGATGATCAACTGATTAAAGTTTCTTAGCATTTTTATACATTACAGGTGCAAAAGAAGTTAATTTACAAAAGCAACCGACGCTGTCTAATCACTTCACTGTAGAGTCTAGAAGAGTTAATTTGTTAGAGAGAGACGTATCAATAACACAAAGAAAATTCTATGCAGTTGAAATTTCAAATTTGTAGTAGAAAATGGGAGGGGAGTTGGAGATAGACCACTGGAAGAAGGAGAGATGCAGTTTAAATTTATAGCAGTAATAGATAGAGATTGAAATGGAAGAGTTAAGAGAGTTGAGATAGTTTATATTTCTAGCATAAAAAGTTATCCATTTAAAAAACCTAGAATGATCAGAGAGACAGTTTAAAATAACCTCAACTAATTATTATCTGTGGGGTGAGCTGAAAAAAAAAGTTTATGAAATATTTTGATGACAGATAATGACTTGAAGACAGAAATCGTTACCCTGAGCCAACAGTACCGGTCATTATCCAGAAGGTATTTGTAGACAAATACAGACATATCATGTGTTGTTAACATTCTACGGCCCATAGTGGAACAGATTCCCTTAACAGAGGAATCTGGATTGTCAATACAAATACGAACAGAAGTGAAGAAATACTCGACAAGCAGGAATAGAATAGTCAACAGCGTAAAACAACCACATTCAGTTTCTTGGTTGAAGAATACACACGATTCGTGTGTACACCGATGGGTCAGCACAGAATGCAGTAAAGAATGGGGGAGCAGTTGCCTACATAAAGTACCCAAATTAGTGATATAAATACAAAAGCAACAGGGGGAAATATTGTGAAAATTACGATTCAGAAATCCAAGCAATAGAGTTGGCAAAAGAAAACTGCTGATCTTATCCTACAACCTGTAGTGTTTTTTTGACAGATGCAAGATCAGTAATCCAAGCACTGCAATCCAGAAAATTGCCACACCTACAGACCTTTTTGACTGAACTCTGCAAGCACCAGAGGAATCACCGGCAATGGTCCTACCTCACTGTAGAATAACAGGAAACTAGAGAGCAGATCAGCTGGCAAATGAAGGTGAAACAGGCACACAACCAGATGCACCGGTTACATACCATCATAAGAAACAGATAATCAAATTAATCAGGAGACAACATGCCCAAATCGGATACTTTTCATCATATGAATAGATGGGAACATTTTATCCTTACACGCATTAGAACCGGGCACAATCGACAATTGACAGTAAATTGTATACAAAATTCAAGATCGTACCACAATTACATGTACATGTGGACAGACGCACCAGACTGCGGCGGAATGCATATTTCAAGAATGCACTGAATAGAGTAGACTGAAAAAGTCCACATATCCCATTGAAACAACGCTACAGACAAGACTATATGCACCACTGTAAGAATGAGAAAAGACGGTAACATTTATACAGGAAACGACATTGCAGTTATAGACAATACTTCAGGCGAACGAAAGATAGATATATAGATCCAGAAGGTTTTCGAAAATAGTAAGAGACAAGTCTCAGAATATCTTGAGGACTGTACTGGATATTTTGAACACATGCTGTAAACACAGCTTCATCGCGTGAACAGGTTCTTTACCTAATACAAGCCAGTCAACAGCAGTAGTATCTAGATGAATAACACACATTTTATATACAATTTCACGTAATTTCATAAGGAAAAGTACATTTCTTTTAATTTGATACTTTAGGGTTTGCAATTTCTTATAGAAATTTTTATAGATCTAGCATATTTTATGATAACATTATTTTCTGGGAAACAATATGCATATAAATAAATGTTTTGACAATTTACAATTACAATATATCGAGGTATAAAGAATTCTTTACTAATAATATAACAGGAGTTGCTTCCCTTTTAATTAAATCAAGTACACTTTAAATTTTTTAAGAATATAAGTTAATATTAACATTTTCATTAACAATTCAACGTTAGAACACTTTTATGCGTTTAATTTTGATATGTTAGAACGAACCATGCCTGTAAATATTATGCAACATTTAAATTATATTCTTCAAATAATTATTATATTTGTTAGCAGATAATTAGTGTTTAAAGTTTCTAAACGTTTTTATAGATCACAGATCCAAATAAGTTAAATTACAAAACTTAGCTGAGGCCGTCTCATCACTTCAATGTAGAGTCTAGAAGAGATAATGTTAGAGAGAGAGAGAGAGAGAGAGAGAGAGAGAGAGAGAGAGAGAGAGAGAGAGAGAGAGATAGATTTTTTTAAAAACTATTAATATACTATGCAGTTTAAATTTCAAAATTGTAGTAGAAAAAGGGAGAGGAGTTGGAGATAGACAATTGAACATAATTCGTGTCACTGGAGAGAGAGAGTGGCAGTTTAAAAGACTAACATTAAGAAAGAGAGAGCGAGAGAGAGAGAGAGAGAGAGAGAGAGAGAGAGAGATAAGCAGTTATATATATTAAACATTAAGATATAGATACAAGAAAGAGAATGAGAGAGAGACATTTTAAATTTCTAGCATTAATAGATAGAGATTAAAATGTAGGAGTTAAGAGAGTTGGGAGAGTTTATATTTCTAGCATCAAAGTTAACCTTATGAAAATGCTAGAATGACCAGAGAGACAATTTAAAATACTAGTATGAAGATAAAAGCAGTTTAAAATCTAAGTATGAAAAGAGATACATTTAAAAGTCCTACTATTAATAAGAAACAGTTAATAATGTTAATATGGAAATGAAAGCAGCTTAAAATCATGTTATGAAAATAGCGATAGACAATTAAATTTCAAGCATTAAAATAAAGAGAGAGTCATTCTTTTTTATTTTTTAATTGAGAATAAAGTTCTGAATAGTTTATCAAACTTGTAGTAACAAGTGTTATATCGGGTGTTTATAATGTCTCTGTGCGGTGACATAATCAATATATAGAAAAGAAAGGTGGAGCAGGGGTCTACATAGAGTACCCAAAAAATAACACTAGGGATATGGAAAAAATAGCAACAGGGAAATATTATCACAATTACGATGCAGAAATTCAAGCAATAAAGTTGGCAATAAAAAAACTGTTGAACAGTAATCTTAGCCCACAGCCTGTGGAGCTTTTGACAGATGCAAGATCAGTACTCCAGGCAATGCAATCCAGAAAGTTGCTACATCTGCAAACTTTATTGACTGAACTCTACAAACACCATAGGATTGCCCTGCAGTGGATCACATCTCACTATGGAATACCAGAAAACTAAAAGCAGATCAGCTTTCATAAAAAGGTGCAACAGGCACACAACCAGATGCGCCGGTTACATACCAAAGATACAGATAATCAAATCAATCAGAAGAACAAATGCTCCAAATCAGGATGTATTTCATTACATGAATAGATGGGAATAATTTATCATTATGAGCATTAGAACAGAACACAAATGACTGACTCCAAAGTCACGTGTCTACAAAATTCAATATCGGTCCCTCAACTATATTTACATGTGGACAGGTGCCCCACACAGCGGGACACATATTTAAAGAATGCACTGAATATAGTAGACTGAGGAAAGTCCACTTATACCATTAATACAACACTACAGACAAGACTATATGCACCACTGTAAGAATGAGAAAAGACGGTAACATTTATACAAGAAACGACATTGCAGTTGTAGACAATACTTCAGGCGAACGAAAGATAGGTATATAGATCCAGAAGGTTTTCGAAAATAGTAAGAGACAAGTCTCAGAATGTCTTGAGGCCTGTGTTGGATATTTTGAACACATGCTGTAAACACAGCTTCAACGCGTGAACAGCTTCTTTACCTAATACAAGCCAGCCAACAGCAGTAGTATCTAGATGAATAACACAAATTTTAAATACAATTTCACGTAATTTCAAAAATATGTTCACCGCAGCGGACTTTATACAGCCTCGTTTTCTTATTTAAGACTCAAGTTGACTTTTCTGTGATCAAAGGAAGATAACTTTTAATTTTTGAGAGAAATTATAAATAATTATTATTTGCAACCACAAATTAGAAATAGGTACATGTCTTTAATTTGATACTTTAGGACTTGCAATTTGCTATAGATATTTTCAAAGAGCTTGCACATTTTATGAGAACATTATTTTCTAGGAAACAATATGCATATGATTAAAAGTTTTGACAATTTACAATTACAATATATCGACGTATAAAGAATTCTTAACTATTAATATAATTGGAGTTGCTTCCCTTATAATTAAATCAAGATAACGTTTATTTTTCTTACAATAAAAGTTAATATTAACATTTTCATCAACAATTCAACGGTAGGACACTTTTTTGCATTTAAGTTTGATATGTTAGAACGAACCGTGCCTGTAAACATTATGCAACATTTAAATATATATTTTTCAATGAATTATTATATTTCTTAGCAGATAATCAACTGTTTAAAGTTTCTACACATTTTTTATAGATCACAGGTCCAAAGAAGTTAATTTAAAAAATTAGCTGATGCTGTCTCATCACATCACTGTAGAGTCTAGAAGAGATAATGTTAGAGAGAGAGAGAGAGAGAGAGAGAGAGAGAGAGGTATAAAAAAACACCTAGGAAAATATTATGCAGTTGAAATTTCAAAATTGTAGTAGAAAAAGGGAGAGGAGTTGGAGATAGACAATTGGGCATTATTCATGTCACTGGAGAGGCAGAGTGGCAGTTTAAAAGTCTTTATTGATCAGCATTAATCTTTATTGAAAAGCATTAATAGAAAGAGATTAAAATGTAGGAGTTGAGAGAGTTTATATTTCTAGCATCAAGAGTTAACCTTATGAAAATCATAGAATGACCAGAGAGACAATTTAAAATACTAGTATGAAGATAAAAGCAGTTAAAAATCTTAGTATGAAAAGAGATACATTTAAAAGTCCTACTATTAAGAAAGAAACAGTTAATAATGCTAATTTATTTATTTCGTTATTTGCGGGTCATCATCATTGCACTCCGAACATGTCCATAGGTGCTCAGATCCCCTCCACAGCAATTCCCTCAGTGTCCAGCGACTGACGACTCCAGTTCTGTGATGGTTGATAAGTCTTCAAACACGCCCAAAAAGTTTCTCGTTTCTGGATGTGCCCATCTTAACTCCCATCTTTTTCATCCAAAAGAGTGATATGGACTCATGGTTGTCGAAGTCAAGTGCCCTTCCCACATCTCGGAGAGCATTGATGATGTCCGCCCGACCCATTGGATGACCGTCTTCAATGACAGCACAGCTAGCCAGTCTGCCCGCTCTTACATTTCCCCGTGTTCCCGCATGTTCAGGGACGTAGAAAATGATGACCGTACGTATTTTTACCTCTGACTCTACCCATTGCCTACATACAGAGCCCGCCTCCACTTTTCTTATCATGCTCAATGGATCACTTAGTATGCAGACGTGGGTGGTTTTGTGGCTTTGAACAGATGAATTTCCTAGTCACTGCCATCACCTGCATCGTCATGCTTCTCCTGGTCATAATGTATGCATCACTGTCTACCTTAACTATTCTGCTTGCCGAGCGTGTTGCAAGTGCCCATACACTCCTTTGGTATCGTATTACAGATCTGTCTGTAGAGATGACTGCATCCTTTTTATCAGTGTTATCCCAGATGACTTCCGTATTGACCACGACTGAGTTCTATTCCCTACATTTCCTGTCAAGTGTGATAATACACGAGAATGATCCCCTGCATGGTGTAGGCACCTATGTCCACTTCTCACCAGCGTTGCTATTGGTAAACCCACAGACCTGTTTGATGATATCTTCTGCTCGGCCCCCCATGATTTGTCTCTTTTTAGCCTGACACCTTTCCCTGTGTTGAGCGCATTGTGCAATGGATGCTCCTTATCTGCACTTATTTTCAGGTATGCTCCTTCCCACCAGAACTTGATCCTGTCATCCATGGTTGGAAAGTCAAGAAGATACCTCATTGCTACACAGGGAGTGTCCCTCGTACATCCCCATGATAAAGCGCATAGCTTCATTCTGTATTTTCTCCAGCCTGTCAATTTATGTTGTACTGACAGTAAGAATTGCAAAGGTGTACACAATTAGTGCGAGGACGTGTCACTGGAATAGACGGGTAGGTAGCCTCTGCTCGATGTTGGCAGCTGCCATGACCTTAAAGACATCTAATCTTTTGTGGGATTTTGTTATCACATGGTCGCCATGGTCCCTGAAACATAGGCTGCAATCAAACTAAACGTCGAGCTGTGTCATCAACCTGTCCCTGGTCACCTCATCAGCTTCCATTCGTACCACCAGGGTTTCCATGTTAATAATATGATTGTTAAGGGAGAACCACGGGAGATAGAGATGGGAAACTAACATGAAACAATGGGCAGGTCTCAACTTTCAGTCTCAAAGAAAGATCAGAGATAGAGATGGGAAAGTAACATGAAACAATAGGCAGGTCTCAACTTTCAGTCTCAAAGAAAGATTGGAGATAGAGATGGGAAAGTAACATGAAACAATAGGCAGGTCTCAACTTTCAGTCTCAAAGAAAGATTGGAGATAGAGATGGGAAAGTAACATGAAACAATGGGCAGGTCTCAACTTTCAGTGTCAAAGAAAGATCAGAGATAGAGATGGGAAAGTAACATGAAACAATGGGCAGGTCTCAACTTTCAGTCTCAAAGAAAGATCAGAGATAGAGATGTGAAAGAAACATGAAACAATAGACAGGTTTCAACTTTCAGTCTCAAATAATGACTGGGGGTAGAGATGGGAAAGTAACATGAAACAATGGGCAGGTCTCAACTTTCAGTCTCAAAGAATGATTGGAGGTAGAGATGGGAAAGTAACATGAAACAATGGGCAGGTCTCAACTTTCAGTCTCAAAGAAAGATTGGAGATAGAGATGGGAAAGTAACATGAAACAATAGACAGGTTTCAACTTTCAGTCTCAAAGAAAGATCAGAGATAGAGATGGAAAGTAACATGAAACAATAGGCAGGTCTCAACTTTCAGTCTCAAAGAATGATTGGAGATAGAGATGGGAAAGTAACATGAAACAATAGGCAGGTCTCAACTTTCAGTTTCAAAGAAAGATCAGAGATAGAGATGGGAAAGTAACATGAAACAATAGACAGGTCTCAACTTTCAGTCTCAACGAATGATTGGAGATAGAGATGGGAAAGTAACATGAAACAATAGACAGGTCTCAACTTTCAGTCTCAAAGAATGATTGGAGGTAGAGATGGGGAAGTAACATGAAACAATAGACAGGTCTCAACTTTCAGTCTCAAAGAAAGATCAGAGATAGAGATGGGAAAGTAACATGAAACAATAGACAGGTCTCAACTTTCAGTCTCAAAGAATAATTGGAGGTAGAGATGGGGAAGTAACATGAAACAATAGGCAGGCCTCAACTTTCAGTTTCAAAGAAAGATCAGAGATAGAGATGGGAAAGTAACATGAAACAATGGGCAGGTCTCAACTTTCAGTCTCAAAGAAAGATCAGAGATAGAGATGGGAAAGTAACATGAAACAATAGACAGGTCTCAACTTTCAGTCTCAAAGAATGATTGGAGATAGAGATGGGAAAGTAACATGAAACAATAGACAGGTCTCAACTTTCAGTCTCAAAGAATGATTGGAGGTAGAGATGGGGAAGTAACATGAAACAATAGACAGGTCTCAACTTTCAGTCTCAAAGAAAGATCAGAGATAGAGATGGAAAGTAACATGAAACAATAGACAGGTCTCAACTTTCAGTCTCAAAGAATGATTGGAGATAGAGATGGGAAAGTAACATGAAACAATAGACAGGTCTCAACTTTCAGTCTCAAAGAATGATTGGAGGTAGAGATGGGGAAGTAACATGAAACAATAGACAGGTCTCAACTTTCAGTCTCAAATAAAGATCAGAGATAGAGATGGGAAAGTAACATGAAACAATAGGCAGGTCTCAACTTTCAGTCTCAAAGAAAGATCAGAGATAGAGATGGGAAAGTAACATGAAACAAAAGGCAGGTCTCAACTTTCAGTCTCAAAGAAAGATCAGAGATAGAGATGGGAAAGTAACATGAAACAATAGGCAGGTCTCAACTTTCAGTCTCAAAGAAAGATCAGAGATAGAGATGGGAAAGTAACATGAAACAATAGGCAGGTCTCAACTTTCAGTTTCAAAGAAAGATCAGAGATAGAGATGGGGAAGTAACATGAAACAATAGGCAGGCCTCAACTTTCAGTTTCAAAGAAAGATCAGAGATAGAGATGGGAAAGTAACATGAAACAATGGGCAGGTCTCAACTTTCAGTCTCAAAGAAAGATCAGAGATAGAGATGGGAAAGTAACATGAAACAATAGACAGGTCTCAACTTTCAGTCTCAAAGAATGATCAGAGATAGAGATGGGAAAGTAACATGAAACAATAGACAGGTCTCAACTTTCAGTCTCAAAGAATAATTGGAGGTAGAGATGGGGAGTAACATGAAACAATAGGCAGGCCTCAACTTTCAGTTTCAAAGAAAGATCAGAGATAGAGATGGGAAAGTAACATGAAACAATGGGCAGGTCTCAACTTTCAGTCTCAAAGAAAGATCAGAGATAGAGATGGGAAAGTAACATGAAACAATAGACAGGTCTCAACTTTCAGTCTCAAAGAATGATTGGAGATAGAGATGGGAAAGTAACATGAAACAATAGACAGGTCTCAACTTTCAGTCTCAAAGAATGATTGGAGGTAGAGATGGGGAAGTAACATGAAACAATAGACAGGTCTCAACTTTCAGTCTCAAATAAAGATCAGAGATAGAGATGGGAAAGTAACATGAAACAATAGACAGGTCTCAACTTTCAGTCTCAAAGAAAGATCAGAGATAGAGATGGGAAAGTAACATGAAACAATAGGCAGGTCTCAAGTTTCAGTCTCAAAGAAAGATCAGAGATAGAGATGGGAAAGTAACATGAAACAATAGGCAGGTCTCAACTTTCAGTCTCAAAGAAAGATCAGAGATAGATATGGGAAAGTAACATGAAACAATAGGCAGGTCTCAACTTTCAGTTTCAAGGAAAGATCAGAGATAGAGATGGGAAAGTAACATGAAACAATGGGCAGGTCTCAACTTTCAGTCTCAAAGAAAGATCAGAGATAGAGATGGGAACGTAACATGAAACAATAGGCAGGTCTCAACTTTCAGTCTCAAAGAAAGATCAGAGATAGAGATGGGAAAGTAACATGAAACAATAGGCAGGTCTCAACTTTCAGTTTCAAAGAAAGATCAGAGATAGAGATGGGAAAGTAACATGAAACAATGGGCAGGTCTCAACTTTCAATCTTAAAGAAAGAGCAGAGATAGCGAGAAATGGACAATGTTGACGAGGTCTGTCAGTGGTGACCCAACGATCCCCAAAGTTATGGAATGAAGAAGAAGGAAAAGAGGAAGAAAAAAAATAAATAGTAGTAATAGAAGTAGGAAGTAGGAAGAAGAAAAATAAATAGTAGTAATAGAAGTAGGAACAGAGGAAGAAGAAAAATAAATAGTAGTAATAGAAGTAGGAACAGGGGTAGAAGACGTAGAAGCTGAAACAGAGGAAGGAGATGAAGAAGAGGACAAAATAAACAAGAAGAATAAGAAGTAGAAACAGAAGAATATGAGGATAAAGGAGAAGATGAAATAGAGGAAAAAGTGGATGAAGGAAAAAGAGAAGAAGAGGAAGGAGAAGAATAATAATAAAAAGCAGAAGAAGAAGAAGTAAAAAGCAGAGAAGCAGATATAGAAAGATCAACAACAGAAGAAAGAGAGAACAAAGAAGAGGAAAATATAGAAGACTGAACATAAACAAGAATAAATTCAACAATTTAAAACTGAAACATTTTGTTTTCTTTTATTGTATGATTACTTCCCTTGATTTATGTGTGAGAATGAGTGCGTGTAGTTGTGTAAGTGCCTGTGTGTCAGCTCATGTGTGTATGTGTTTATATAGAAAGGAATTGGTCAATTCCTAAGACAGCAGCCTCCAAACACTTTAGAGAGAAACAAAGCTGTGAGAGATCCCAGTAGCTTCTTCATCTCTTCATGTGGTATGGTAACAGCTTTACGTAGGTGAGTTCAAAACGAAAGTTGGCATTTCAGACAAGTAAGCCTTCAGCTGGAACAACAAACAACAACACAAAAATATATATAAGGATATACACATATCATATATAAGTACACAAATCATAGAGATTCTTTGTGGAAAATTCTGAAGCAATATGGCTTACCATCAAAAATTATAAATATCATTATAGGCATGTATGATGGTTACACATGTGCAGTTCGAACAGAGGAAGGACTGAGCGAATGTTTCCCAATAGAAACTGGGGTTAAACAAGGATGTATTTTATTGCCCTTGTTATTTGTAGTTGTTATGGACTTCATAATGAAGAAATGCTTCACTGGTAATAAAGGCATCAAATGGATACAAGGAGACCATTTGGAGGACCTCGACTTTGCTGATGACATAGTTCTCATCAGCAGTCAGATAAAAACGATGCAGGAAAACACAAATGAACTATCATCAATAGCCAGCAAAATTGGGCTTGAGATCAATCATGAAAAGACTAAAGTCATGAAAAGCTTAATTCCAACAGATGACAAAATATACATGGAAAACAAACCAGTGGAAGAGATCGATCACTTTATCTATCTTTGAAGTCACATTGATCGAGAAGGGGATACAAGCAAAGAAATTAGAATCAGAAAAGCTAAAGCAGCAATGTCTTTCAGAAGCCTTGAAAAGTTGTGAAAATCAAAACTCATCAGCACAAACACTAAACTTAGACTATTCAAATCAAATGTACTATCAACCCTTACGTATGTGTGTGAAAGCTGGAAAACAACAATAGATATAGAAACAAAGTTGAACACATTAGAAAATAAATGTCTAAGGAAACTTACTTGGTATAGCTTGGAACGAATTCAAAACAAACAAGGAAATTACAGAAATTGCCAATCAACCACTAATATCTTCAGTAATAAATAAAAGACAATGGTCATATGTTGGATATGTGATGAGAAGAGATAATAATCGAATAGCAAAGCAAGCCCTCATGTGGGAAACAACAGGTAAGAGAATAACAGGAAGACCCAGAGAGACACTGAGAAGAACATTGATGAGAGGCATGAGCAGCAGAAATCAGCTCCCTCAATGAGATAAAGCTGCTTGCACAGAACAGAGACAAATGGCGAGATTTGATAAAAATAACTTTAAAAGAATTGAAAACTGCTAGAATAAAACTGCTGGAATAAAAATTCAGATAAGATAAGAGAAGGAGTATCTTGGTCTACGCCCTATGGGCCAGCTACAGCTTGAAAGGTCAATAGATAGATAGATAGATACATACACAAATTTAACTACATGGCGATAATATGCTAGTTACTCAAGAAAGGAAATAAAAAAAAGGTCACTTCCGTGTGGTCCAGAGCTTGGTCAGCCTCTGACTAAACTAAAATAGGTGGACGGGCTGACCAATTATATATCTCACTAACCAGGCAGTCAGGGAAGAAATAAAAAGGAAGGGTTCTAAAGATATGGGGAAGTGGGTACAAGATACCTATAAACTGTGTATATCTAACTGTGGGTGTGCACACCGAACAGATGTGCAAAAAAACATGTGTACATAACCATACATGCGTACAAGCATAAGTGTGTATATATTACCACAATGCACACAAAAGAAAACCAGAAGGTGTCAAAATGTGCTAATACATATGCAGACAAATATACATACATATACAGGTGTGGTAGCGCATGAGGGTAAGAAATGTGTGGTAGGTGTCCTATGTATTATTAGAGCGATATGTTCATGCCTTGGGGGGGCCAGTGAACCCAACTGGGCAATGTAATGATTCTCAGAGACAAACCGACTGTGATTGCTGCAGTGACACGATGCAATACCAGTGGCTTGCCTGTCAGGTTTACCACTATGGCTTGGAGAGTTGAAATGGGCAGACACCGGGCTGCCAAGTCTTTTGCTCAACATCACGGAGATGCTCACAAAATCTGTCACTCACGTGTCGTCCAGACTCGCCCACATATGTCACCTGCACATGGTCAAAAGTTCAGCAAATTCGATGTTCATATAGAAAATTACCAAGGTGTTTGTGGTTTGAGTGAGGAATGCCTCTCAGGTTCTTGTCGCATTTGAAGGCGACCAAAGGAAGATCACTGAAAAGTAGACAGGTAATTAAAGATAATCAGATAATTCAAGTACTTCCTAGCTCTTCAACTGCAGCTCTTCAAGCCGGTGTTTTATTTTCTGCAATTTCATGAAACTTTTTTAGAAATGGTCAAACAATACCAACTGAACAATTCCCAGAAATTGTCTGAGCAGCTCTTGTTTCTCTTCACATTTCCATAATTTAGTTCCTTTCATTTAATAGATAGTACGTTGTTAATAATAAGTGGGGAAACCGTTGTAGAACCTTGTGGTGTTAACAAAATATGGATATCAAAAATGATATGCAAGAAAACCAAACTTAGAATATTCAACTCAAACGTATTAACGACACTTACCTATGTATGTGAAAGCTGGAAAATAGCAAAAGAGAGAAAAGTAACAGCTTTTTAAGACAAATGCCTAAGAAAAATACTCCGTGTACAGTGGAATGAATTCTAGACCAATATAGAAATAGGAGAAATGGCCATGCAACCAAAGATCTCATCTACAATGGAATGAATTCAAGACTAATATTGAAATAAGAGAAATGGCCATGCAACCAAAGATCTCATCTACAATGGAATGAATTCAAGACTAATATAGAGATAAGAGAAATGGTCATGCAACCAAAGATCTCATCTACAATGCAATGAATTCAAGACTTATATAGAAATAAGAGAAATAGCCATGCAACCAACGATCTCATCTACAATGGAATGAATTCAAGACTAATATAGAGACAAGAGAAATGGTCATGCAACCAAAGATCTCATCTACAATGGAGTGAATTCAAGACTAATATTGAAATAAGAGAAATGGCCATGCAACCAAAGATCTCATCTACAATGGAATGAATTCAAGATTAATATTGAAATAAGAGAAATGACCAAACAACCAAAGATCTCATCTACATTTAAGGAAAGAAGATTGACATAGGTTGTAGGATGAAGATGGTAGGATCAAGAATCAAGGTTGTTAATGTCACACATTTATGGTAAACTTCATTCCTCTAAAGTCTAATTGACATTAATTTTATTTCATAACGTCGGATCACACTACCCAGAGACCAGGGGAGGGTAAAGCCATGGATTACATTTTATTAATTTAAAAATTTTCACCGCCAGTGTTAATCAAACCCAGGACATTCTTGTCTTGGACATTCATTTTCTCTCTTGTCTAGAGGCTGAGGTCTTACTTCTACACCACCCAGACCCCCCGTATAAGATATGCTTGAATTAAAACCATAATATTTGACAGAATTTTTACATTTGTAACATCGGTTGTTCACAACGACAATTCACAAACAGCAGAAATAGACTCAGATGCAACAAAGCTTGTCAAATCATCAGACAACTATCATGACTAATGTCCAACAAGGAAATAACTCTAGAGGTACAAAATGGGACAATCTACATAACATTGTTGAGCTACCAATGCCAGACATGGACTCAAGAACAAATGGCAGGAAACAGCCTGAGAGATAAGATTAGAAATGTAGAACTGAAAAAAGCTAGGCATAATCCCTGCTATAGAATATATAAAGAAACAACAGATAAAATGGGGTGATCATAGGAAGAGGTATGTACTACAGCACTCAGAAAAAAAAGACAAATATTAACAACAGAAAAAACAAAGAACAATATATGGTCTGAAGCAGGATCAAACCCGTACTCCATGGCACTGCGCCTTGCCATGAGAAGCCGAACGCTTAGGAACACTGCCACTCAGCTAACTAAAACATTAGCTATTGCGGACAATGTCTTACGTGAAGGCGTTCTCATGACTATAGCATAGGGTTACGATCACAGATCGGAAGTAAATTGTATTTCTGTACTTTCCTATTAAGGCAAGTATCTCCCAGTAGGGCTGAATACTTGTGTTGCAGACAAACATTTATTGGACGAAACTGCACGAATAGTAGTATCCAGTGGTTTTTATACAGGAGACAAATAATAATAAATTAATATTATTAAAGAGGGAAACTTCCGATGCAATAATTCAGGGAATCATAGGAGGAAGAGGTATGTACTACAGCACTCAGAAAAAAATGACAACAGTGCTGTAGTCATACATGTAGTAGACATTGTCTGCAATAGCTAATTTTTTAGTTAGCTGAGTGGCATTGTTCCTAAGTGTTCGGCTTCTCGTGGCAAGGCGTAGTGCCATAGAGTACAGGTTCGATCCTGCTTCGGACCTTATATTGCTCTTTGTTTTTTTCTGTTGTTGTTTATTTGTCATTTTTATCTGAGTGCTGTAGTACATACCTCTTCCTCCTATGATTCCCTGAATTATCGCCTCGGAAGTTTCCCTCTATAATAATATTAATTTATGATTATTGGTCTCCAACAGATAAAATGGATTGGCCACATGATAAGGCAGGAAGTTCAAAATACAACAAGCCTTCAATAAACATTGCGAGAACACCAAACTCAAAGACTGACCATGAAAAAGATGGATTGACAGAACAATAGAAAGGAGTAGGTTGAAAATAACCACTGCATGGGTTAAACTGGGAGCCGTGATAGCTCAGTGGTTAGTGAACTGGACTACAAAGGACAAGAGGTAGGGTTCGATCCCAACCGACGGCTTCCGGGTTCACCCAGCCTTTAATGGGTACCTGATTTTTTTCAGGGAAAGTAAAGCGGCACGGGCATAATACCAACCACATTACCCCAAAAATCATGTGCCGAAGGTCTGTAAAATATATGGTCACTAACACCATATTCCCTATATGCCGCTTGGTGTGACGGGGGTACTTTACTTCTTTTTACTTATGGGTTAAACTGATAGGACAAAATCTATAAAAACAACACATTTTTGAAAGCATATGACTACTGGAGTGAAGAAATAGGAAAAAGTGATATTCATACAAATATTCAGTCCCTGTAGACTTCAGAGATATAAAGTTGGCATGTAAAAAACACATTTGTTTTTATCTGATCTGTCTCTTCTAATAATTTGTTAGAAATAGACTGACCTTCTTCAATAAGAAGTTTAACTACATCTGGTTGTTGTATGGCTACAGCCAGTGACAGAGGTGACATATGATTCTAGTCCGTTATGTTCACATTAGCTCCGTGGGAGAGAAGTAGCCACAGTATCTGTGAAAACAAGTCATGATATGTGTCAATGTCATGGAACCTTGAGAATCATATTTCTCAAAATCATATTCTTCTAGGGAGCCTCGGTAGCCTATATGGAAAAACCACCCGACTGGGCTAACGACGTTTGGACAACCCGTGTTCGATTTTTGCTGGAAGCAGTGTGAATTGTACTTGTAGTTGGAAAAAAATATCCTTGCGGCTAACCCTGCCGCTGGCAGAAATGGGTACCAGGGTAGTACTCTGGTAAGGTGAGGAATGCCGTCTCTCATCATGAGTTTCGATGCTAGACGTGACATTATCCAGACGTCTCAGAACACTTCTGGAGGCGGCCGAGCACATATGGGTGAAAACTCGCGAAGTAAGATGATTATTCAAGTCTTGTACATTACCTTTATCTTCTTCTTTCCTTCCTCATTTGCCTTTTAGCGTCAAGGGGAGATATATTTTGTGGTCTTTAACTCCTCTGCTGGTCTCTCCCGCTGTTATGTTTCATTGTGTTTTTAATATTCCATCAATCCATTTTTTCTCATGGTCAGCCCTTAGGTCTGGTGTTCTCACAATGTTTATTGAAGGCTTGATATGTTGTGTTTTGGTCTTTCAGTATTATCACGTGGCCAAACCATTTTATCTGTTGTTTCTTTATGTATTCTATGGCGGGAATTATTTCTAGCTTTTTTAAGTTTTTAGTTTCTGATCTTATCTCTCAGGCTGTTTCTTGTCATTCGTCTAACACATTTAATATTTTTAGTGGTTATTTTAAAATTGATCTTGCATCTAGGGTCCAGGACTGGCATTGGTAGCACAACATTGGGATGAAGATTGTATTTAGAGTGCTCGTTTTGTTTGTAGAGTTATTTCCATGTTGAACAATAGTGGTGATATGTGACTGATGATCTTGACAAGCTTTGTTACATCTTGAGTCTATTTGTAATCATCAACAATTTGAACAATTTTAGATTACTCACAAATATTCTCTTTGATCTACCTTGCCTTTCTATTCCAGATTTACCTATTCAGTCCTGAGAAGCACGTGGCTGTGCATCAAAATCCACTATTTCACTGGCTGAAAAGCCTGTGTGTTGTGTTTGAAACTCGCAGTAGATAGAAAAGATTTTTTCTATCAGGGGTGAAATAAAATTTTGATTCTCACATGTTGTAGCGACTACTTAGACCAAGCACAGCATTTATCTTTCCGGTCCTGTCATGAGCGCCCCCCCCCCCTTTCCCGACATACACCAGCAATGGTAACATGTGTCATAAAGATAGTTTTTTTTCTCAAATCTACTCTGGCTATCTTTTGAAATCTTACTTTCAAACACCTGCCTTACTTCTTTCCATACGCCACTCTTTCTTTCTCATTCTTTCTTGTTTATACCCCATTACTCAAATGAGCTGTCATACCCCTTCATCATCAAGTACCGGGCCTAGTGGCGTAGGTGATTATGTCTCTCCACAACACTCGATCTCGGCAGCTATTTATCATTTCTGTTGTTGACCTTCTGCCGAGCCATTCTCTTAAGCTGTCTGTTATTTTTTCTCTTTGCTTCCCTCTATCTCTTAGTCCCTCAATTTTTCCAGTTGTTACAATATATTCAAGTTGTTCTCTTCTCATTACATGGAAAAAAAATGATGATTGTCTCTTCCTAACATTGGAAATTAGCTCTCTTTTTGCTTTGACCTCTCTTAGAACCTCTTCATTACTCTTCTTAGCTGTCCATGGTATTCTCAACATTCTTCTGTAAAACCACATTTCTACAGACTCCAGTGATTTTCTTGTCTGTTGTCCTATTGTCCATGATTCGCATCCGTATGTTAAGACTGGCTCTACGTAACATTTAAGAACTCTTTTTCTTGTTTCTATTGTCAAAAATGGATTGCATAGTATTTCCTCATTTTTTGGAACGCTGCTTTTGCCTGAGCCATTCTACATCTCACCTCTTTCGTGCATCTTCCGTCTGAGGTTAACAAAGTTCCCAAATATTTAAATTCATTTACCTGTTTCATACCCCTTAGATAGACATTAACCCTATACTATGATACCGTCGTAAAAATTACCACCTCAAAAATACAAATTCTTGAAATTTGACAGCTTCCTGCCTGCAAACATCCCCCCCTCCCTTTTCTAATTACTACTTCCAGTGAAACTTGTGTATTGGATTTGTTTCCCTTGATGTTGGATCAGACATAAATGTAGCAACCATAAAAAATATAATGCATGTCTGTTCGGGACATGCTCTGTAGCTGAAATGACCTAAGTCGCATTGACACAAAAGAGGCCCTTCCTCTGACAACAATTCTGCTGTGCTTCTGCTGTTTCTAACCTACATTCTGAACCTTTCCCCACCACCTTCCTGCTGTAAAAATAATAATTGTTTATATAACACTGTCAACAGTGTCCTGTCTGTTGTTTCATTTCATCTCACAAATTTGCTAAAATAACAACTGCCACCTAATAGCCCAGTGTTGATGACTTTCACTTTCACTGACGCAGCGAGCACAAAAAATATGTTTCAACTTCAAATGCAAGTTTAACAAAATTGAAGCGGTCACAAAAATTATGACTTTCACTTCTACTCACTGAAATTATTAGGTTGTATTGTTGTATAAACAAATATAGATTCTAAATGTTAATATGACGAGATTAAAGGTCATGAATTAAGCGGATTGTAAAATATTATTAATATTACAAATATTATAAAAAATAATATTAACGAACAGAAAAACATAGATCTTCTCTGGATACATGTTTAACAAAATTGGAGTGGTCAAAAAAATTATGACATTTACTTTTACTCACAGAAATGATTAAACTTGACTGCTGTATACAAAAATCTAGATTAAAAACATTAATATGAGAGATTAAATGTCGTGCATTAAGCAGATCATAATATAAAATATATAGTCCAGGTGTAATTTTTCCAGCAGCGGCGGGCTAGAAACATTTGGTTAGAATTAGTGGGAGGGAATTACGTATTTGATGTCACAACTGCATAAAACTATGGTAGATGTTTTAAAGAGCAGGTGTTCACATGTGTATGGTATCATGGACTTACGGCAGCTGCATGAATAGACAACATAACACCTCCAGTAGCCACAGCACAATGGAGTTGAATTTCATTCCATAAATCTAATGTAACCCAGGAAATGATTACAGCCTCCAATTCCCATGTCTCTGCTTGGGTAAACACAAAGCTGTGTAGCAAAAGTTCAAAGAAAATACTATTTTAAAAGATCCAAATGTAATAATTAAATGGTAGTAATTTTTACAACGGTATCATGAAAACATCACTCACAGATCATCATCATTACAGAGTGCCGTCGCATCGAAGGTTGGCTGCAATGAAACGTCATTCCGCTTTGTCTCTTGCTTTGATGGTGCAGGTTGTCATAGGCTGTCTTGTCCATCTTTTGATGTTACTCATACATGTTAGTCTTGGTCTGCCTCTATTACTTTGTATTTTACCTTCCAACATTACTTTTAGTAGGCTGTTGTGTCTTTTAACTTACCCCCAAAATCTCATTTGTCTTCTTTGAATTGTGTTTAGTAGTTCTCTTTTCATTTTTAATTGTTTTAAAACTTCATCCTGTGTTCTCTTTTCTTTCCATCCAATTCTACCTATTCTTCTATAAATCCACATTTCAAAGGCTTCAATTTTCTGTTCTGTTTTCTTATCTAATGTCCGTGTTTCTGCACTATACAGTAATATTGAGAAGATATAACATTTTGCTATTCTTAGTTTTAGCCCTGATGTTATTTGTTTTAATGTTAATATACTTTTCAAGGCATTAAAATTACTTTTTGCTATTCCTATTCTTTTGTTTATTTGAGTTTTACATTTTCCATCGTTGGTTAAAGAATGTCCAAGGTAGTTGTAGATCTGAACTGTCTACAGGTCTATTACTTCAACTTTGATATCCACTTGTAGGTTTCGAGTATTATCTTTGTTTATGATCATAGTTTTAGTCTTTTTGATTTCACTCACAGATAGGCCTCGTAATCTAAGGTTAAATGGGCATAGATGTATTATTTGGAGCTTTACAGCCAAGCTTTGATATCTGTGCCTTTCAGCTTAACACATCTGACCTCAGCACAGCATTTCTGAGCACTGGGTTGCCTACCCTCTTTGATCCCTTTTTACTTGACCAAACTGGTTAGTTTATTTCTACAAGCACCACTGGGGGGTGGAGTAGGATCGTAATCAGCTCCATTGTTTGCTGATCCTGATGCAGTAATTGTCTGCTCTCAACTCAATTACCGGATGAGCAACTTGGTGCCCACCCCATCTCATTTTCTTTAATACTTTTACATTACATGCATCAACAGGGGCCAAGACACTGATCGAGCAACTGACTTAAGTACGGTCAGCAGCCCACAGCTGACTTCATGCGCCAGAATCAATGGAGGGAAAAATTTGCGAGTGATAAACAATCCACATCTGAATGCCTGATCTTTAAAACCTCTACCAAAGTTTTATTTAGCCGTGACGTCAAATACAGAATTCCTTCCTACAATGTCTGACCAGAATATTTGTCACTCTGCCACTCCTAGAAAAATTACACCATGACTATATATTTTATATTACGGTCCACCTAATTCACCAAATGTTATCTCATTAACATTGAACACCTATATTTGTTTATACAGAAATACAATTTCATAATTTCTGTGGGTAGAAGTGAAAGTCATAATTTTTTTGGCCATTTCAATTTTGATGAATTTGTATTTGGAGTCAGTAAAAGTAAAGAGCCTCCATCACGCCAAGTGGCGGATAGTGAATATGATGTTAGTGACCATAAATTTTACAGACCTTGAGCACATTATTTTTGGCATAATGTGGTCAGTATTATGCCTGTGCTGCTTTACTTTCCCAGAAAAAACCCGGTATCCATTTGAGGCTGAGTGAAGCCGGAAGTCATTGTAAAAAGAATTGTTATGGAAACAGCGCCATACATTTTAGAGCAGTGATCTCCACAATATGTGCCACTTTGGCACGCAAGGTTTCTGTTTTTGAGATTGTGGTTCTGCCCTATGTGCCGTCTTCAGCTCGAAAGGACAATAGATAGATAGATAGAACCCGGAAGCCGTCGGCTGGGATCAAATCCTACCTCTTTTCCTTTGTAGTCCAGTTCACTAACCACTGAGCTATCGCGGCTCCTGTATTTGGAGTAGGTCTATGTTTTTGTGGAGCCTTGGTGGTTGAGTGGTTAGTGTGCTCACTTCCTGACCAGAATGGTTCAGGTTTGATACCAGTAGTGGCAAATTTTATTTTGGACTGACAAGACTCTGGGAGTCACCCAGCCTCTAAAAATAGATACCAGAGATCTTTCTGGGAAGTATAGGTGGCCTGGCAGGATACCGACCACATCATCCAAAAATGTGCCGTGGTCATAGAAAAATGGTACCTTTTTTTTTAAACTTGTTATGCTATTGTGCTCGCCGCGCTGGTGACCATAACTGATTTAATAATATTTTATGATCAGCTTAATTCACAACATTTAATCTTTCATATTAACACTCAACAGCTATATTTGTTTATACAATAATATAATTTGATAATTTCTGTGAGTAAAAGTGAAAGTCATCATTTTTTTTTTACCATTTCAATTTTGTCAAATTTGTCTTGGAAGTTGAACTATATGGTTGTGCTCACAGGGCCAGTAAAAGTGACAGTCATAAACACTGAGTTATAAGGATGGCAATTGTTATTTTAGCAAATTTGCAGGATCAACCAAACAACAGACACTGCAATGTCTGTGGCGGTACATAAACAATAACTATTTTTATAGCGGAAAGGCGGGAAAAGATAATGAAAGCTGCATAGACAGCAATCCTGAATGTAAGTTAGAAACTTCTGAATTTTTATCAGGGGAATGGCTTAATTTGTGTCATTGTGACTTAGGTCATTTCAGCTAAAGAACGTATCCCGAACTGGCATGTGTCCAATTCCAAGAAAAATGTATTGCGAAGAGGTTGTTATTACCTAAAGATTTTATTTAGAGTTAAATACACCAACTTTATTTCTGTTTATCTAATACATACCCCCATTGTCCCATGAACAACAGCGACATGAAACAGGGAGTACTGCCTCAGTCTCAGCTGCCTCAACATTCTGGTCATGTCCTTGGTGATTTACACAACGTCACTGGAATCTTCTGTAAGATACACTTTAAACAATAATCTTCTCTAAGATATACGTAAGATATACATGTATATCCTGGACAAAATATGGAAATAAAAAATACGAAACGAAAAAACCAAATTTAGAATATTCAACTCAAACGTATTATCAACACTTATATATGCATGTGAAAGCTGGAAAACATCAAAAGAGATTGAGAGAAAACTAAATGCTTTTGAAGACAAATGCCTAAGAAAAATACTCTGTGTACAATGGAATGAATTCAAGACTAATATTGAAATAAGAGAAATGGTCATGCAACCAAAGATCTCATCGACAATTAAGTACAGATGATGGACATAGGTGTAGGATCAAGAATCAAGGTTGTTAATTTCACACATACATACACCGTATGAAAGATGGCCACATATCAAAATATATGCTCTACAGACAACTGGCAGATGGCAAAAGGCCTGGGCGGTGCCCAAAACTTTGATTTGTAGATGTGTGTAAACATGACATAAACCATGCAGCCTGGGAAGACATAGCTGCAGACAGCAATCTTTGGAAACACACTCTAAAGCTTGCAACTCAAACATGAAGCAGACAGGTTCATAGAAAAAGTGAATACCACGGAGAAAGTAAAGAAAAAATAACATTTCTAGGACAGTTGAAAAATCCACAGTCAACTATGACTGATGGAGGCTACTATAGTCAACTATGACTGACAGCGGCTACTATAGTCAACTATGACTGACGGAGGCTACTATAGTCAACTATGACTGACAGCGGCTACTATAGTCAACTATCACTGACAGCGGCTACTATAGTCAACTATGACTGATGGAGGCTACTATAGTCAACTATGACTGACGGAGGCTACTATAGTCAACTATGACTGACAGCGGCTACTATAGTCAACTATCACTGACAGAGGCTAATATAGTCAACTATGACTGACAGAGGCTAATATAGTCAACTATGACTGACGGAGGCTACTATAGTCAACTATGACAGACGGAGACTACTATAGTCAACTATGACTGACAAAGGCTACTACAGTCAACTATGACTGACAGAGGCTACTATAATCAACTATGACTGATGGAGGCTACTACAGTCAACTATGACTGACAGAGGCTACTATAGACAACTATGACTGACGGAGGCTACTATAGTCAACTATGACAGACGGAGGCTACTACAGTCAACTATGACTGACAGAGGCTACTATAGTCAACTATGACTGACGGAGGCTACTATAGTCAACTATGACTGACAAGGGCTACTTCAGTCAACTATGACTGACGGAGGTTACTATAGTCAACTATGACTGACAAGGGCTACCACAGTCAACTATGACTGACAAGGGCTATCACAGTCAACTATGACTGATGGAGGCTACTATAATCAACTATGACTGACGGAGGCTACTACAGTCAACTATAACTGACAGAGGCTACTATAGTCAACTATGACTGATGGAAGCTCCTACAGTCAACTATGACTGACAGAGGCTACTATAGTCAACTATGACTGACATAGGCTACTATAATCAACTATGACTAACAGAGGCTACTATAGTCAACTATGACTGATGGAGGCTACTATAGTCAACTATGACTGACAAAGGCTACTACAGTCAACTATGACTGACGGAGGCTACCACAGTCAACTATGACTGACGGAGGCTAATATAGTCAACTATGACTGATGGAGGCTACTACAGTCAACTATGACTGACGGAGGCTACTATAGTCAACTATGACTGACAAGGGCTACCACAGTCAACTATGACTGATGGAGGCTACTATAATCAACTATGACTGACGGAGGCTACTATAGTCAACTATGACTGACAGAGGCTACTACTATGACTGACGGAGGCTACTACAGTCAACTATACCTGACGGAGGCTACTATAGTCAACTATGACTGATGGAAGCTACTACAGTCAACTATGACTGACAGAGGCTACTACAGTCAACTAAGACTGACAGGGGCTACTACGGTCAACTATGACTGATGGAGGCTACTACAGTCAACTATAACTGATGGAGGCTACAACAGTCAACTATGACTGACGGAGGCTACTACAGTCAACTATGACTGACAGAGGCTACTACAGTCGACTATGACTGAAGGAGGCTACTACAGTCAACTATGACTGATGGAAGCTACTATAGTCAACTATGACTGACGGAGGCTACTAATTTCCCACATTTATGGTAAAGTTTAAAACTTCAATCCTCTACAGCCTAATTGACATTAATTTTGAATAAGTGACTGACAGAGGCTATTATAATCAACTATGACTGATGGAGGCTACTACAGTCAACTATGACTGACAGAGGCTACAATAGTCAACAATGACTGACAGAGGCTACAATAGTCAACAATGACTGACGGAGGCTACTATAGTAAACTATGACAGATGGAGGCTACTATAGTCAACTATGACTGACAAGGGCTACTACAGTCAACTATGACTGACGGAAGCTACTATAGTCAACTATGACTGACAAGGGCTACCACAGTCAACTATGACTGATGGAGGCTACTATAATCAACTATGACTGACGGAGGCTACTATAGTCAACTATGACTGACAGAGGCTACTATAATCAACTATGACTGACGGAGGCTACTACAGTCAACTATAACTGATGGAGGCTACTATAGTCAACTATGACTGATGGAAGCTACTACAGTCAACTATGACTGACAGAGGCTACTACAGTCAACTATGACTGACAGAGGCTACTATGGTCAACTATGACTGATGGAGGCTACTACAGTCAACTATAACTGATGGAGGCTACTACAGTCAACTATGACTGATGGAAGCTACTACACTCAACTATGACTGAAAGAGGCTACTACAGTCGACTATGACTGACGGAGGCTACTACAGTCAACTATGACTGACGGAAGCTACTATAGTCAACTATGACTGACGGAGACTACTAATTTTCCACATTTATGGTAAAGTTTAAAACTTCAATCCTCTACAGCCTAATTGACATTAATTTTATTGAATAACTTGCACCACTTTTCTGATATAATTACTTCTGCTGACATCCATTTTAACAGTTTGTATTATATCCTGTCTTAGATTCCCCAGCTCTCAGTAAGCCTCTCCTGCTGTTATGTTTCCTAGTGCTTCTAATATTCCATCAGTCCATCTTTAGCTCTTCTGTTGGCCTCTCCTGCTGTTATGTTTCCTAATGTTTCTAATATTCCATCAATCCATCTTTTCCTCTTCTGTTGACCTCTCCTGCTGTTATGTTCCTAGTGCTTCTAATATTCCATCAGTCCATCTTTAGCTCTTCTGTTGGCCTCTCCTGCTGTTATGTTTCCTAATGTTCCTTATATTCCATCAATCTATCTTTTGCTCTTCTGTTGGCCTCTCCTGTTGTTATGTTTCCTAGTGTTTCTAATATTCCATCAATCCATCTTTTCCTCTTCTGTTGGCCTCTCCTGCTGTTATGTTTCCTATTGTTTCTAATATTCCTTCAATCCATCTTTTCCTCCTCTGTTGGCCTCTCCTGCTGTTATGTTTCCTAGTGTTTCTAATATTCCATCAATCCATCTTTTCCTCCTCTGTTGGTCTCTCATGATGTTAAGTTTAACAGTGCTTTTAATATTCCATCAATCCATCTTGTTCGAGGTCAGCCCTTGGGTCTGTGTTCTTGTAATTTTTATTGAAGGCTTGATATGCTGTATTTTGGTCTTTCTATCATATCGCATGGCCAAGCCATTGTATCTGTTGTTTCTTTATGTACTCTATTGGGAATTATTCCTAGCTTTTTTCTCAGTTCTTCATTTCTGATCTTATCTCTCATGCTACTTCCTGTCATTTGTTCAACACATTTCATCTCTATAGAGGTTATTTTTCTAATTGTTCTTGTGTCTTACATCCAGGTCTGGCATTGGTAGCACAACGTTGGGATGAAGATTGTATTTAGAGTGCCCGTTTTGCCTCTAGAGTTATTTCCATGTTGGACAATAGTGGTGATATGCGACTGATGATCTGACAAGCTTTGTTACATCTTGAGTCTATTCGTAATCATCAACAATTAGAACATTTTTAGATTTCTTACAAATATTCTCTTTGATCTACCTTGTCTTTCTATTCCAGATTTACCTATTCAATCCTGAGAAGCACGTGGCTGTGCATCAAAATCCACTATTTCACTGGCTGAGCCTGTGTGCTGTGTTTGATACCTGCAGTAGATAGAAAGGATTTTGTCTATCAGGAGTGAAATAAAAATTGTGATTCTCACACATCGTGGCGATTGCTTTGGCCAAGCGGCCTTTATCTCTCCAGTCCTGTCATGAGCCCGCCCCAACATACACCAGCAATGGTAATATGTGTCATAAAGATAGTTTTTTTTTCTCAAATCTACACTGGCTATCTTTTGAAATCTTACATTCAAACACCTGCTTTACTTTTTTCCATCTATTCATACGCCAATCTTTCTTTCTCATTCTTTCTTGTTTTTACCCCATTGCTCAAATGAGCTGTCAGTCCTTTACCCCTTAGATAGACATTAACCCTATATTATGATACAGCCGTAAAAATTACCACCTCAAAATAAAAAGTCTTGAAATTTGACAACTTGCTGCTTGCAAACATCCCCCCTCCTAATTACTACTTCCAGTGACTCTTGAGTATTGGATTTGTTTCCCTTGATTTTGGATCAGACATAAGTATGCTCACCATAAAAAGTACTATGTACGTCTGTTCGGGACATGCTTTGCAGTTGAAATGACCTAAGTAGTGATGACACAAATGAGACCCTTCCTCTGACAACAATTCCGCTGTTTCTAACCTACATTCAGGACCTTTCCCCGCCACCTTCCTGCTGTAAAAATAATAATTGTTTATATAATGCTGTCAACAGTGTCCTGTCTGTTGTTTCAGTTCATCTCACAAATTTGCTAAAATAACAACTGCCACCTAATAGCCCAGTGTTGATGATTTTCACTTTCACCGACGCAACGAGCACAAAAATTATGTTTCAACTTCAAATGCAAGTTTAACAAAATTGAAGCGGTCACAAAAATTATGACTTTCACTTCTACTCACTGAAATTATTAGGTTGTATTGTTGTATAAACAAATATAGATTCTAAATGTTAATATGAGAGATTAAATGTCGTGAATTAAGCGGATTGTAAAATATTATTAATATTACAAATATTATAAAAAATAATATTAATGAACACAAAAACATAGATCTTCTCTGGATACATGTTTAACAAAATTGGAGTGGTCAAAAAAATTATGACATTTACTTTTACTCACAGAAATGATTAAACTTGACTGCTGTATACAAAAATCTAGATTAAAAACGTTAATATGAGAGATTAAATGTCGTGCATTAAGCAGATCATAATATAAAATATATAGTCCAGGTGTCATTTTTCCAGCAGCGGTGGGCTAAAAACATTCTGGTTAGACTTAGTGGGAAGGAATTACGTATCTGATGTCACAACTGCATAAAACTATAGTAGATGTTTTAAATGTTCACATGTGTATGGTATCATGGACTTACGGCAGCTGCATGAATAGACAACATAACACCTCCAGTAGCCACAGCACGATGGAGTGAATTTCATTCCATAAATCTAATGTAACCCAGGAAATGATTACAGCTTCCAATTCCCATGTCTCTGCTTGGGTAAACACAAAGCTGTGTAGCAAAAGTTCAAAGAAAATACTTATTTTAAAAAAGTCCAAATGTAATAATTAAATGGTAGTAATTTTTTTATTTACAACATTATCATGAAAACATCACTTACAGATCATCGTCATTATCGAGTACCATCTCCACATCGAAGGTTGGCTACAATGGAACGTCATTCCGCTCTTTCTCTTACTTTGATGGTGCAGGTTGTCACAGGCTGTCTTGTCCATCTTTTGATGTTTCTCATTCATGTTAGTCTTGGTCTGCCTCTATTACTTTGTATTTTCCCTTCCAATATTACTTTTAGTAGGCTGTTGTGTCTTTTAACTTACCCCCAAAATCTCATTTGTCTACTTTGTATTGTGTTTAGTAGTTTTCTTTTCATTTTTAGCTGTTTTAAAACTTAATCTTGTGTTCTCTTTTCTTTCCATCCAATTCTACCCATTCTTCTATAAATCCACATTTCAAAGGCTTCAATTTTCTGTTCTGTTTTCTTATCTAATGTCCGTGTTTCTGCACTATACAGGAATATTAAGAAGATATAACATTTTGCTATTCTTTGTTTTAGCCCTGATGTTATTTGTTTTCATGTTAATATACTTTTCAAGGCATTAAAATTACTTTTTGCTATTCCTATTCTTTTGTTTATTTGAGCTTTACATTTTCCATCGCTGGTTATAGTATGTCCAAGATAGTTGTAGGTCTCAACTGTCTACAGGTCTATTCCTTCAAATTAGATATCCACTTGTAGGTTTCGAGTATTATCTTTGTTTATGATCATAGTTCTAGTCTTTTTGATTTCACTCACAGATAGGTCTCGTAATCTAAAGTTAAGTGGGCATAGATGTATTATTTTGAGCTTTACAGCCAGGCTTTGATATCTGTACGTTTCAGCCTAACACATCTGACATCAACACAGCATTTCTGAGCACTGGGTTGCCTACCCTCTTTGATCCCTTTTTGCTTGGCCAAACTGGTTAGTTTATTTCTACAAACACTACTGGGGGGGGGGGTGGAGTAGGTTCTTGATCAGCTCTGTCATTTGCTGATCCTGATGCAGGAACTGTCTGCTCTCAACTCAGTTACTGGATGAGCAACTGGTGCCCACCACCATCTCATTTTCTTTAATAATTCTACATTACATTCGTCAACAGGGCCCAAGACGTTGATCCAGCAACTGACCTAAGTACGGAAAGTGACCCACAGCTGACTGCATGCATCAGGATCGACAGAGGGAAATATTTGCGAGCGACAATTTGTCCACATCTGAATTGCTGCTCTTAAAACTACCACAGTAGTTTTATTCAGCCGTGACGTCAAATACAGAATTCCCTTCTGCAAAGTCTGACCAGAATATTTGTCTAGTCTGCCACTCCCAGAAAAAGTTACACGATGACTATATATTTTATATTATGATCCGCCTAATTCACATTTAATTTCTCTAATTAACATTGAACACCTATATTTGTTTATACAGAAATACAATTTCATAATTTCTGCGTGTAGAAGTGAAAGTCATAATTTTTTTAGCCGTTTCAATTTTGTTAAATTTGTATTTGGAGTAGGTCTATGATTTTGTGGAGCATTGGTGGTTGAGTGGTTAGTGTGCTCACTTCCTGACCAGAATGGTCCAGGTTTGATCCTCAGCAGTGTCGGATTTTATTTTGGACTGACAAGGCTCCAGGGTTCACCCAACCTCTAAAAATGTATACCACAGATCTTTCTGGGAAGTAAAGGTGGCCTGGCAGGATACCGACCACATCACCCAAAAATGTATACCAGAGATCTTTCTGGGAAGTAAAGGCGGCCTGGCAGGATACCGACAACATCACCAAAAATGTATACCACAGATCTTTCTGGGAAGTAAAGGTGGCCTGGCAGGATACCGACAACATCACCCAAAAATGTATACCAGAGATCTTTCTGGGAAGTAAAGGTGGCCTGGCAGGATACCGACAACATCACCCAAAAATGTATACCAGAGATCTTTCTGGGAAGTAAAGGCGGCCTGGCAGGATACCGACCACATCGCCCAAAAATGTATACCAGAGATCTTTCTGGGAAGTAAAGGCGGCCTGGCAGGATACCGACCACATCACCCAAAAATGTATACCAGAGATCTTTCTGGGAAGTAAAGGCGGCCTGGCAGGATACCGACCACATCACCTAAAATGTATACCAGAGATCTTTCTGGGAAGTAAAGGCGGCCTGGCAGGATACCAACCACATTGCCCAAAAATGTATACCAGAGATCTTTCTGGGAAGTAAAGGCGGCCTGGCAGGATACTAACCACATTGCCCAAAAATGTATACCAGAGATCTTTCTGGGAAGTAAAGGCGGGCTGGCAGGATACCGACAACATTGCCCAAAAATGTATACCAGAGATCTTTCTGGGAAGTAAAGGTGGCCTGGCAGGATACCAACCACATTGCCCAAAAATGTGCCGTGGTCATAGAAAAATGTGGTCACTAACACCATATTCTCCAAATGTCTAGCAAGGCATGGAGGGAACCTTTACTTTTTGTGTTTTTATACTTGTTACGCAAATGACCATAAGTGATTTAATAATATTTTATGATAAGCTTAATTCGCAACATTTAATCTTTCATATTAACACTGAACACCTATATTTGTTTATAAAGTAAAAAAAAGTAAGTAAAGTACCCCAGTCACTCCAAGTGGCGGCATATAGGGAATATGGTGTTAGTGACCATAAATTTTTACAGACCTTCGGCACATAATTTTGGAGTAATGTGGTCGGTATTATGCCCATGGCACTTTACTTTCTCAGAAAAAAATCCGGTACCCATTTAAGGCTGGGTGAACCTGGAAGCTGCAGGTTGGGATCGAACCCTACCCCTTGTTTATATTATAGCCATGACTGAAACTTCAGCTATGACTTTTATCTTCTTTTTCCTCTACATTTCAACTCCCTGTGGAGCATAGGTCTTCAACAAACATTTTCCAAAACAACCTGTTTCTTGCCATTCTTTTAAGATCATTCTATGTCTTCCCCACCATCTTCATCTCTGCTTCCAACTGTCTTCTCAAAGAATATTTTGGTCTTCCTCTTTGTCTCTTTCCTTGGTGATTCCAAAAAAGAGCCTGTTGTGTAATACTCTCAGTTGTTTTCCGCAATAAATGTCCTATCCAGCGCCATCGTCTTTGCTATATCTCTGTATCTACTGGTATTTGACTGGTACTTTTCCATAATTCTATGTTAGTGATTTTGTCCTGCCATTTCTATCCTTTTATTCTGTGCAAGCATTCATTAATGAAAGACTGTATCTTCATGATTGTCATGTTTGTTGTTCTCCATGTTTCTCAGCCATATAATAGGATTGACTTAATATTGGAGTTGAAAATTTTTATTTTTGTATTTAACCTAATTTCTTTGGATTTCCATATGTGCAATGAATGCTCCTCTTGCTTTTGATTTTTTTTTTAATGATACTTATTTTGGTATCATTCTCGGCTCCTCCCACTTTGTCTATATTACAGCCCAGATATATGTAAGATTGTACGTCTAGTAGAGGTATTTCTCATATTGCTATTTGGTTACTGCCAGCTGCATGATCTTAATGGATTGTGATATAATCCATCACCATCTATAGAAGTAAACCTGGGGGCTGAAAGGAAACCTCAGAAAATCTTGCAATTGAAAAATGACATTTTTAGCTTATTATTTCTATAGGTGGCTGCAATTTCACCATATGTATTAATATAAATCTGGTGAGAGCACATACATTTACCTAACACATTGTTTTATTTGTTGAAACATTCCTGGTTTCCATTTCTCATGACTGTTTTCTGCTGCCGGTACATCTTATATACTTTTCTGAAATCTTTGCTACCCACGTTTAAAATGATTATTTCTAGAAGATCTTACTATGCCAAATGAGGACTTCCGGTCAATATGGCCGATAGGTGGCAAAAACTGTTGAGGCTCTGTTTGAAAAGTGTTCCCTGTTGCAGTTTCCTCAAATTCCAAGTCTAGCTATTGAGTTTAGTGCTCTGAGCACACTGTAAGCTATATTTTTCATCTGAATCATGTTTCAATATTCTGATACTTACAATGAATGATATCGTATGAGGAAGGACAGTTTGGCTGTGTTCACTTTCAGTGCGGCTGCACCTTATATCTTTTGGCGTGTGTTGTGGCTGCTATGAGGGGGACTGCAGCTACCTTTCTTTTTCTGGATCCTTCAATGAGATGAGATGTTAATTCAGATGATTCCACTGGCACGGGCGGTTGAGCACTTATGTATTTAAATTTGTTTGCAGTGATACTGGGGCCTTCGACTTACTACAACTACAACTGGCGGTCTATGTTCTCTTGACCTCCCCTACCTCGTTTCCTAGTGTTTCTAAAATTCAATCTCTTTCATTGTCAGGCCTCTGATCTGTGTTCTCATAGATTTATTGAAGGCTCATTGTATCATATATTGATATGTCTTACCACAACACAAGGAACAAACCTTTTTATAATTGTTTCTTTATCTATTCAATGGTAGAAATTATTTCTAGCTTTTTTCTTAATTCTTCACTTCTAATTTTATCTCTCACTGTTACTTAACTATTACCAAATGTGGACACAACTCAAAAGAACAAAATTAGTATAAATAGCTGCTTTATAGAATTACTGGATTTGTGTGTTCTGTGATGGCTCTCTTGCAGTACTTTCTAACCATAGCATATGCATCATGAGACAGACAACAATCCTGGACATGCAACTGCTGAAATGAAGAGCACCTATAAGCAATCATCACTATTCCATTGTCTATTGTTGCATCACATGACTTCATCTCAAGTTTATGTAGATTTGGACAGTGCATAGATAAGGCATACACTCCATCAGTTATGTCACATTTACCTATGTCCAACGAGCGAAGTCTTGAGCAGTTTTGTGCCAGAAAATCTAAGCCAGTGTCTGAGATATCCTTACACCCTGAACGTTGAGGTAGCATAGCTTGTTGTAGTTCTTAGTAATGTGGATGACCCTTGGTCTGACACCTTGGTAAACAAGGAAAAATTTGTAAAAAGTTTATAACAGGCTTTTGTGAGCAATTATATATGTAAATGTTTGTAAATAGTACTAACATACTTTCTAAAATGTGTAAATAATTAAAAACAATGGTAGATATATAAATATCTGTCAACAATTATAATATGCTTCTGTAAATATTTAAACATTGTACATAAACATAACAACACTAGTAAACATGTATAAATTAAACTCATCATCCCTTTTGATATATGGAGGAATAATGGTGTTAGTGATTACATTTTTTTATGACCATCATAGCTTTTATATAATGTAATGGCCAGAATCAATGCTTCACTACCTGAAGACAGTTCAGAGCTACAACTACCTTGGACATACTATAACCAGTGATGGAAAATGTACAACTAAAATAAACAAAAGAATAGGAATGGCAAAAAAGTAATTTTAACTCTTTCCGTACGGAAGCTTTCTATCGATGCAATGGAAGAGATTTCTGAGACAAAATTTGTCATGGTTTTAAGAATCAACCTACATATTTATATTTATCTAACATATAACATATTAGATATGAATTTGTAGATAATTGAACAGGGTATTAGATTTCACCAATACCAGGATGATACAAGACATGTAAAAAGAATATGGTTTGATGACGGTTTACACTAATCAATTTGAGTGACACAATATGTGGTGAAATGTACGCGGCCGAAATCGGCGTGACGCACAGTACGGCGAAACGTATGGAAAGAGTTAATGCCATGAAAAATATACTAACATCAAAATAAATAAAGCCAGGTCTAAAACTAAGAATAGCAAATTATTATATCTTTTCCACATTCCTGTATGGTGCAGAAACATGGAAATTAGACAAGAAAACAGAACAGAAAATTGAAGCTTTTTTGAGATGTGGATTTATAAAAGAATAGGAAGAATTGGAAGGAAAGAAAAGAAAACAAATGATGAAGTCTTAAAACAACTAAAAATGAAAAGAGAACTACTAAACACAATTCAAACAAGACAAATGAGATTTTTGGGGCAGGTTAAAAGACACAGCAGTCTATTAAAAGTAATCTTGGGAGGGAAAATGCAATGTAAAAGAGGCAGAGGTAACCAAGGCTAATATGGACAAGTAACATAAAAAGATGGACAAATCAGCCTATGATAATCTGCATCATCGAAGCAAGAGACAGAGCAGAAAGGTGCTCCATGGTAGCCAACTTTGGATGCGGAGACAGCACTCAATAAATGAATGAATGACAAATGAAAATGTCATATAAAATTTATACTTAACTCTCTAAAGAAACAATTTTAAACTGATATGCTGTGAAAGTCTGTATCGGCACTGTAAAAGTTTTATCAAATGTATTGTTTCCAATGTAAAGAAAGATTTTTTTTTTGCTCTGCCAAAATGTGTCAGAACAGAAGCTATAAGCTGTGATTGAAATTCTCACAGTGGAAAGTTTTGAGCCTAAAGCAATTCACAATTCTCTGTGGAATTTGCTTGAAGAGGAAGTTTTCAATCTCAAGTTATGCCAGTCTCGAGCCAGAGAGATTGTGAGTTTAAATCCGACTGCACCAGTTGAGATTGTTATTTGTGATTTCTCTCTGCAGCAACCACCCCTGGTCTCAACAGTGAGGTCCGGCTTGAAACGTCAATTACACATCAACAGAAAAACTATGAGTACCTCCGAAGATGGAGATCTACCTGGGTGGCGAGGGGCCCTGTGTACATGACTGCCAAGGTCAAATGAATTAACATGCAAAATTCAGTTCCTAGGCTATAGGGACTTCGCCTTAGGTGAATGGTGGTGAACGCAGAGAAAAAATATTAGTCTATACTGTACTTGTTGTGTTAATGTAGTAAATCATTTTATAGAAAAAATATTAGTCTATACTGTACTTGTTGTGTTAATGTAGTAAATCATTTTAAAGAAAAAATATTAGTCTATACTGTACTTGTTGGGTTAATGTAATAAATCATTTTAAAGAAAAAATATTAGTCTATACTGTACTTGTTGGGTTAATGTAGTAAATCATTTTAAAGAAAAAATATTAGTCTATACTGTACTTTTTGGGTTAATGTAGTAAATCATTTTAAAGAAAACATATTAGTCTATACTGTACTTGTTGTGTTAATGTAGTAAATCATTTTAAAGAAAAAATATTAGTCTATACTGTACTTGTTGGGTTAATGTAATAAATCATTTTAAAGAAAAAATATTAGTCTATACTGTACTTTTTGGGTTAATGTAGTAAATCCTTTTAAAGAAAAAATATTAGTATATACTGTACTTTTTGGGTTAATGTAGTAAATCATTTTAAAGAAAAAAATCTGAGTACAAATGTTTGCCATGATAAAAATAGCATAATACACATTACACGTAGATCAACATTTTTTGTTACAAATATTTGGCTGTTAAACTTGTAGATGCAGGTGGTTGGTGAGCTGGTACAAGATGGCTGCTTACTCACATTAAATTCAGGACTAGTGGTTTTTTCAAGGTGGTGTCTTTTCAATAATAGCTATACTACCTTGGGTTTACACTTTTCTTCAAAGTTGAGTAAGGTAGAATTTTAGCGAAGGTACACGGTACACCAAAAGCCCTGTCTGAAAAAATCTGATGGCACTGCAGGGCATTAGAGGTAAGACAGTCATGGAAATATATGGGTACTAACATACTTTTCCCAATACCCCACAACTTTTAAAAATAAAGAGGCATTAGAATGTATAATCCTCCATTACCTTTTTACATTTGGCCACTCTGAAGTAACGTAGAGTCTCACGTAATTTGGCCGCTCTTGCATGCCTAGTTCAGTTACACTTTTGCAATCACTCAGTCTCAGTTCACATCAGCCTGTCGAAGAAATAATTTTATTAAATTGTTTAATGGCCTGACATGAAGAGGCTTTAATTAAAATTACAAAGAAAACACGTTTTAAACAATTAAACCAATACACTGAATATTTATTTATTTTATGCTCCAGGTGAATGCAAATCTATAACAGGTGACATAGACCAGATGGCCTATTAAAATCAATATTCATAGCCTTACTAAAGAAATCTTGTGCGATTGCATGTGATGATCATAGCACAATAAGCCTTAAGAGTCACACGTCTAAGATATTACTAGGAATCATCACGCGAAGAGTGCGAAACAAAAGCAGTCTAAAAATTAGTGATGAACAGTGAGGTTTTGTTGGAGGTAAATGTATGAACAATGCTATATACATCATAGGATCTTTAAAAGAAAGAGCCACAGAGGTGAAAACAGATCTGTTTCATAGACTATACCAAAGCATTTGATAAAGTAAAGCACCATGAAATAATCACAATTTTAGAAGGCGTAAAAGTTGCCAGCAAAGATTAGTAACTTAAGGTAAGTATTATTATTTGTAATATTAGAATGACATTATAATCATATTAATATATAATTTTTACCTGCGGCAAACTTACTTAATTCTTATTTAATTAGAATCATGCCAAGACAATGAATAATAATGAATAAATATTAATTCATTTGCATTATTTGAAGTGCCTTGACTTAAACTGTGGCAATACTATTTATAGAACTCATTTTAATCACTTCTTGAGGATATTCTAAGTTGTTTTGTTCGAGAACCTGAAATGTGATGGTGTCCAATGTTCCTGAAAATATGATTTGATTGTGACCACCTACCCTGCATTTTGTGGGGATAAGAGAAAAATAAAATATCTCGTTTATATAGGCCGCCATCATGAAAAGAAATGTGGAGTTCTTGTTGAATTTATGCACACTGTATAATTGTAAATTGCTACCATTTAAAAAAAATTAATTTCCTATATTTTGCATAAACATTTAAAAGCACATTTATTTTTAGCATTAATTTAAATCTATATGCATTGCTAAACATGTCTAATAATTAATATTTTACATAACATTAGAATAACCAAAGAAAATAATACTTGTAAAAACTATCCAAAAAGATCTATACCTATGTTTTATAGATTATACCAAAGCATTTGATAAAGTAAAGCACAAGAAATAATAACAAATTGTAGATGGCATAAATATTGACAGCAAAGATCAAAGAATAATTAGAACATGTACTGGCAACAAACAGCAGCCATAGACCTGGAAATCCAAGAAGACAACAACAATTACACATATGTTCAATTTATGAAGCAAAAGTAACTTACACTTTTAATTTTAGATGACAATCTCGGTCTAATATAACGTGAAAGACTTCGTCTGAAGCTAAACCAATTATGCCTGGCCAAGAAGTGGGCAAAACCTGCAAGACAAAAACAGAAACATTACACATAGTTTGCTGGGAATCTCTATCAGAGAGACATACAGAGAGACATACACACATATGTATTACTAATATTTGTAATAAATTATTTTGTAACATAACAAAATGTTTAGAATCACTAATTTGACACTATTTAGAGTGAAATATAGCATAAAGAGGTGAGAGATCATGGTAGCTTCTTCATTTTATCAACCAATTTTGAAAGTCCTTATATGATTTGAAATTAAAAGAAGATCATAAATGATGAGTGAAATTATTACAGAAGAAAGATTTTTAAAAGTATTAAGCAGCTCTTCAAAAAAGCAGATGGTTAATTTTCTACAATTTCAGGATACATTTTTTAGAAAAAGTAAACATACCTACTGAACAATTTCAATAAATCGTCGGTAGAGCTATTTTTTTTTTTCACATTGGCATAATTATATATACATATTTTTCCCTTTAAAATTCAACCTTAGCTTCCATTTATTTGCTCCTCACCACTGCTGTAAATCTACCATCAAAAGTTAACATTGTACCCAAGTATTTGAATTCTTTCATATTTTAAACTGTCAATTTAATGTAATTGATGGCAGGTTGTTAATTTCACACATATAAGGTGAAGTTTAAAACTTCAATTTAACAGCTTGTATTATATCCTATTTTAGATTCTATAGCACTCAGTAAACTCCACATGGAACAATTTTCTTGTTTTTTTATTTTATTTTTAATAATGCTGCCCTTAATCTGTGTGATTGTCAAACCAAATATGATTGTGAGAAACTTTATTAAAAAAACCAACGTTTAGAATTAATAATTAAATTAACATACTGTCTGTTATCTAACAAACAAAGAGAACAGTTTATTGTCTTGTACTAAAATTATTTTATCTTAATTTTTCAAGAAAGGTTTCTCTATTATTTATACTCTAGTTATAACTTAATAAGAATGTCAATTAAGGTACAACTTGTAATCCATTTTTATCCAGAACTGTATTTTATTGTGACTGCAAAAATAATGTGTGTGTGAGAGAGCAATTAATATTAATGATCTCGTTTAATTTGATTAATTTAAAAATAACAATTGGTAGCTTAAGGTAATTCTGATTATTATTTGTAATATTAGAATGATATTATAATCGTATATATAATCGTTATATATATATATATATATATATATATATATATATATATATATATATATATATATATATATATAACTTTTGCCTGCGGCAAACTTACTTAATTCTTTTGTAAGTTAGATTCATAAAAAATAAACAATGATTAATAATGAATGAATATTCATTCATTTTAAATAAAAAGATTGAAGTACCTTGAACTGTGCAAATGTATTTATAAAATTCATCTTAATCAGCACTTGAAGATATTCTAAGTTATTCTGTTAGAGAACCTGAAATGATATGGCCTCGATGTTCCTGAAAATATAATTTAATTTTGACTACCCACTCTGCATTTTGTGGGGATAAGATGAAAATAAAATATATATAAATATTGTCATTGTTTACATACGACACTATTTTAATTAAGAACAATCGTGGATTTCTTGTTGAATTTTATGCATACTGAATAATTTTAAATTGCTACCATTTAAAAACAAATTAATTTTCAATAAGTTGCACAAAACGTAGAAGCACATTTATTTATGGCATTAATTTAAATTGCTAAACATGATTGTCTAATGATTAATATATTGTTTACAAACTGGGCGCCATTTTGAGAAGAATCATTGAGTTCTAATTGAATTGTATACATACTAGATAATTTGTAATTGCTAACATTTAAAACAAATTAATTAAATATAATTTGCACAAAACTTAGAAGTACATTTATTTATCGCATGAATTTAAATCTATATGCATTGCTAAACATGTCTAATAATTAATATATTGCAGAATGCCATGAACTGTCTAAAAAGTTAAAGGAATTACCCCTACGAACACTAACTTGTACTTTACGAAAAATTAAATTTTTGCAGTGACTTCCCCCAATAAACAAGGAAAATATTACTTTTTAAAAATGCATATAAAATAATATTTCCCATTTGCATCGTAAATTAAAGGCACATAAACTTTGATTGATAATATTTAATCCTAGTGCATTTTGAGACACATTGTATAATAGTTTTTTTTTTATATTTAATCATACGTACTTTTAAGAAAATGTTCTTTTGAAGTGATATGCAAACTTATGGTACTATTATAATATTACACTAGCAAGTGCTTTATATAATATTTATTAGTTTTATGACATTCTAGTGGCCGCCCTCTCAGAACTGCTAGTGCAGATTTTGAGAAGGAACTGTCTGATTGTTGCCAATGATTAAGACGTGACTGCTCGTGTCATCCTAGGTTCAGCTCCTGTGTTGCCTGCTCTAGCAGCACAGACTGTGTCATGTCGGCTACATGGCATAGTAGTCTTTGGGTACTGTGCTGAAACCTCCCATTATGTCATTGTTTGAACGCAACATCAGAGGGGTGGAAGATGCGTGGTCGGACCAAGGTAACACCTCATGTCCTTAGTGCCGAGATTGCAATCGCGCACGGCTGTGTGCTGTTGAATCTGGGCTAGTTTCCACTAGCTAGGCAGCTCTAGCATAGAGCATCAGTCCTAGTGAGGTGGGGATCCTGGGGACAGCAGCCCTTCCATTTACACAAATGACATGAATGGTTATCCCCTTAGCTTCTGTTCCCTACATTTCCTCTGGAGTTATTGATTATTTGCGGGTCATCATCATTCGAACACGTCCATAGGCGCTCAGATCCCCACAAATAATGCTGTAGGAGGACTGGAGGTGAAACTATAGAAATATAGTTTTACAAAGAATGTTGAGAAAACCATGGACAGTTAAGAATTGTAATGAAAACGTTCTGAAAGAGGCCAAAGCAGAAAGAGAGCTAATATCCAATATTAGGAAGAAACAATTATCATTTTAATGCCATGTAATGAAAGGGAACAGCTGGAATATATTGTAACGACAGGAACAATTGAGGGACGAAGAGATAGAGGGAGGCAAAGTGAAAAGATACCAGACTGCTTGGCAGCATGTCAACAAACAGAAATGATGAATAACTGTGAAGTTGTGAAGAGACATGATCACCTACGCCAGCAGGCATGGTTCTTGACGAAGAATTTGTTTATTGAATCTGACACCGCACACATTTTACAAATAAATCTTGTGGAGTTCTTTCTTCTGCATACCTCAAGGTTAATATTTGTTTCGCACTTTCCAGCGTTTTTCTCGGATACTGATTCTAAAAAATATGGACTAGATATAAATATCAAAAAGACTAAAACTATGATCATAAACAAAGAAAATACTCAAAACCCCCCAGTGGATATCAACATTGAAGGAATAGACCTGGAAACAGTTCATAACTACAACTACCTTGGACATACTATAACCAGTGATGGAAAGTGTATAACTGAAATAAACAAAAGAATAGGAAATGACAAAAAAATAATGTTAATGTCATGAAGAACATGCTAACATCAAAACAAATAACACGAGGGCTAACACTAAGAATAGGAAAATGTTATGTTCTCTCAACATTCCTATATGGTGCAGAAACATGGACATTAGACAAGAAGACAGAACAGAGAATTGAAGCCTTTGAAATGTGGATATATAGAAGAATAGGTAGAATTGGATGGAAGGAAATGAAAACAAAAGATGAAGTCTTAAAACAACGAAAATGAAAAGAGAACTACTAAACACAATTCAAACAAGACAAATGCGGTTTTTGGGCCATGTTAAAAGACACAATAGCCTACAAAAGTAATCCTGGAGGGGAAAATACAAGGTACAAGAGGCCGAGGCAGACCAAGACTAACACGGACGAGTAACATCAAAAGGACAAACCAGCCTATGACAACCTGCACCATCAAAGCAAGAGACAGAGCAGAATGGCGCTCCATAGTAGCCAACCTTCGTTGCGGAGATAGCACTCGATGATAACTGATTCTAACCTTCTTATGAACGCAGACACTTCATCTGAACAGGTCTGAAATGCTATATCCCTTAGTTCTTGATTTTTCGTTAAGTGAACTAATTTTTTTTTCTTCTATATTTTCTATCCATTCTCTAATTTTCGATGGTTCTCCTTTGAACGTGGCAGTGCGATTGCTTATATTTGGATGGTTCATTGCTATCCTCAACTCACCTACCGTTTTAGTTGCAAGTCTCATCGCTTCATTGCTATCCTCAACTCACCTACCGTTTCAGTTGCAAGTCTCATCGCTTCATTGCTATCCTCAACTCACCTACTGTTTCAGTTGCAAGTCTCATCGCTTCATTGCTATCCTCAACTCACCTACCGTTTCAGTTGCAAGTCTCATCGCTTCATTGCTATCCTCAACTCACCTACCGTTTTAGTTGCAAGTCTCATCGCTTCATTGCTATCCTCAACTCACCTACCGTTTTAGTTGCAAGTCTCATCGTTTCATTGTCGGGATCTAAGGTTGTTGCCATGGTTTACCGTGTTAACCTTAGCACTATAGCTTGTTTCATAACTCGTGCCCAACTTTAAAAATCGATAGCTTTTTAACTGCTTGTTGTAAGATATTCAAAATTTGCATGTAAAGTTATAATGATTAGAACCCAACAGGGAATTAATTTCATTTTAAAAAAACATTTGGTTATTATTGTTGCTTATTTGATTTATATCAATTTATAACGACCCATTGATGTAGTCAAAACTTAATGTTTACAGTATTTTAAACTAAAAATAGCGAGTACAAATCCATACACGGTAGATTTGACGTATTTGCACGCCTTCCCCGTGGTTTTTTTTGACACAATTAGACACTTGAGAAATTGTGTGTTCCATTTCCATTCATTCATAGGTGTAGACGTGGAACGATAACATTTATCATGAGTCTTAAAATGAAATTCTGCAGTTTACAAAACATCGCAATAAAAATGTATGACTATTTTTGCAAAGAGGCTAAACGAGGAAGATTATTTCATTCTTTAGAAAACCCTGATAATAGGACAAGACACATTTTGGATTTATCTAAACGGTCATTTAATCGCTGGATTCAAGCACGTGACCGTCAATGTTCAAAATATACAAAATCACAAGGAAGAGCAAAAATGTTGGATAATTTCGACAGTGAACTTATTAGAAGTGAAATTCGCAAAATGTTGGGTATGAATGAAACTGTTACAATAAAAAAATAAAAAATTTCGCTGAAAAAGAACAACAGTTTTGAAATATCAAAGTCTACATTATGGAGGAATGTGAGAGCTGCAGGCTTTACATTCAGAAAGTATTCAAATGGACGAAACATCATCTGTGAGAAGCCACATATAGTAGTCATGAGAAGCAAGTACTTACGTGAAGTAAAAGAGGTGCGCAAACAAGGTTATGATATTGTGTACTTGGATGAAACATGGATCAATGCTCACCACACTAACCAAAGGAATGGCAGTCATCAGATGGAAAGATTAAGAGATTAATACCTAGCAGCAAAGGACAGCGCTTGATAATTGCTCATGCAGGTAGTCGACAACATGGACTAATACAGAATGCAGAGCTCATTTTTTTTTCAAAATCCATAGACAATCGGGATTATCACTCTGAGATGAATGGTCACATATTTAGACATTGGATTGAAAATTCTGTTCTCCCATCACTAGATCGACCATCTTGCCTAATAATGGACAATGCGGCGTACCACAACATTGTTGCACTTGAAGATAAAGTCCCGACGTCATCCAGTACAAAAGATGCTATTAAGATATGGCTCACAAAGGAGCACATACAATTTAATAACATGTACTTAAAACCTGAATTACTATCTCTAGTAAAGCAAAAACAAAGGACAAAGATTTTTTCAAATGGATAAGATTATCCAAGAGCACGGTCATATAAGTTTGAGGCTGCCACCTTACCATGCTCATTTAAATCCAATAGAACTAATCTGGGCAAAATTAAAAGGACAAGTGGCAAATGAAAATACAACATTCAAAATATGCGATGTAAAGACTCTTGCTAATCTCGCGTTATTAAATATAGACAAAGATTATTGAGCTAAATGTGAAGACCACGTCTTAAAACAGGAAGAGGAATATTGGAAAAATGATGGTTTGTGGAATATTCAACCCCAAACAGTTATTAATCTTTTAGACTCGTCTGATTCAGAATGAAAGTATATAGCCCCCACAATGTTGGCCCCTATATTACCTTAAATTAATTCAACAAATGGTCCTTTTCAGGACCACACAACTATGAAAATTGGACATACAGGTATACCTTGATATTATCGTCCGTCCTCGAACTGAGAAGATAATAATTCTCCTGGTGTTTTTCCTTATTCAGTTATTTCCCCATTACGGCCACGCCTTTACCTAGTGAAAATTAATCATAGACCAGCAACTACGGTAATTTCTATTATTTAGGGGTTCACAATTTAACAATTTTGACAAACATCAAAGAAATTCGCCGCTTTAAGAAAACTGCAGCTGCAAGATATTTGTTAAATATACATTTAAAGGGTCTTTTGCATTCTAATAACATTTGGAAAATTTCAACAGTATTTAACAAACGGTTTCTGAGCAATAGCGTTTTTAAGTTGGGCAAGTGATTTGAAACGAGCTATAATACAATTTCTCACTTCGATCGATTGACACGGCTGTAAAAAAAGTTTTCTATTATCTGCTAATATCTAACTGTTGATTCTATATGTGTAAGAATTTGTTCCATTTCATTTTTATATAATTATGCAATTAAGATTTACTTTTGTGTTCTGTCACAATGTGCATGAAGCGATTGATAATTTAATATAATTTAACAACGTATATTCAATTCATAATACAAAGGTCTTGGTTCGTCTCTCTGGAAGGAAAACAAAGTTTATAATACTTGCTCTGAACAAATTTCAGTTCCTTTTTTTTAAACTTGAAAATATATTTCAATTAAATACTATTTTATAACACTTGTATTCTACCAAACAATACAGTAAGTTCCATTTCAACAATCAATTCAAAAGGAGAATCAATTCATAAATATAATTAACTAAGTAATTCATCCTTAATAATCCTTGGAAAATTAAAGAACACACGCGACGTTTATGCTTCTTGAGCCAGAAGTAGGTTACGCTCACACGGTCACGTGATTGCACGGATGTCTCTCCAGACACTACGTTTTAAGTTCGACGATCTCACAATGTCACACTGTTCCCTAGTTAACCAGGATTTGTTGTACGACTAATTGACAATTGACGATTTCAATCTTGAATGTTCTGTGTTGTCTTGCAATATTCGGGAGTTTCTCGTGAAACGACGCTCTGAAGTAGCTTGAATCTCTAGTTGTTAACTTCTTGTTTACATCAATTTGACTTGTCTCGACAACTTGAGCATGCTTTGTCTTGAGCTATCATAATAACTTGCTATTTTGAGTTATTGATCAGTTAACTTGGATATATATGTATATAACTTGCTTATTCCTTGCAATGAACGTGACTTATTTTGCTACTTGATTTACTTCGTAAGCGTAAGTTAGATACAATATCAGACTTTATACTGTTAATATAGTTCGAGAATAGACGTACACAGAAGGTTTGACACAGGAGGTAGAGTTGGTTTAGTTCGAGAAGAGACTCAGGCTAAAGGTTTGACACAGGAGGTAGAGTTGGTTTAATTCGAGAAGAGACGCACGTTGACGGTTTGACACAGGATGCAGAGTTGGTTTAATTCGAGAAGAGACGCACGTTGAGGGTTGACACACGAGGTAGAGTTGGTTTAGTTCGAGAAGAAACGCATGTTGAAGGTTTGACACAGGAGGTAGAATTGGTTTAGTTCGAGAAGAAACGCATGTTGAAGGTTTGACACAGGAGGTAGAGTTGGTTTAATTCGAGAAGAGACGCACGTTGACGGTTTGACACAGGATGCAGAGTTGGTTTAATTCGAGAAGAGACGCACGTTGAGGGTTTGACACACGAGGTAGAGTTGGTTTAGTTCGAGAAGAAACGCATGTTGAAGTTTGACACAGGAGGTAGAATTGGTTTAGTTCGAGAAGAAACGCATGTTGAAGGTTTGTTTGACACATGAGGTAGAATTGGTTTAGTTCTAGAAGAGACGCACGTTGAAGGTTTGACACACGAGGTAGAATTGGTTTAGTTCGAGAAGAGACGCACGTTGACGGTTTGACATACGAGGTAGAATTGGTTTAGTTCGAGAAGAGAAGCACGTTGAAGGTTTGGCACAGGATGTAGAGTTGGTTTAGCTCGAGAATAGACGTACACAGAAGGTTTGACACAGGAGGTAGAGTTGTTTAGTTCGAGAAGAGACTCAGGCTAAAGGTTTGACACAGGAGGTAGAGTTGGTTTAGTTCGAGAAGAGACGCACGCTGACGGTTTGACACACGAGGTAGAGTTGGTTTAGTTCGAGAAGAGACGCACGTTGAATGTTTGTTTGACACAGGAGGTAGAGTTGGTTTAGTTCGAGAAGAGACGCACGCTGACGGTTTGACACACGAGGTAGAGTTGGTTTAGTTCGAGAAGAGACGCACGCTGACTGTTTAACACAGGAGGTAGAATTGGTTTAGCTCGAGAAGAGACGCACGTTGAATGTTTGTTTGACACAGGATGTAGAGTTGGTTTAATTCGAGAAGAGACGCACGTTGACGGTTTGACATACGAGGTAGAATTGGTTTAGCTCGAGAAGAGACGCACGTTGAAGGTTTGACACAGGAGGTAGAGTTGGTTTAGCTCGAGAAGAGACGCACGCTGAAGGTTGACACATGAGGTAGAATTGTTTAGCTCGAGAAGAGACGCACGTTGAAGGTTTGACACAGGAGGTAGAATTGGTTTTGTTCGAGAAGAGACGCACGTTGAAGGTTTGACACAGGAGGTAGAATTGGTTTAGTTCGAGAAGAAACGCACGTTGAAGGTTTGTTTGACACATGAGGTAGAATTGGTTTAGTTCTAGAAGAGACGCACGTTGAAGGTTTGACACACGAGGTAGAATTGGTTTAGTTCGAGAAGAGACGCGCGTTGACGGTTTGACATACGAGGTAGAATTGGTTTAGTTCGAGAAGAGACGCACGTTGACGGTTTGACACACTAGGTAGAATTGGTTTAGTTCTAGAAGAGACGCACGTTGAAGGTTTGTTTGACACACGAGGTAGAATTGGTTTAGCTCGAGAAGAGAAGCACGTTGAAGGTTTGGCACAGGATGTAGAGTTGGTTTAGCTCGAGAAGAGACGCACGTTGAAGGTTTGTTTGACACATGAGGTAGAATTGGTTTAGTTCGAGAAGAGACGCACGCTGACGGTTTGACACATGAGGTAGAGTTGGTTTAGTTCGAGAAGAGACGCACGTTGAAGGTTTGTTTGACACAGGATGTAGAGTTGGTTTATTTCGAGAAGAGATGCACGTTGACGGTTTGACACAGGATGCAGAGTTGGTTTTGCTCCAGAAGAGACGCACGCTGAAGGTTTGACACACGAGGTAGATACTTGCATTAATAGGAAAGTACAGATATACAATTTATTTCCGATCTGTGATCGTAACCCTATACTATAGTATTGAGAACGCTTTCGTGTAAGACACTGCTTACAATAGCCAATTTTTTAGTTGGCTGCGTGGCAGTGCACCAAGCGTTCGGCTTCTCGTGGCAAGGCGCGGTGCCACTGAGTACGGGTTCGATCCCGCTTCGGACCATATATTGTTCTTTGTTTTTTTCTGTTGTTGTTTGTCTGTCATTATTTCCGAGTGCTAACACATACTTCTTCGTTCTATTATTCCCTAGATTTGGTTTAGCTCGAGAAGAGACTCACGCTGAAGGTTTGACACAGGAGGTAGAGTTGGTTTAGCTCCAGAAGAGACGCACGCTGAAGGTTTGACACACGAGGTAGATTTGGTTTAGCTCGAGAAGAGACGCACACTGAAGGTTTGACACAGGAGGTAGAGTTAGTTTAGCTCGAGAAGAGACCAACACTGAAGGTTTGACACTGGAGATAAAGTTTGTTTAGCTTGAGAAGAGACGCACGCTGAAGGTTTGGCAATCGTGTCGAATATTGAACCTTGTGACCCTTGTCGGATGACGGATCTTGCACGAGACAATGAAAAGGCCATCAACAGTTTCCAACAGCTGGCAGTAGAGGCTAAGAGAGAGCGGTGGATTCAGTTCATGAAGGAGGTGGCAGCACAAAACTCTATACGTTTGGTCTCTCTATGCTCGCATGAAGTTAACATCATGCCCTAGAACTAACGATGTCATCAATGAGGCCTGAGTCTACTCACAGATGAGCAAAGAGGCACCAGAGACACATCTATCCGTTCAATGAGGTACTTACTTGACTTACCGTGGATTAGAGTGCGACATAGCTCTACTCAGGTCCGGAGTTATTTGAAAGGAAGGAAAGACAATAAATAATCGCTTGCATTCAAATTGCGTGCTGTTATAGGCTTACCGCCGCGATGGCTTGTAACAACGTGCAATCAATCAACCAGTTATCATATACTGAATAGCAACTTTATTTACATGACTGTCGACCTGGTTGTACAAAATATGTTGATCTCATTCTCAATTCTTCCACATAAACTGTCGACCTGGTTGTACAAAATATGTTGATCTCATTCTCAATCCTTCCACATAAACTTTCGACCTGGTTGTACAAAATATGTTGATCTCATTCTCAATTCTTCCACATAAACTGTCGACCTGGTTGTACAAAATATGTTGATCTCATTCTCAATTCTTCCACATAAACTGTCGACCTGGTTGTACAAAATATGTTGATCTCATTCTCAATCCTTCCACATAAACTTTCGACCTGGTTGTATAAAAAAAGGTTGATCTCATTCTCAATTCTTCCACATAAACTGTCGACCTGGTTGTACAAAATATGTTGATCTCATTCTCAATTCTTCCATATGAAAACAAACCATCAATTGGTAACACGTCTATCACTCTTGGCGACCAGCGGGAGAGAGAGAGATTTCTCTCTCCCAACCATTTATACCTCCCTCTCATTCGCTATGAAACAGAGTATAGCAGCAATAAGTTAAGTGAGTTAGAGGGGAGCTAAATGGTAAACAAAGGGGGAGATAAAGAGGGGTGAATGATAGGTGTTCAGGTGTGCGTGAAATAGGTGAACGAAGCAAAAGAGCACGAGAAACAGAAGGAAGGCGGGAGAAATGGGAAACAAAGGATAGGTTGAGAAACAAAGGGGGAGAACAAATCAGTAGTAAACGAGTAATCGTTCGATGCGGACGTCTGTAGAAATACTGTCGGTACCGTGAACTGGAGGAGTTAGTTTAGAAAGTTAGTAGCTAAGTTAGTAGGAGGGTGACAGCCACTCAATATAGTTGTGTGAATGTCCTGGAGACGTGACAGTTAGGTGTGATTAGTTGTGATACTAGGTTAAGCTAGGCACAGTAGAGCTGTACTATGAATGGAAGATAAATGTTCATGTTACAATATTTGCAAGGACTTGATTGTGAATCAGGTGGGTACAGTATTATGAGATTTAGGAGATCATGTGCGATCGCCTACTTCGGAAGACTTAATATAAATTGTTCCACAGAGACATTTGCAGAGCTTGGATAGCTCACACCAGTTGTAGAGATGTTATTCCGATACTGTGTGATCGCCTACATCGTAAGACTGAATATAAGTTGTTTCACAGAGACATTTAGCAGAGCTTGGAGAGCTTACCACATGTGTAGAGACATTATTCAGATCCTGTGGGATCGTACACAGACGGAGACTTAGTGTAAGTCTGAATAGACAGTCATACAGTATTATAGTGGAAACCAGTACAACGCAAGTAGCCTAGCTTAGTGATTTGGTGCTGGCCTGAAACTGTGTGTCAGCTGAATCTGACATAGGTGAGGGAGGAAGACAACATGGTCTTGCAGCTCTGCGGGTAGAGGAGCAGGGCAGGAGCTAAATAATGTTGATTCTTATGCTGTGTATTTGTGAATGGTGATGGATGAACCGAAAATGTTTCATGCGACAATTAAACTGTTCTATGTGCAACTCACAGGTGTTGAGAGTACATTGCAGAATCCTGATAGCACTAGCGATGAACGAATGCAGGGGTCGCGGACAAATAAATATATTACAACGTGAAGTCAGTGAAGAATCGATCACGTGCAAACGAGTGAGGCAGTGCACGGAATTTGTCTATCAATCCTTCATAAAGGCCAACTGGTGAGGGCTCGGCCATTGCGAGCTTTCACACAAGAGGTTGAGTGCTGAATAAGGGCACTCCGGCCATCAATAAGATCTGCGCACGCTGGGGGACAACTCAGCTGGCTCAAGGAGCAGTAACAAGGCGGCAAGGTTGTCTTTGGTCTGGTGGGAGACTAACCTGCCATTGGTCCTCTACCTGTCACTCATCAGCAAGTTAGAACACCAGCGGGAGGCTGGCCAACCCGGGCATGGCTGGGCTCCGTGAGTGAGTCCGGGGCAACGTGGCAGAGGCGGCGGATCAGCAGACGGGTTGTCAAGTTCATAACCCAGCTGTCACAGAAAGTGGTCTGTGGCGTCATGTCAAGTTATCAGATCTTCATGTCATGGCATCATAGTGTATATTAGAGAATACGACGTTTTACATTATAGCCACAATACAAAACGATACAGTAGAGAAACAGGAAATGAAGATATTACAGCTATCCCAGAATCCTCTGTAACCAATCATTTTAAATCTACCCCTTGTTTACTACGCATACTTAAAACGTCACACCTAGAATCTTCCAGGTCCCTTTGTCTTCGTTCCCAATTAACCTTGACCCTATCTAGGTCTGCTTCTAGCATAGTGGCCCACCTCAGTGCCCTTCATGCTTGCCATTAACTGCACGCTCTCTTGGCGATACAGCCTATAGTCTATTTCTATCATACCTCGTCCCCCCCCCTTTCCCCCAACAATTGCACTCAACCCTTGCCTACTTGGTCTTTTACTATATTTAGCAACTTGACTGTACAAAAGATGATTACATATCAACCTTGGCCAATTACTATAATAATTACATTTCAACACGTTGGCCAATTACTATTATAATTACATTTCAACACTTTGGCCAATTACTATTACATTTCCTCCCTTGGCCTTTAGTTTTTTTCTTTCAACTAACACCTGTTAACAAAAAAAAAAACTTCTAACTTAACGTAATAGTAACAGTTGTCCTCTCTTTGACAATTGTCTCAACAATTTTCATTCGTCCCTCTTGGTGTCTAGCCACCACACCAGGATACCTGAACCCAGGCCACCCATGGTATTTCACACCTAACACCATAGTGCCTCATTTCGCTACTATGCCGTCTGAACCCATATAACACAACATGTCTAATTACAGACAATAAACATGTCTAATCACATATGTCCAATTACTCTTGTCTCCTTATACACATGTTTCATTCCACACATGTTTAATTACACATGTCTCATGACATACATGTTTCATGCCACACATGTTTAATTACACATGTCTCATCCCATACATATCTCATTACACACATGTTTAATTACACCTATCTCATCACACACATCTCATCACACTCATCTCCAGGGACTACAATGACCCCATTTAGTCAATTAATACAGAACATCCTATATCTATATTTGTTCTATTTCTTTTCTTTACTCGAATAGCCCTTACTATTCTGTACTCCCTTCCAAACTACAATTACCTATCTCCCTTCTCTTATTACTCGGTGTCTCATCCGATGACAATTCATATGGTCTTTTAGTAACCCGCTCCCTCATTTCATCACCAGTCTTATAATGATCTGATGACTGTGGCATTTCAGTTTCGTCATCACTTGATGTGGTTGACTCACTTCCATACTGATAATATGCCGCTGGTTGTCCTTGACCTATCCGTTTTCGTTCCGGACTTGTGTCTTGGTCGTGGGATGAGTATTTCCTCACCCTCTTTACTCCTAATCTACCAGTTCCTGACTCTCCAGTTTGTACTTCGGTTTGTATAGCTGTTTCTCCCCTATTTTCTTGCACCAATCTCGCTTCTCTATCCGCTAAACGTTGTCTTCGTTCCGGGATAGGTACATCGCTTTCATTAGATGAGTGGGTTCTTACCCCACGTAGTCTTCTTTTTTTCGTTCCTCTCTTTTCCTACTGGCTAATCTCGTGTTCTGAAACGGAGCTTGCGTTTCCGCTGCTTCTGATGACTCTGGTAAAGTGGAATCTTCTATAACTAACTGTTCTGGTTCGTCTGATGACTCTGGTAAAGTGGAATCTTCTATAACTAACTGTTCTGGTGCGTCTGATGACTCTGGTAAAGTGGAATCTTCTATAACTAACTGTTCTGGTTCGTCTGATGACTCTGGTAAAGTGGAATCTTCTATAACTAACTGTTCTGGTTCGTCTGATGACTCTGGTAAAGTGGAATCTTCTATAACTAACTGTTCTGGTGCGTCTGATGACTCTGGTAAAGTGGAATCTTCTATAACTAACTGTTCTGGTGCGTCTGATGACTCTGGTAAAGTGGAATCTTCTATAACTAACTGTTCTGGTGCGTCTGGTGACTCTGGTAAAGTGGAATCTTCTATAACTAACTGTTCTGGTTCGTCTGATGACTCTGGTAAAGTGGAATCTTCTATAACTAACTGTTCTGGTTCGTCTGATGACTCTGGTAAAGTGGAATCTTCTATAACTAACTGTTCTGATTGGCCTCTTGAATAATATTGACGGCTCGTCACTTCATTTCGTCCTATAAACTCACTATCATTTGTTCTGGGAGCAGCATAGGTAGTTTGACGTGGTTCCCTAACTCTATTGTTTTCACCGATCGTTTCATTCCATATCTCTGTATCCGCTTTCAAGGATTTAACATGAGTTCTGATGACTTTATTACCTAGTGGTGAATTTTTACATAACTAGCTGGTCCTGTTTTCTTGAATACTCGGTATCCTTCCTCCCAACGAGATTCTAGTTTTGAACTTGTATGTGGTTTCCTCTACAACACTTTCTCACCCACCTCAAAAGTAGGTGTTTGCTTTACCTTTGACTGTTTATCTCTTTTCTCTTCTGCACTTTTTAGATTGGCCCTGCGCTCATTGGTCAACACTATGTTATTTGACAAACCCCCATTACGATTAGTCTTATTATTATCCACATTTGTTGAATTAGTCCAACATCGTTTATAACATCTACATTGCCTGTCAATTTCCTTATAATATCCACTTTTACTTCTATCCCTTCCTATGTACTCATCCCTTGCCGCCTGTCTACAATTTTCTTTGCCTTTATTTCCTGTATACATATTCTTGTTTCGGATATAACTATGATATGACCTATAATCAATTTGAGTTTGCCCCCTTTTCCTCTTCTTTCGTATTTTGCTGCTACTCCAGTAGTCTCTTGTACTTCAGCCACTACACACCCTTTCTCTAACTTTACTGTCTTCCCTATTTTATTGAGAATCATCACAGGAAATTCATTTATTTGACAACCCAAGTTCTTGATTACTGTGACAACAAACGGTCACGGACGCCAAATCTGCATTTGAGAACCTTTCACAAAATTCCATGCAAAAAATGGCAGAGGATGACAAATAGAATCATATATAAGCTGACATCATAATAGAGGAAACTATTCAACAATAGAATCATATATAACCTGACATCATAATAGAGGAAACTATTCAACAATAAAATCATATATAAGTTGACATCATAAGAGAGAAAACTATTCAACAATAAAATCATATATAACCTGACATCATAATAGAGGAAACTATTCAACAATAAAATGATATATAAGTTGACATCATAATAGAGGAAACTATTCAACAATAAAATGATATATAAGTTGACATCATAATAGAGGAAACTATTCAACAATAAAATAATATACAAGTTGACATCATAATAGAGGAAACTATTCAACAATAGAATCATATATAACCTGACATCAGAATAGAGGAAACTATTCAACAATAAAATCATATATAACCTGACATCATAATAGCGGAAACTATTCAACAATAAAATCATATATAACCTGACATCATAATAGAGGAAACTATTCAACAATAGAATCATATATAACCTGACATCATAATAGAGGAAACTATTCAACAATAAAATCATATATAACCTTACATCATAATAGAGGAAACTATTCAACAATAGAATCATATATAAGTTGACATCATAATAGAGGAAACTATTCAACAATAAAATCATACATAACCTGGCATCATAATAGAGGAAACTATTCAACAATAAAATCGTATATACGCTGACATCATAATAGAGGAAACTATTCAACAATAAAATCATATATAACCTGACATTATAATAGAGGAAACTATTCAACAATAAAATCATATATAACCTGACATCATAATAGAGGAAACTATTCAACAATAAAATCATATATAACCTGACATCATAATAGAGGAAACTATTGAACAATAAAATCATATATAACCTGACATCATAATAGAGGAAATTATTCAACAATAAAATGATATATAAGTTGACATCATAATAGAGGAAACTATTCAACAATAAAATCATATATAACCTGACATCAGAATAGAGGAAACTATTCAACAATAGAATCATATATAACCTGACATCATAATAGAGGAAACTATTCAACAATAAAATCATATATAACCTGACATCATAATAGAGGAAACTATTCAACAATAAAATCATATATAACCTGACATCATAATAGAGGAAACTATTCAACAATAAAATCATATATAACCTGACATCATAATAGAGGAAACTATTCAACAATAAAATCATATATAACCTGACATCATAATAGAGGAAACTATTCAACAATAAAATCATGTATAACCTGACATCATAATAGAGGAAACTATTCAACAATAAAATCGTATATACGCTGACATCATAATAGAGGAAACTATTCAAAAATAAAGTCCAAGAACAAAGAAAATCTCCTGATACTAATATATGCTCCTCATTCTTGTTATGGAGTCTCGGTGGCTGAGTGTGCTCGCTTCCTGACCTGAAGGCACCGGGTTCGATCTCCAGCAGTGGCGGATTTTTTTCGGACTGACAAGGCTCCGGGGTTCAACCGGCCTCTAAAAATGGGTACCAGAGATTTTTCTGGGAAGTAAAGGCGGCCTGGCGGGATACCGACCACATCACCCAAAAATGTGCCGTGGTCATAGAAAAAAATGATCACTGACACCATATTCCCCATACGTAAATGGAACCTTTACTTTTACATTCTTGTAATAGATATTTGATGTGAGTGGTTTCAATTTGTGACACCACATACAGAATATAAAATGTTAAGATAATGTAAATATTTGTTTGTGAATGATATTTTAGGAGTTAATGCTTGTAACAAAAAGATCAAAGATTGGCAAATCTGAGAGTTTTGGGAAGAAATGTTCAATTTGTAATGAAAAAAGTATTTTTATCTTTGAAGATCACTTTGAATCTATAACAGAAGAAGCAAATGTATTTGAACTTCTAGCAATGACACTAATAAGCAAATTGACTAAAGTGTCAGTGATAAATAAGTTCTAGAATGACATTAATGGCTGTCACAAACTCATTCAATAACCTAACAATTTGTCTTTTCTAAGGACAAAACAAAGATACAGTTTGTACAATTGGGTAAAAAAGTAATTAACAAATAAATAGAATAAACCAATCCTTAAAGTGTAACCACTTGCGAAACTGTTTATGTCAGCAATTTTTGGATAGATTTTGGTGGTTAAATCTGAGGAATGTTGTTATGGATTCAGAAGCCTGTGAGCTGACGCCCTTTAGCCCAATGCCATGTAATGATATCTGCAGGTATTTCTGACTTGACTTTGGCCCAATGCCATGTAATGATATCTGCAGGTATTTCTGAGTTGGCTTGTAGTTCCATACAAGGTGTTCATTTATCCGGTCTTTGAGGAAATAGAGTTGCTCTGATATTGGTTGAGCTTTGGATGCCAGGAAAATGAAAGTAGATTGACCACCAATAGAGAAATATGAGTTAAAAAAGCACAGAGCTAGGCCACAATACAAATTCAGCTTGTGGGTATGGTAAAGCTGGTGATGGGCAGAGTTAAATATTCTAGGGTTGATCCAAGCTCTTAGATCCTGTTAATGAAATGACTAGAGTGATCTTTTAATTTTCAGATTCTTACTGGAAAGGGTAGATCTTGTCTGTCCTAGAAGGTAATGCAATAGGTCAATATCAAAGTTCCACCACTATAGACATACAAATTTGCTAGATAACTAAATAGAAATAATACAGTGATGATTTGATCCACTTTGAGTTGCTGATCCTGCAACTAACTCTGTGGTCTCTAAGTTATTTATCTATATTTATTCATTTTTGGATATGACAAACACGCCCAGATTGCAAATAATGAGTTAAGTAGAAAAATCATAACAATACATGTAGTGTGTATATCAAAACAGATTACATATTCCTTTGCTAGTCATCCATTTTTTAACTCTTTCCATACGGAAGCTTTTTATCAATGTAACGGAAGAGATTTCAGAGACACAATTTTTCATGTTTTCAAGAATCAATCTACATATTTATATGTATCTAACATATAACATATTTATGATTAATTTATAGATAATTGAACGAGGAGTTAGATTTCACCCATAGCAAGATGATAAAGGACATGTGAAAAGAATATGATTTGATGACGGTTCACACTAATCAAACAGAGTGATGCACTATGCCGTAAAATGTGCTAAAAAATGTAAATAAATAATTCAATAACTTTATTTCTCTGTCTTTTGTCTCCCCCCTGAGGCTATATCTCTCTCTCTTCCCGTGTATTTCACTTTCGTTCAGTCTCTCAATAAATGTATGACACTCATTTAAATTATAAAATTGTTAACTAATCAGGGGTTCCCCTTGAGATCATTATAGATATTTCACTTCTATATCTGCATCATCACACCTTGATTCAATCCTTCAACAAATATAACATACAAATTCTGCATTATTGTTACAATAAAATTATATGTTACAAGTCAGAGATATCTCTCTCTCTCTCTCTCTCTCTCTCTCTCTCTCTCTCTGCGATCAGGACTCAATCAGAGTAGGATCCCAGACTCTCACATGAAGTCTGCTGTCAGGTTAAGTGTGTTAACCGCCCTCACAGGCAGAACATCACAATTAGAGATATTAACAATAACATAAAAATAAATATCAAAATATGTTTGTAATCTGCGTCCCCTTTGTTTCAATAGCAGACTCAGACTTTCAACAAAGAAATATTGAGAAATGGTTGAGGTGTTTTCTTGACACTGTAGAAGATCACCCTAAATATTTGACTTTCATTTGCCTCAAACATAACTCAGGGGACTTTCAATGCTTCTTCATATTAAAATAATAGCAACAGCAAAACCAAACAAACAAAAAACAGGGTAAATGTGGAAGATGGCATGATCTTAGTTCTAGAAACATTCTACCAGACATTTTGAAAGTGCTTGTCCAGATGCATCATCTTCAACAGCAATGTCATGAAATGTAACATTAGATCTATAACTGATAATCTCTTTCAATTTACTTTATTAAAACATTTCTTAAAAAGAAAATATGACTACAAAAGAAAGATTCACAACCACTAGAGTGAGACATCACAGAATAAGAATGTTGAATGTAAAAAAAAGTATGACATCAACAACAAGATATTAAAAAGAAAAGTAGATGTCAGAGCAATTCTGACTTTCATTCAAAAACAAGAAATTAAATAACTTTGACATGGCACCCAAAGCATCAGATGAAAAAGCAAAAAGATAAAGGAGCATCCAACAGCAATCAGATGAAACAGCAAAGAAAATAAAAGAGCATCTAACAGCAATCAGATGAAATAGCAAAAGCAGAAAAGAGCATCCAACAGCAATCAGATGAAATAGCAGAGAAAGAAAAGAGCATCCAACAGCAATAGGATAAAACAGAAAAGAAAACAAAAGAGCCGCTAACAGCAATGAGATGAAATAGCAAAAGCAGAAAAGAGCATCCAACAGCAATCAGATGAAATAGCAGAGAAAGAAAAGAGCATCCAACAGCAATCAGATGAAATAGCAGAGAAAGAAAAGAGCATCCAACAGCAATCAGATGAAACAGCAGAGAAAGAAAAGAGCATCCAACAGCAATCAGATGAAACAGCAAAGAAAGTAAAAGAACATCCAACAGCAATCAGATGAAATAGCAAAAGCAGAAAAGAGCATCCAACAGCAATCAGATGAAATAACAGAAAAAGAAAAGAGCCTCCGACAGCAATCAGATGAAACACCAGACAAAGAAAAGAGCATCCAACAGCAATCAGGTGAAACAGCGGAAAAAGAAAAGAGCATCCAACAGCAAATAATCCTAGATTTCACAAAATATCTCAGATGACACATATGTCACAGTTGTTGTTAAATGTCTCAGTTGTCACAAAATATCTCAGCTGTAAGAAAATATTGAAGTTGTCACAAAATAATATGAATTATCAAAAAATATTGCAGCTATCACCAAAAATATCCCTTTTTTAAACAAAATATGGCAGTTATTACAAAATATCCTAGCTGTCACAAAATATCAAATCTGTCACAAAATATCAATGGTGTCACAAAATATGTTTTAAAAAAATCATAGCTGTCACAAAGTATCAAAACTGTCGCAAAATATCGCAGTTGTCAGAAAGTATCACAGCTGTAATTAAAATATCTCAGCTGTCACAAAATATCCGTGCTATAACAAATATCCTAGCCATCACAAATTATCTCAGTTGTCCCAGAATGTCACAAAATATCCCTGCTATAACAAAATATCCTAGTTGTCACAAAAATTCTAGATGTCACAAAATGTCCTCACTGTCATAAAATGTCCGAGCTGTAACAAAATATCTCACTTGTCACAAAAACCCCAGATGTCACAAAATGTCCTCACTGTCATAAAATGTCCGATCTGTAACAAAATATCCCAGCTGTCACAAAATATCTCAGTTGTCTCAAAATATCACTGTTGTCACAAAATATTCCAGAGGCATAAAAATAGCACAGTTGTCACAAAGTATCCCAGCTGTCACAAATATCCCAGCTATAACAAAATATCCAAGCTGTCACAAATTATCAAAGCTATCACAAAAAATATTCCAGCTGTCACATAATATCCCAGTTGTCTCTCTAAATATCCAAGCTGTCATAAAATAGCCAAGCTGTCATAAAATGTCCTAGCTATACAAAATATCCAAGCAGTAACAAAATATTGCTGCTGTCACAAATGATCAAAGCTGTCACAACAATATAGTTGCTGTCACATAATATCCCTGTTAAAAAACATCCCAGTTGTAAAAATTTTTCTCAGTTGTCAGAAAAGATCACAGCTGTCAAAGAATATTACAACTGTCATAAAAATATCTCAGCTGTCACAAAATATCCCAGCTGCAATAAAAATATCCCAGTTGATACAAAATATCTCAGCTGTCACAAAATATCGCTGCTATAACAAAATATCTTAGCCATCACAAAATATCTAATTTGTCACATAATGCCAGAGCTGTAACAAAATATCTCACTTGTCACAAAAACCCCAGATGTCACAAAATGTCATTGCTGTCATAAAAAGTCCAAGCTGTAATAAATATCCCAGGTGTCACAAAATATCTCAGTTTTCACAAAATATCTCATTCAAAATATTCTCATTACATGGCCAAACAATTATGATTGTTTCTTCCTAATATTGGAAATTAGCTCTCTTTTTGCTTTGACCTCTTTTAGAACATTTTCATTACTCTTCTTAGCTGTCCAATGTATTCTCAACATTCTTCTGTAAAATCACATTTCTACAGACTCCAGTGATTTTCTTGTCTCTTGTCCTGTTTGTCCATGATTCACATCCATATGTTAAAACTGGCTCTATATAACATTTATGAACCCTTTTTCTTGTTTCTATTGTCAAAAATGGATTGCATAGTATCTTCCTCATTTTCTGGAAAATTGCTTTTGCCTGAGCCATTCTGCATCTCACCTCTTTTGTACATCTTCCGTCTGAGGTTAACAAAGTTCTTAAATATTTAAATTCAATTACCTGTTTTAATATAGTTCCACTTGTCTTTATTTTGCACTGAGGTGATGTTTTTTTTTTTTGTTGTTACCATTACTTCTGCCTTTTTGCTATTAAGACTGAGTCCTTTATTGTTGCTTTCTTTCACTTTAATGTCCAACATTTCTTGTAACTCATTTTCACTCTTAGCGATTAAGACTGTATCCTCAGCATACCTTAGATTATTTATATTATGACCTTCAATTGTTATTCCAGGCATGTCCCTTATGGATCTTAAAATAATCTCACTATAAATATTAAACAAATCAGGTGACAGCACACAATGATCGACAGTTTTTTTGACAATGTACCTTTTGTTAATCACGTGAGAGGTCCTGGAAGATCGTAGTGTGAGGAAATCTTGACCTTTAGAGGTCAGGTGTTGATCACGTTTATTAGAAGCTCTAATGACATCGCTGTCTGTTGACTTGGCCAGTCCGTAACTAATAACGTTTGAAACGTTGTTTCTTGTGCTTTTTTTGTACAGTTCTTTTTGGATTTATTGTGTAACGATTAATTGTGCTAACGTTGTGCTACCAATGTTAGCCCTGGGCCCTGTGTGCAAGAACAATAAGAAAAATAATCTCTACTGAGATGAAATATGTTAGACGAATGACAGGAAACAGCCTGAGATATAAGAACAGAAATGAAGAACTGAGAAAAAAGCTAAGAATGAAATCCCACCATAGAATATATAAAGAAACAACAGATAAAAATGGTTTGGCCACGTGACAAGGCAGAACGATGAAAACACAACACAACGTGACATCAATAAACGTTACGAGAACACCAGACCCAACCGCGGACCACGAAAACGATGATCTGACGGAATATTAGAAAGACTAGGAAACATAACAGCAGCACAGACAATCAGAACAAAAGAAAGGCCGCAAATTACATCTCCCCTCGACGCTGAAAGGCAAATGAGGAAGTAAAGAAGGAGTAAAAGATTAGCTGTGATACGATACTTCCATTTACCTGTCATTTTATAGGTGAAAATATGAAACTAAGTAACGAGTTATTCACTTTGTAAGATTAGGATCTTTCACATTATATGACGACATCAAGAATTTCACATTTCTAGAATTAGTTTATACCTTTTTCTATAAATATAAATTCAAGCCGTCTTAGGCAGATGGTTTGTGAGATTGAATACTACGGATAAGAGGTCAGTTTCGATTCAGATTCAGAGCACCTAGTCACGCAGCCCTAAATGAGTCCCCAATTTTTCTGAGAATATAGGGCGACCAGTGGTGATATCAACCACATTACCCATGAAACGTTCTGTTAGTCATAAAAGAAAACGAGTCGAAAACAATGTATGGTGACAGCTTTACATGAATGTACAATATAGACCATGGAATACTCCGTCTTCGTCACTTGATCACTGGAGGCTGTAGAAATGTGGTTTAACAGAAGAATGTTGTGAATGCTATGGACAAATAAGAAGAGTAATGGAAACGTTCTGAAAGAGGTCAAAGTAAAATGAGAACTAATTTCCAATATTAGGAAGAAACAATCATCAATTTGTTGGCCATGTAGTGAGAAGGGAAGAGCTAGAATATATTGTAACAACTGGAAAATCCAGGGACGAAGAGATAGAGGGAAGCAAAGATATAAGGTACCAAACATCTTAAATGAATGGTTTGGCAGAAGGTCAACAAAAGAAATGATAAATAACTGTCGAGATCGATAGTTGTGAAGAGACATGATCACCTGCGCCAGTCTTGCATATCTTGTGGATTAAGTGATGAACAATAACGGAGATAATATCCATTTTTATCTAACTCCAGATGTTACAATGAATGGTTTAGATTTCTTTTATTTGTTCTGATTATAGTTCTATAAACACTGTATAAACTTTTGCAACATCAATAAAGCAACAAATTACTCCAGACTGAGCCAGCTTTCACCATAAGACATTTGTATCAACTTTTTTTTTCAAAATATTCCTCTTTTTCTACAAATGCTCTGCAAAGACTTTGTTAAAAAATCTATACTCTTTTCTATAATCTGTTTGAGTGTGAAGATTGCATCTTTGCGATCTCTATTTTTTGCAAATGCAGTTTGTTCTGATAACTGGTTCTATATAGGTTTTAATCTGGTTTCTAAAATCTTGGCTACATTTCCTTATTTGTCTTATTACTCACTTATGTATATTTTAATGCAGTCAATCACCCACGCCACTCATCTATACATCTTTCTATATATGTGTCCATTTACAAAGCCGATTGGTCACCAATGAATGGTAAAAAACGGAAAGTCTGCGAACAACATTAGCGACATTTGAAGTAAACGATTTTATAGCATCAGAGAATGAACAGGTCAGCACAATGACAAGAATGTAAGTCAAGCAACTTACAGCGCTAGTATACTACGTTAGAAGATCAGGCCGTGAGGCGAAAGGACAGTACAGGAAAAAGTTGATAACATAATTAAAGCGTCACTAAATTGAAAGGAAATCAAGCAAAACAACTAGCCTTGTCCGAGTAAACGACATATTCTTCCTCTCTACAAAAATCTACTGTACAAACAGTTGCAGGAAAGAAGAAGACGCACACATAGACTCATATACATAGACTTAAAGGTGAGTACAAGTTGCAAAGGCGAACGATGGCATGGGTTGTAGTCAAAGATTGTGCCCTCTTCTCCATGAAAAGATTGAGAGCTTCAAGACCATCCGTGTGAAAAATAGAGGTAAACAAGGAGCAGACAGACATGACAAAGAGAGGGTAAGATTGAGGGAGAGAGTAATAGAACAAAAGGTGTTGACGATATCGTTAGTGTCGTTAACAAAGAGAGGGTAATTCAGATTGAGGGAGAGAGTAATAGAGCCAAAGATAATGACGACATCGTAGGGAGAGAGTAATAGAGCCAAAGATGTTGACGACATCGTTAGTGTCGTTAACAAAAAGAGGGTAGTTCAGATTGATGGAGAGAGTAATAGAGCCAAAGATGTTGACGGCATCGTTAGTGTCGTTAACAAAAAGAGGGTAATTCAGAATGAGGGAGAGAGTAATAGAGCCAAAGATAATGACGACATCGTAGGGAGAGAGTAATAGAGCCAAAGATGTTGACGACATCGTTAGTGTCGTTAACAAAAAGAGGGTAGTTCAGATTGATGGAGAGAGTAATAGAGCCAAAGATGTTGACGGCATCGTTAGTGTCGTTAACAAAGAGAGACAGGTTCACGACGATAGGTTGAAAAAAATATATACTGTAGGTACAAGGACAATTGCTTTGGTTTGACCGACTTGTCTAAAGAAATCTCCCTAGACATTGATTACGTCAATTGTTTTCACCCCTTGATCTCCAAAACTTCCTCCATTTTCATCTCTTTCGTCTCCTTCCTGGACATGACAATTTTCCTGGACTTCTCTGGCCTCCTTACCGCTTTCCCCTACAAACCCGATGATTCTCATAGTTACCTCCCCTACGACTCTTTCCATCTTTTTTCTTGTAAACATTCTCTTACTTAGGCTTCGTCGCCTTTGCCAGAACAATTATGATTTCTCCATCAGACCTATATGACTTTGGACTTCTATCGCAGAGGTCTCTGTCGGTCCTTCAGCCTGTTCTCCAACGTACCCTCCGCATCTACCGTCACGATGAGTTGTAGAGTACCGCAAGCACTAGAATCTCCATAAACCGCTCTCTCCTTCTCCTCCTCCCTCTCCTTCCTGTCTTTCCTCCTCTGATAAGACAATACTCGCTCGAACCTCCCACTCTCTCCACTACGAGGTAATTATAATTGTCACCGCTACTTTCCGACTCTTAACTCCGACTCTGCCACCATCAACTTCTCCCCGACTCTCAACTCCGACTCTGCCACCATCAACTTCTCCCCAACTCTCAACTCCGACTCTGCCACCATCAACTTCTCCCCGACTCTCAACTCCGACTCGGCCACCATCAACTTCTCCCCGACTCTCAACTCCGACTCTGCCACCATCAACTTCTCCCCGACTCTCAACTACGACTCTGCCACCATCAACTTCTCCGCGACTCTCAACTCCGACTCTGCCACCATCAACTTCTCCCCGACTCTCCATTGGCTGTCTTCAAGCGTGATCGCAGCATGCGCGACATGTTTGTCAGGAGCCACTTTCCTTCGGTATGTAACAACCGAGGAATGATCAATTACAACCGAGGAACGATCAATTACAACCGAGGAACGATCAATTACAACCGAGGAACGATCAATTACAACCGAGGAACGATCAATTACAACCGAGGAGCGATCAATTACAACCGAGGAACGATCAATTACAACCGTGGAACGATCAATTACAACCGTGGAACGATCAATTACAACCGAGGAGCGATCAATTACAACCGAGGAACGATCAATTATAACCGAGGAGCGATCAATTACAACCGAAGAACGATCAATTACAACCGAGGAACGATCAATTATAACCGAGGAACGATCAATTATAACCGAGGAACGATCAATTATAACCGAGGAGCGATCAATTACAACCGAGGAGCGATCAATTACAATCGAGGAGCGATCAATTACAACCGAGGAACGATCAATTACAACCGAGGAGCGATCAATTACAACCGAGGAACGATCAATTACAACCGAGGAACGATCAATTATAACCGAGGAACGATCAATTACAACCGAGGAACGATCAATTACAACCGAGGAACGATCAATTACAACCGAGGAACGATCAATTATAACCGAGGAACGATCAATTACAACCGAGGAACGATCAATTACAACCGAGGAACGATCAATTACAACCGAGGAACGATCAATTACAACCGAGGAACGATCAATTACAACCGAGGAACGATCAATTACAACCGAGGAACGATCAATTACAACCGAGGAACGATCAATTACAACCGAGGAACGATCAATTACAACCGAGGAACGATCAATTACAACCGAGGAACGATCAATTACAACCGAGGAACGATCAATTATAACCGAGGAACGATCAATTACAACCGAGGAACGATCAATTACAACCGAGGAACGATCAATTACAACCGAGGAACGATCAATTACAACCGAGGAACGATCAATTACAACCGAGGAACGATCAATTACAACCGAGGAACGATCAATTACAACCGAGGAACGATCAATTACAACCGAGGAACGATCAATTATAACCGAGGAACGATCAATTACAACCGAGGAACGATCAATTACAACCGAGGAACGATCAATTACAACCGAGGAACGATCAATTACAACCGAGGAACGATCAATTACAACCGAGGAACGATCAATTACAACCGAGGAACGATCAATTACAACCGAGGAACGATCAAGTACAACCGAAGACAATGTAACACTATGTGTTACGTGTTATCACGTTCTACAGACAGATTCTCTTCTCTTCCCTAATTAACCATTTGAGATTACGGAGTGTTCTACATGCAATATCTTGTAATGGTATTTATACTACCATATACTAGTGATGCAGCATGACCTACTTCAGGGAAATCCGAGGATATTTCTGGGTTCGACATCATACGTTCTCGCGTTTCCTGCTCGTGTCCCTGTAGCGACTCCAAATCTCTCGGCTATGAGGGTATGAACGACAGCCATGTCTCTGGTATGGTGTCATGATCGTCTGACAGCAACATACGTGTCGTTTTGGAGAATCGTCTTATTCCCCATATGGGCTGCAACTCCCCACCATCAAACATAACTTTCTCTCACGGGTAATCATTTACCGCCCCCCCCTCTCCTTCCCAGCCCACTTATCCCCCAAATCCTTCTTGCTTCATTATCCTTTGTACTTTTGCATCCTACCGCTACATCTTTTTAAATAGATACACAGGGGGACTGGTTGGTCTCGTGGCAAGACGCCGGACTCGAGACAGAGAGGTTGTGGGTTCAAATCTCTGCTCCCCCAGTTCTGATTTTTATTTATGGTTTCTCTCTGCGGCAACCACCCCTGGTCTCAGCAGCGAGGCCCGGCTTGAAACGTCAATTACTCATCGAATGAAAAAATATGAGTACCTCCGAAGACGGAGTTATCTGCCCGTGTGGCGAGGGACCCCTGTGCAAACGGCTGCCAGGGAAAAATAGATTAACATGCAAAATTCTGTTCCTTGACTTCGTGAAGGGTCAAAGCTGGCGTATACATATAAATAAATATTTTTTATATATGCACTTGTAGGTATGTATATATATATATATATATATATGTATATACATGTGTGTAGATTTGTAACACATATATTTGTATATCTGTATGTACACATTTACATATATATATATATATATATATATATATATATATATATAGTTGCATGTGACGTTTATTTTTATATGTACACATATTTTTATTTGTTTACATATATATTCTTATGTGTATGTATTGGATACTGGACATTTATGTAATTCAATTGTGAATCTATTGTTTTCGGTGTTGTATGCTTATGTGTATACATATATAGTGATGTATATATGTATAGATGCATATAGGACAAGGACTTCCGGTCAATATGGCAGATAGGCGACAGGAACCTTTGAGACACTGTCTTCCTGGTTGCAGTTTCCTCATATTCCAAGTCCGGCTTGTTGCCGGAGCTACTGAGTTTAGTGCTCTGTGCACACCGTGAGCTGTGTGTTTCATCCGAATGGTGTTTCTATACTCAGATTGCTTGCGATGAATGATGATATCGTATTACGAATGACAGTTCAGCTGTGTTCACTTTCAGTGCCGCTTTGCCTTATGTCTTTTGGCATGTGCTGAAGCTGCTATGATGGGGATAACAGCTGCCTTTCCTTGTTTGGATATTCGATAAGATGTTAATTCGGATGATTCCATTGGCAAGGGCAGTTGAGCAATTATGGGTTTTCATTCGTTTGCAGTGATACCGAGGCCTTCGAATAAATGTAACTATATATGTACAGTGTTACTAAAGCGACAGGCTTGAAACACATCCTTGTACACCTGTGTGTGTTCCATCAGTGACTCTGTGAATTTGCGCAGGAGTATCACAACTGGCTGTGTTCGACGGCAGTAGTTAGAGTCTCTGGAGAGGTCTATTCTAATAAGTGTCTGCTTCATTTTCGTGCCAGTGCACGCCGGTGTAATATGTAATGATCGCCCCTGTCAGACATGCCAATTTGGCTAATGTAGAATGTTCTATGCCGCGAAGAACGACATAAAGAAACAACGACGAATCCGCAACCATTAAACAGACTACACGAACACCATATCAAGGTGGGAAGTGCCAGACGGGAGGGCAACGTTGAGACTTGTGAAACAATACGGTATATCTCCAGGCATGAGAGTTGTGCTTATTTTGTGTAGGCTCTTTATTCTTTCGTGTCAGATTACAAGAGTGGAACGAGAAAACATAGTACAGAAAAATGTGTATGATGTTGATAAGTGTTTTACAGGTAGGCACAATGACTGCAAGAAGAATCATACGTCGAATGTTGCTAGTTATAGATATTACTTCCATGGTTAAGGTTATGGTTATGGAAGGCCCTGGAGTCACTGCAAACGAATTAAAATTCATAATTGCTCAACCGCCCGTGCCAGTGGTATCATCGAAATTAATAGTACTTCCATGTTCTGTTGATCGAATAAATGAGAAATTGTTATTCTGACATTCCCTGTATTATTATCACTGTTTACATAATCAAGGCAAATGTTAAATGCACACGGAGTCGCTGACATAATCTTAAAACAAATTAGGAAATAAATAACAACTATTGAACTGCCTGTTATAGTATCAGTTGAAATCCTACAATAAAACTCTTATCGATATAAATCAAGCTTTGACTACAGTGATATATACCAGTGTTTCTCAACATGGAGTTATAGGGTCACGGTGGACAGAGGGATAGGATGGTCCGGGTTACAGGTATAAGTTACGTCTTCTTCTTCTTCTCCTTTTCTTCTTCTACTTTCTCTTTTTCGTCTTCTTCTACATTTTCAGCTCTCTGTGGAACATAGATCTTCAACAAACACTTTCCAAACCGTTTTGCATTCTTCTGCATTCTTTTGCAAATTCTGCCTTTTGCATTCTTTTAAGATCATTCAATGTCTTCCCATTATCTTCATCCCTGCTTCCATATGTCTTCTCCAAAGAATATCTTGGTCTTCCTCTTTGTCTTTTTCCTTGGGGGTTCCAAAAAGGGCCTGTTGTGTAATACTCTCAGTTGGTTTCCGCAGTATCCTTTTCGTAGACTTGTCCATGTTTGTGAAGTTGTTTCGGCTTATTTTTCATTTTACAGTGCAGAATAGCCACTCCCATGTCCAACTCTCCTTAGTCGCTTCTTACGAACATGCCTGGAAGGGAACAACGCCACAATTCTTTACTTCCCTTTCTGACCCCGTCAGCGCACGTGTGAATCTACATACAGCGAATAAGTGACGTAGTTAGATGAAATTGCAAGGTGTGTGTACGAACTTCGAACGAGTATAAATTAGGCTTGGTACAAACCTGTTACCCTATGCTATAGTCATTGAGTACGCCTTCGTGTAAGACACTGCTACAATAGCCAATTTTTTAGTTGGTTGCGTGGCAGTGTGCCAAGCGTTCGGTTTCTCGTGGCGAGGCGCGGTGCCACTGAGTACGGGTTCGATCCCGCTTCGGACCATATATTGTTCTTCGTTTTTTTCTATTGTTGTTTGTCTGTTAATTTTTCCGAGTGCTAACACATACTCCTTTGTTCTATTATTCCCTATAAATTAGGCTTACAAGTTCGTCAATTCAAGTATTATAGAACCTTGATTTTGTCAGTTCTTTCGAGGTTCCTGCGTTCTATTTTCTAGCATCATAAAAATCTTCATCGTCGACATCACCTGTAACAACCTCTGATTTGTGGTTTTATGAGTAGATATAAAAATATATTACATGGTAGTATATTTATAATCAGAAAATGTATTGATGGCATCATGCACATAGAAAATGTATTTTATATACACTTAATATATTTCAATATTATAGATTAGTAGTAGTAGTAATTAACGTAGACAGCAAAGATCTAAGAATAATAAAGAACATGTACTGGCAACATTAAGCGGCCATAAGAACGGGAAACCAATTGGGAATGTTTCAACAAATAAAACAGGGTGTTAGACAAGGTTGTGTGCTATCATCAGATTTGTTTAATATTTATAGTGAGATTATTTTAAGATCCATAAGGGGCATGCCTGGAATAACAATTGGAGGTCATAATATAAATAATCTAAGGTATGCTGATGGTATAGTCTTAATCGCTAAGAGTGAAAATTAGTTACAAGAAATGTTAGACATTATAATGAAAAAAAGGAAAAATAAAGGACTCAGCCTTAATAGCAAAAAGACAGAAGCAATGGTAACAACAAAGAAAAAGACATCACCTCAGTGCAAAATAAAGATAAGTTGAACACTATTAAAACAATTAAATGAATTTAAATATTTGGGAACTTTGTTAACCTCAGACGGAAGATTTACAAAAGAGGTGAGATGCAGAATGGCTCAGGCAAAAGCAGGTTTCCAAAAAATGAGGAAGATACTATGCAATCCATTTTTGACAATAGAAACAACAAAAAGAGTTCTTAAATGTTACGTAGAGCCAGTCTTAACATATGGATGCGAATCATGGACATTAGGACAACATACAAGAAAATCACTGGAGTCTGTAGAAATGTGGTTTTACAGTAGAATGTTGAAGTACCATGGACAGCTAAGAAGAAGAGTAATGAAAATGTTCTGAAAGAGGTCAAAGCAAAATAAAGAGCTAATTTCCATTATTAGGAAGAAACAATCATCATTTTTTAGCCATGCAATGTTAAGAGAACAACTAGAATATATTGTGACAACTGGAAAAAATGAGGGACGAGAGAGTGAAGCAAGGAGAAAAAATAGCAGACAGCTTAAGAGAATGGCTTGGCAGAAGGTCAATAATAGAAATGATAAATAACTGGCGAGATTGAAAGTTGTGGAGAGAAATGATCTCCTACGCCAGCAGGCCCGGTACTTGATGATGACTATAGTTTACGATGACATAATTTCATTAGTCTTTATTTCTCTCTCTCTCTCTCTCTCTCTCTCTCTCTCTCTCTCTCTCTCTGCGATCAGGACTCACTCAGAGCAGGATTCCAGACTCTCACGTGAAGTCAGCTGTCAGGTTAAATATGTTGATCGCCCCCACAAACAGAAGATCACAATTTAAGCCCGCCAGATCCACTCTGATTGAACACCCGATAAAACGTTGCACTGTGTTCTGCGCCAGTGGCCCAGTGCATTCGATTTCAGCCTGCATTTTATTCAGGTTAGCTTTCCTTAGCCTTTGATTGTCCCCAATCTTCCTGCAAGGCAGCAGATGATCTTTTCTGTAGTGGGATTCTGCCCTTAGATGGTCGGCCCTCCCAGGTTTACGAGCACCATCTGCCCGAGGTGACTAACACAGACATACACAGACAGAGATATGAGATGTGACAAACACAGACATGCACACAAAGATATGAGATATCACCAACCCAAACATGCACACACAAAGATGTGACACATGACTAACACAGACACACACTAAGATATGAGATATGACTAAACACAGACACACATAAAGATATGAGACATGATTAACACGGACACACCAAGATATGAGATATGACTAACATGACATACACCAAGATATGAGCCATGGCCAGCACACACACACACACACACTAGCCATGACTAGCACAGAAACACATCAAGATATGAGCCATGGCTAGCACAGAGACAAATCAAGATATGAGCCATGGCTTCACGGAAAAATACCAAGAAATGAACCATGTCCAGCACAGAAACACATTAAGGTATCCATATGCTTGGGTTTGTTGTAGTCGGCAGACTCTTCTTAACGTGCGAATCATCGACATACGAGACGCAGACCCCGATTAATTGTTCACAGGTTTCGTTCAAACAGTTGTCCGGAGATTTGAGAGTGCAGTCTGACTCGTAGAACGTTCCCTTGCATGTACAGTTCCAGTTTGACTGTTCCCTGGTGTCGTTGAAATAGTTGTCCAGACATTTGAGAGTGCAGTCTGACCCGTAGTACGTTTCATTGCACGTACAGTCTGTACTTTCCGGGTCACATATGATGTCACAGCCATCAGAACACGTCTGTTTGCACTGTAGCCCAAAATTACCATCGGGACAAGTGTCATTACAGGTATAGCCAGGATGCTTACATTGTAAGCATTTTCCGGATTTTTCCTCTCTTAAAGGACAGACACTAAGACAAGACCCGGAGCAGTCGTGTCCATAGATCACATGTGAACAGTTGCCGCGACACGTACCAATGATGACGTTGCAGCCTCTGCAACACCCACTACACACTGCACAAAACGACCAAGAATGCCCGTCCAGACAGTAGGTGTCTGTAAATGTTTGCACCTCACACGCCGTCAGTGCACTGACGGCCTACAAAATGGTCGGTGAGAACTCAATCTTAATGTGTGCCATTGTCGCTTGTGTGGTGACTACAATAGTGTTCAAAGAAATATTTGGGTATGATTTGTGAGCCACATTCCGACCCCACCAATGTAGATGGAGCAGATATTTGCAACTATCGCCCCTTCAATCTATAACTTGTTGATCAGACCAGCCCCAGAGCAAAAGACATCAATCTCATGCGAACTAACTATAAACCTTGATTCATTGTTACATGATGATGATGAGAAGGTCGAGATAAGTCTACTCCTACGTGAAATGAACGGTAATATAACATGACAACCTTTTAGCCAGAACGGCGATTAATTTATAGACACTAATAACTGCGCCCCTGTTGGCAGATGTCATGGATTATCACATTTAGTGGAGGCTGAATCGATTTTCACCAGCTGTTTCCCCAGCATTAAGTCGTCTGGTGATTTCAACTGTCCCATATGATATCGCATGGAATAACGAACAAGTATCACCCCTACTTGCCTACACAACAGAACTAATTCATTTGGAACCAGCTTTTGCTAAAGCTCAAATCAGCACGCTATTAACATGAACTTTTTGGGACTATTTGACTCCTTACCTAATGTTTTAGATAATTGTTAGTTGTGTGTGGGCCGCTGAAGTAAATAGAGTTATAATGTGAATGCTGGATATAAAAGACTTGATCGAATTAGATCTGTACCAGACACATCTGACGTTTTGTGGCCACGCATCGTTTCAAGAACACAAAATAGCAACTGTTTTCTTATTTGCCAGGATTCGTTACAACTAACCAGAAGTCAATCTACAATTAAACATTTAAGGTAAATTGTTTGTTTGTATCTCTTTCCCCACATCTCTTCACTCACATCTCTTCCCTCACATCTCTTCCCTCACATCTCTTCCCTGACATCTCTTCCCCACATCTCTTCACCCAAGCATCTTATCCCACATCTCTTCCCTGACATCTCTTCCCCACATCTCTTCACCCAAGTATCTTATCCCACATCTCTTCCCTGACATCTCTTCCCCACATCTCTTCACCCAAGCATCTTATCCCACATCTCTTCCCTGACATCTCTTCCCCACATCTCTTCACCCAAGCATCTTATCCCACATCTCTTCCCTGACATCTCTTCCCCACATCTCTTCACTCAAGTATCTTATCCCACATCTCTTCCCTGACATCTCTTCCCCACATCTCTTCACCCAAGCATCTTATCCCACATCTCTTCCCTGACATCTCTTCCCTGACATCTCTTCCCCACATCTCTTCACCCAAGCATCTTATCCCACATCTCTTCCCTGACATCTCTTCCCCACATCTCTTCACCCAAGTATCTTATCCCACATCTCTTCCTGACATCTCTTCCCCACATCTCTTCACCCAAGTATCTTATCCCACATCTCTTCCCTGACATCTCTTCACCCAAGTATCTTATCCCACATCTCTTCCCTGACATCTCTTCCCCACATCTCTTCACCCAAGCATTTTACCCCACATCTATTCAATCACATCTCTTCCCTACATCTCTTCCCTCACATTTCTTCCCCCATATCTCTTCACTCACATCTCTTACCCCACATATATATCCTTCACATCTTTCCTCACATTTTTCTATCTCACATCTCTTCCTCCACATTTCTATATTTTTGTTCTAGCAGTTTTCAATTCTTTTAAAGATATTTTATCAAATCTCGCCATTTGTCTCTGTTCTGTGCAAGCAGCTCTATCTCATTGAGAGAGCTGAATCCTGCTGCTCTTGCCTCTCTCATCAATGTTCTTCTCAGTGTCTCGGTGGGTCTTCCTCTTTTCCTCTTACCTGTTGTTTCCCATATGAGGGCTTGCTTTGCTATTCGGTTATTATCTCTTCTCATCAAATGTCCAACATATGACCATCGTCTTTTCTTTATTACTGAAGATATTAGTGGTTGATTGGCGATTTCTCTAATTTCCTCCTTTGTTTTGAATTCGTTCCATTCTATACCAAGTATTTTCCTTAGACATTTATTTTCGAATGCTTTAGTAGTATACAAGGGTGTATTTGAATAGTATTTGGCCCGTAAATTAACAAAGATATATAGGGCGGCGCGCGGCGCGCATAAAGCGTGCGGCGCAGGGGGAGTTAACCGTGATAGCTCGTGTCGGGATGTTGACCTCTAGTCCCGGTAACCCCGGAAGTGACGTGTTTATGTCTGGTGTGTCCTGACTTTGGAGCTCTTGGTGTACTTGAGCGATAGTGATAGGTTAGTAGATTATACAACATCAGGTTTCTCATAATGAGGTTTCTTCTGGGCGCCTAATGTACTGTAGGCGCAGGGGGAGTTAACTGTGACATTTCGTGTCGGGATGTTGACTAGGGGTGTCTGTCGGCGTGACCTCGGCGCTCCGTATTTTAAAAATTCCGAATTATTTTAAAAAAACAGTCTCCATCTGATTTCGAACACGGGTCTACGGCGTGCCAGGCCAGACACTTACCACTATGCTACAGGCGATCACAGAATTAGAGGCTGAATGAGACAGGTGAATCGTGATGCTTTTGTTGGTACCTGACAGCTAGCTAGTAGTAGAGAAAGATTGACCCGCATTTAGGCGCTAAATTAACGAAGATATATAGGGCGGCGCCCCGCGCGCATAACGCGTGCGGCGCAGGGGGAGTTAACCGTGATATTTCATGTCGGGATACCCGGTGACCTCTCGTTGACCTCTCAACCTCTCGGCGCCATGGTCGGGGTGACCTCTCGCCGTATGTATGTCACGTCGAGGTAGTAGACACGTATGTCATGTCATTGTAACAGTCATGTCAATGTAACAGTCATTTCGTTGTAATAGTCATCTCGTTGTAACAGTCACGTGTGTCATGTCGTTTTATCAGAGACGTATGGTATGTCGTTGTAACAGTCATTTCGTTGTAATAGGCATCTCGTTGTAACAGTCACGTATGGCATGTCGTTTTATCAGACACGTATGGTATGTCGTTGTAACAGACATGTTGTTGTATCAGTCATGTCGATGTAGTAGACACGTATATCATGTCATTGTAACAGTCATGTCAATGTAACAGTCATGTCAATGTAACAGGCATTTCGTTGTAATAGTCATCTCGTTGTAACAGTCACGTATGTCATGTCGTTTTATCAGACACGTATGGCATGTCGTTGTAACAGACATGTCGTTGTATCAGTCATGTTGATGTAGTAGACACGTATGTCATGTCATTGTAACAGTCATGTCAATGTAAAAGTCATGTCAATGTAACAGTCATTTCGTTGTAATAGACATCTCGTTGTAACAGTCACGTATGTCATGTCGTTTTATCAGAGACGTATGGTATGTCGTTGTAACAGACATGTCGTTGCATCAGTCATGTCGATGTAGTAGATACGTATGTCATGTCGTTGTAACAGACACGTATGGTATGTCGTTGTAACAGACATGTCGTTGTATCAAGCATGTCGATGTAGTAGACACGTATATCATGTCATTGTAACAGTCATGTCAATGTAACAGTCATGACAATGTAACAGGCATTTCGTTGTAATAGTCATCTCGTTCTAACAGTCACGTATGTCATGTCGTTTTATCAGACACGTATGGCATGTCGTTGTAACATACATGTCGTTGTATCAGTCATGTCGATGTAGTAGACACGTATGTCATGTCATTGTAACAGTCATGTCAATGTAACAGTCCTGTCAATGTAACAGTCATTTCGTTGTAATAGTCATCTCGTTGTAACAGTCACGTATGTCATGTCGTTTTATCAGAGACGTAGGGTATGTCGTTGTAATAGACATGTCGTTGCATCAGTCACGTTGATGTAGTAGACACGTATGTCATGTCGTTGTAGCAGACACGTATGGTATGTCGTTGTAACAGACATGTCGTTGTATCAGGCATGTTGATGTAGTAGACACGTATGTCATGTCATTGTAACAGTCATGTCAATGTAACAGTCATGACAATGTAACAGGCATTTCGTTGTAATAGTCATCTCGTTGTAACAGTCACGTATGTCATGTCGTTTTATCAGACACGTATGGTATATCGTTGTAACAGACATGTCGTTGTATCAGTCATGTCGATGTAGTAGACATGTATGGAATGTCAATGTAACAGTCATGTCAATGTAACAGTCATTTTCAATGTAACAGTCATTTTCAATGTAACAGTCATTTCGTTGTAATAGTCATCTCGTTGTAACAGTCACGTATGTCATGTCGTTTTATCAGACACGTATGGTATATCGTTGTAACAGACATGTCGTTGTATCAGTCAGGTCGATGTAGTAGACATGTATGGCATGTCAATGTAACAGTCATGTCAATGTAACAGTCATTTTCAATGTAACAGTCATTTCGTTGTAATAGTCATCTCGTTGTAACAGTCACGTATGTCATGTCGTTTTATCAGAGACGTATGGTATGTCGTTGTAGCAGACATGTCGTTGTATCAGGCATGTCGATGTAGTAGACACGTAAGTCATGTCATTGTAACAGTCATGTCAATGTAACAGTCAGTTCGTTGTAATAGGCACCTCTTTGTAACAGACACGTATGTCATATCGTTTTATCAGACACGTATGGTATGTCGTTGTAACAGACATGTCGTTGTATCAGGCATGTCGATGTAGTAGACACGTATGTCATGTCATTGTAACAGTCATGTCAATGTAACAGTCTTGTCAATGTAACAGTCATTTCGTTGTAATAGTCATCTCGTTGTAACAGGCACGTATGTCATGTCGTTTTATCAGAGACGTATGGTATGTCGTTGTAACATACATGTCGTTGTTTCAGTCATATCGATGTAGTAGACACGTATGTCATGTCATTGTAACAGGCCTGTCAATGTAACAGTCATGTCAATGTAACAGTCATTTCGTTGTAATAGTCATCTCGTTGTAACAGTCACGTATGGCATGTCGTTTTATCAGACACGTATGGCATGTCGTTGTAACAGACATGTCGTTGTATCAGTCATGTCGACGTAGTAGACACGTATGTCATGTCATTGTAACAGTCATGTCAATGTAACAGTCATGTCAATGTTACAGTCATTTCGTTGTAATAGTCATCTCGTTGTAACAGTCACGTATGTCATGTCGTTTTATCAGAGACGTATGGTTTGTCGTTGTAACAGACATGTCGTTGCATCAGGCATGTCGATGTAGTAGACACGTATGTCATGTCGTTGTATGGTATGTCGTTGTAACAGACATGTCGTTGTATCAGGCATGTCGATGTAGTAGACACGTATGTCATGTCATTGTAACAGTCATGTCAATGTAACAGTCATGACAATGTAACAGGCATTTCGTTGTAATAGTCATCTCTTTGTAACAGTCACGTATGTCATGTCATTTTATCAGATACGTATGACATGTCGTTGTAACATACATGTCGTTGTATCAGTCATGTCGATGTAGTAGACACGTATGTCATGTCATTGTAACAGGCATGTCAATGTAACAGTCATGACAATGTAACAGGCATTTCGTTGTAATAGTCATCTCGTTGTAACAGTCACGTATGTCATGTCGTTTTATCAGAGACGTATGGTATGTCGTTGTAACAGACATGTCGTTGCATCAGTCATCTCGATGTAGTAGACACGTATGTCATGTCGTTGTAACAGACACGTATGGTATGTCGTTGTAACAGACATGTCCTTGTATCAGGCATGTCGATGTAGTAGACACCTATCTCATGTCATTGTAACAGTCATGTCAATGTAACAGTCATGACAATGTAACAGGCATTTCGTTGTAATAGTCATCTCGTTGTAACAGTCACGTATGTCATGTCGTTTTATCAGACACGTATGGTATATCGTTGTAACAGACATGTCGTTGTATCAGGCATGTCGATGTAGTAGACACGTATGGCATGTCATTGTAACAGTCATGTCAATGTAACAGTCATGTCAATGTAACAGTCATTGCGTTGTAATAGTAATCTCGTTGTAACAGGCCCGTATGTCATGTTGTTTTATCAGAGACGTATGGTATGTCGTTGTAACAGACATGTCGTTGTAGCAGGCATGTCGATGTAGTAGACACCTATGTCATGTCATTGTAACAGTCATGTCAATGTAGCAGTCATGTCAATGTAACAGTCATTTCGTTGTAATAGTCATCTCGTTGTAACAGTCACGTATGTCATGTCGTTTTATCAGACACGTATGGTATGTCGTTGTAACAGACATGTCGTTGTATCAGTCATGTCGATGTAGTAGACACGTATGTCATATCATTGTAACAGTCATGTCAATGTAACAGTCATGTCAATATAACAGTCATTTCGTTGTAATAGACATCTCGTTGTAACAGTCACGTATGTCATGTCGTTTTATCAGAGACGTATGGTATGTCGTTGTAACAGACATGTCGTTGTATCAGTCATGTCGATGTAGTAGACACGTATGTCATGTCATTGTAACAGTCATGTCAATGTAACAGTCATTTCGTTGTAATAGTCGGCTCGCTGTAACAGACACGTTGGTCACCAGTACAATGAGTATTCTGTTATTGGATCATAGGTCACAATCTATTTTTAGTAACTAATCAGGTATTGCATCAGAGATCAAAATCTATTTTTAGTAACTCAACATCCCCATAAAAAGGGGAACTGAGTAACACCATCTCTTTTTGTGAAAATTTCAGATTTCAATGCTGGAGCAAAAAAGAGATGGTGTTACTCAGTTCCCCTATAATGGGGATGTTGAGTTACTAAAAATAGATTTTGATCTCTGATGCAATACCTGATTAGTTACTAAAAATAGATTGTGACCTATGATCCAATAACAGAATACTCATTGTACTGGTGACCAACGTGTCTGTTACAGCGAGCCGACTATTACAACGAAATGACTGTTACATTGACATGACTGTTACAATGACATGACATACGTGTCTACTACATCGACATGACTGATACAACGACATGTCTGTTACAACGACATACCATACGTCTCTGATAAAACGACATGACATACGTGACTGTTACAACGAGATGACTATTACAACGAAATGACTGTTATATTGACATGACTGTTACATTGACATGACTGTTACAATGATATGACATACGTGTCTACTACATCGACATGACTGATACAACGACATGTCTGTTACAACGACATACCATACGTGTCTGATACAACGACATGACATACGTGTCTACTACATCGAGATGACTGATGCAACGACATGTCTGTTACAACGACATACCATACGTCTCTGATAAAACGACATGACATACGTGACTGTTACAACGAGATGACTATTACAATGAAATGCCTGTTACATTGTCATGACTGTTACATTGACATGCCTGTTACAATGACATGACATACGTGTCAAACTACATCGACATGCCTGATACAACGACATGTATGTTACAACGACATGTCATACGTATCTGATAAAATGACATGACATACGTGACTGTTACAAAGAGATGACTATTACAACGAAATGCCTGTTACATTGTCATGACTGTTACATTGACATGACTGTTACAATGACATGACATACGTGTCTACTACATCGACATGCCTGATACAACGACATGTCTGTTACAACGACATACCATACAACGACATGACATACGTGTCTACTACATCTACATGCCTGATGCAACGACATGTCTGTTACAACGACAAACCATACGTCTCTGATAAAACGACATGACATACGTGACTGTTACAACGAGATGACTATTACAACGAAATGACTGTTACATTGACATGACTGTTACATTGACATGACTGTTACAATGACATGACATACGTGTCTACTACGTCGACATGACTGATACAACGACATGTCTGTTACAACGACATGCCATACGTGTCTGATAAAACGACATGCCATACGTGACTGTTACAACGAGATGACTATTACAACGAAATGACTGTTACATTGACATGACTGTTAAATTGACAGGCCTGTTACAATGACATGACATACGTGTCTACTACATCGATATGACTGATACAACGACATGTATGTTACAACGACATACCATACGTCTCTGATAAAACGACATGACATACGTGCCTGTTACAACGAGATGACTATTACAACGAAATGACTGTTACATTGACAAGACTGTTACATTGACATGACTGTTACAATGACATGACATACGTGTCTACTACATCGACATGCCTGATACAACGACATGTCTGTTACAACGACATACCATACGTGTCTGATAAAACGATATGACATACGTGTCTGTTACAAAGAGGTGCCTATTACAACGAACTGACTGTTACATTGACATGACTGTTACAATGACATGACTTACGTGTCTACTACATCGACATGCCTGATACAACGACATGTCTGCTACAACGACATACCATATGTCTCTGATAAAACGACATGACATACGTGACTGTTACAACGAGATGACTATTACAACGAAATGACTGTTACATTGAAAATGACTGTTACATTGACATGACTGTTACATTGACATGCCATACATGTCTACTACATCGACATGACTGATACAACGACATGTCTGTTACAACGATATACCATACGTGTCTGATAAAACGACATGACATACGTGACTGTTACAACGAGATGACTATTACAACGAAATGACTGTTACATTGAAAATGACTGTTACATTGAAAATGACTGTTACATTGACATGACTGTTACATTGACATGCCATACATGTCTACTACATCGACATGACTGATACAACGACATGTCTGTTACAACGATATACCATACGTGTCTGATAAAACGACATGACATACGTGACTGTTACAACGAGATGACTATTACAACGAAATGCCTGTTACATTGTCATGACTGTTACATTGACATGACTGTTACAATGACATGACATACGTGTCTACTACATCAACATGCCTGATACAACGACATGTCTGTTACAACGACATACCATACGTGTCTGCTACAACGACATGACATACGTGTCTACTACATCAACATGACTGATGCAACGACATGTCTATTACAACGACATACCATACGTCTCTGATAAAACGACATGACATACGTGACTGTTACAACGAGATGACTATTACAACGAAATGACTGTTACATTGACATGACTTTTACATTGACATGACTGTTACAATGACATGACATACGTGTCTACTACATCAACATGACTGATGCAACGACATGTCTGTTACAACGACATGCCATACGTGTCTGATAAAACGACATGACATACGTGACTGTTACAACGAGATGACTATTACAACGAAATGCCTGTTACATTGACATGACTGTTACATTGACATGACTGTTACAATGACATGATATACGTGTCTACTACATCGACATGACTGATACAACAACATGTCTGTTACAACGACATACCATACGTGTCTGATAAAACGACATGCCATACGTGACTGTTACAACGAGATGCCTATTACAACGAAATGACTGTTACAACGACATACCATACGTCTCTGATAAAACGACATGACACACGTGACTGTTACAACGAGATGACTATTACAACGAAATGACTGTTACATTGACATGACTGTTACAATGACATGACATACGTGTCTACTACCTCGACGTGACATACATACGGCGAGAGGTCACCCCGACCATGGCGCCGAGAGGTTGAGAGGTCAACGAGAGGTCACCGGGTATCCCGACATGAAATATCACGGTTAACTCCCCCTGCGCCGCACGCGTTATGCGCGCGGGGCGCCGCCCTATATATCTTCGTTAATTTAGCGCCTAAATGCGGGTCAATCTTTCTCTACTACTAGCTAGCTGTCAGGTACCAACAAAAGCATCACGATTCACCTGTCTCATTCAGCCTCTAATTCTGTGATCGCCTGTAGCATAGTGGTAAGTGTCTGGCCTGGCACGCCGTAGACCCGTGTTCGAAATCAGATGGAGACTGTTTTTTTAAAATAATTCGGAATTTTTAAAATACGGAGCGCCGAGGTCACGCCGACAGACACCCCCAGTCAACATCCCGACACGAAATGTCACAGTTAACTCCCCCTGCGCCTACAGTACATTAGGCGCCCAGAAGAAACCTCATTATGAGAAACCTGATGTTGTATAATCTACTAACCTATCACTATCGCTCAAGTACACCAAGAGCTCCAAAGTCAGGACACACCAGACATAAACACGTCACATCCGGGGTCACCGGGACTAGAGGTCAACATCCCGACACGAGCTATCACGGTTAACTCCCCCTGCGCCGCACGCTTTATGCGCGCCGCGCGCCGCCCTATATATCTTTGTTAATTTATGGGCCAAATACTATTCAAATACACCCTTGTATACTACTTGCGTTCAACTTTGTTTCTATATCTCTTGTTGTTTTCCAGCTTTCACACGCAAAACGTAAGGGTTGATAGGGGTTCCGGGTTCACCCAGCCTGTAATGGGTACCGGATTTTTTCTGGGAAGTAAAGCGGCACGGGCGTAATACCGACCACATTACCCCAAAAATCATGTGCCAAAGGTCTGTAAAATTTATTGTCACTAACACCATATTCCTTAAACGCCACTTTGCGTGACGGGGGTACTTTACTTTTACTTTTACACCGGTGAGTAAAAATACACACACACAATTTTCTGTGTATATCCTAATATATTGTTGTGTTGTGGTTCATTGTTCTTGCCGAAGGCCTTTTTTCACGAAACGTCGTTCTGCTTTTAATTTGTTTTTCCCCTACGTAAAGCTGTTGGTATACCACTTTTTTCATTTGTTATTATCATCATTATTATCATCAGCTTTACAGTAGCTTCGCATTTCTATACATCTTAATGCCTTTACCTATTTATTTTATAACAAACTTAGTTTGTCAGTTATGACAGCTCAAGACTTGAAATATTGGTTTGAGTAGCATCCCTTGCAAGGCTTATACCTATTTGGAAAGACAAGAACATCATTATTGTCTATAAAATCTGAATGGTTTGCTGTTTGACGGGGATAATTTTACGACTGATTATGTGTCTATATGTTCGGAATTGGAGTCATCAACGATGAACACCATCAAATGCTACGACGATCATCATTTTCAAGAGGACGTGACTTACCGGTATATGGGGATAGGCGGCGGGAACAGTTAGAGGCTGTGCATGAAAAGTGTTCCTTGTTGCAGTTTCCTCATATTACAAGTCTCATGTCTGTGTTAGTCACCTCTGGTGACTCGGGCAGATCGTGCTCGTAAACCATCTAAGGGCAGAATCCCCCTACAGAAATGATCATCTGCTGCCTTGCAGGAAGATTGGGGACAATCAAAGGCTAAGGAAAGCAAACCTGAACAAAATGCTGGCTGAATCGGATGCACTGGGCCACTGGCGCAGAACACAGTGCAACGTTTTAACAGGTATTCAAGCGGAGTGAATCTAACAGGCTTAAACAGACAGCTGTCGTCGTGTGAGAGTCTGGAGTCCTACTCTGATTGAGTCCTGATCGCAGAGGGAGAGAGAGAGATCACTTTTTCTATACACTTGCTAAACAAGAACCCTTACAGAAAATCTAATGATGATGAAGGTATGTTTTGAAGATTTTGTTCACCTTTTACTTAAATCGTGTCGCAAATGAAGTAAGGATAAAAATGATGAAACAAGCAATCAGAGTACACAATGAACTTATTATTGTGAAGAAGTGTAAATTGAAATGATTTGGCCCATATCTCGATCTTGTCTAGCTAATACCATTTTACAAAGAAATGTGAAAAGAGCAGGCAGCAAAGGTATGTAGTGAAAGTGTTTTAAAGATGGCAGCAAACAGTGGACAGGTCTCGACTTACGATGTCTAAAAGAATGATTGAAGATAGAGTGAAATGGAAAAGGTTAACGAAGTCTATTAATGGTGCCCCGACGATCTTCATGATTATAGGAGGCAGAAGAAGAAAACACCAGTATTGCTATTAGTGTTATAATAAGTATAATAGTGTTGCTAATAATGTTATAATAAGTATAATAGGGTTGCTATTAATGTTATAATAAGTATAATAGGGTTGCTATTAATGTTATAATAAGTATAATAGGGTTGCTATTAATGTTATAATAAGTATAATAGTGTTGCTATTAATGTTATAATAAGTATAATAGGGTTGCTATTAATGTTATAATAAGTATAATAGGGTTGCTATTAATGTTATAATAAGTATAATAGTGTTGCTAATAATGTTATAATAAGTATAATAGGGTTGCTATTAATGTTATAATAAGTATAATAGGGTTGCTATTAATGTTATAATAAGTATAATAGTGTTGCTAATAATGTTATAATAAGTATAATAGGGTTGCTATTAATGTTATAATAAGTATAATAGGGTTGCTATTAATGTTATAATAAGTATAATAGTACTGCTATTAGTGTTATAATAAGTATAATAGTATTGCTATTAATGTTATAATAAGTATAATAGTACTGCTAATAATGTTATAATAAGTATAATAAGTATAATAGTATTGCTATTAATGTTATAATAAGTATAATAGTATTGCTATTAATGTTATAATAAGTATAATAGTATTGCTATTAATGTTATAATAAGTATAATAGTATTGCTATTAATGTTATAATAAGTATAATAGTATTGCTATTAATGTTATAATAAGTATAATAGTATTGCTATTAACGTTATAGTAAGTATAATAGTTTTGCTAATAATGTTATAATAAGTATAATAGTATTGCTAGTAACGTTATAGTAAGTATAATAGTATTGCTATCTTTGAATAGCTCGAAAGGTATCGCTAACAATTTCCCACCGCCCATAACTGTTTTAATCGTAATCTTTCGGAATCAGCAATATTATGAGTATATTATTGAATATCTACTGTGGTATTGCTGTTTTCAAACATAATCTGCTAATTTATTGCTTTTCATATACAAATACTTACAGTTGTATCGTTGTTGATTTCGGCAAATCAATCGTGTTATTAATCTAAATCATACCATAGGTAATCGTAATACTCTGACATCTATAATTATGAAATCAATCTTGAGACATCTGGTAGGCATCGTTTAAAAGTACACAATATCGTTTAAAAGTACACAATATAGTTTAAAAGTACATAATATTTATAATGGTTCTCATATTGTTTACATAAAAACTTTAACTGATAATATTAATTTAAATATATATATATCTTTACGACACATATTTCCGTTGCTAATGTATGTCGAGGGGCACACGATAGAACCAGAGGGACAAATGCCGCTCGATCAAACTGTCGCAACCGTGTGTGAGACTCAGGATTTTTAGTTCACCCCGGATAGAAAAATCCTTTCTGTCTGCCGTGAGTTTCGAACACCGTACGTCGGCTTTTCAGCCAGCGAAATTGTGGCTTAAGCCGCACGGCCACAACGAAAAAACTACTGAACAAATATATCAAATGCGTTGCTTCCATCATTTTTTATTGAAATGGCAGGACAAAGTAATCGGCTCAGACGTTGTACGACCCTCATACATTATATGAAGGTTCAACATCAGAACTGTAAAGTGTTTTGGGTATGATAGATTTATGGCAACAGTCGTTAATACAAGAAGTTATTGCACGGAACCTCATAGAAGAGATTTGGCCAATGGCAGACAGACCCAAACAGAGGTTCAGAAATGCCTACAATGCATCCTTGAGAGACTTCCCGATAAATGAAAAAGACCGGGGAACATTTCAAATAAGTTGTAGCACATTGACAGCCTCTGTAGTTGAGTGATTAATGTGTTCACTTCCTGGCCACAAGGGTCGGGGTTCAAACCCCAGCAGAGGCGGATTTTTATTCGGACCGACAGGGCTCTGATAGTTACCCAGCCTCTTAAGATTTGATACCAGAGATGTTGCTTGTAAGTCTTTCACAGAAAAATATTGTCATGAACACAATATTCCTCATACACCTAACATGGCGTGGGGGAAACCTTTACTTTTTTACATTGACAATAAACTGAAGAAATAGTACAGCTCACAATCATTAATTAGCGCTTATTCTCTGACATAAAGCAGCAGAATTAAATACCAAGAAACATTTGGTACATAGTATATTTATACCTACCCTGTGCTATCAAGGTTAAACAGCAACCTCTAAGGCGAATCACAAGCTTAAACTGATTACTACGGAAGTGACGTATCTGAGAAGAGAGGCAGGAGCGTCACTAAGAGACAGACAATTGGAGGGACTGGTTGGTCTCGAGGCAGGACGCCGTCCTCGAGACAGAGAGGTTGTGGGTTCAAATCCCGGCTGCATCAATTGGGATTTTTATCTATGATTTCTCTCTGCGGCAACCACCACTGGTCTCAGCAGCGAGGCCCGGCTTGAAACGTCAATTACTCATCGACGGAAAACATTATTATATGTGTATCTCCAAAGTCGGAGTTATCTGCCTGCGCGGAGAGGGACCTCTGTGCACACGGCTGCCAGGAAAAAATGGATTAACATGCAAAACTCAGTTCCTAGTCTCTAGGGACTTCGTCAGAGGTAAAAGCTGGCGAATGATAAAAAAAGACAGATAATGAAACATAAGGAAGCAGCCGGGCGGGGACCAATCTTGCATCATATACAGAGCCAAAAAATTTAGATGGCTGGCCATCTTCAAAGAATGTCTGAAAATGCCCATCCAATCAGGACATACTCTAAATTAATAAGTGGATGTTAATAACATGAAAAACCAAGATTAAGATGGATGATATTAAAGACGTCATGCAAAAATTCGCTGATTATCCAAGAAACCATACAACAAGCCAAAACCAGTGGCGGATATCCCAAGAAGGCACCGGAGGCCACGACTGCTCTAATATTTTATCAAAACAATAGCATTAATCACATTCCAGCTCAGAGAGTTAAATGTCGATGTACAACCAGCCACCTTATTCCCTGTTATAGACGTAATTTAGCTCAAGTGACTGAAATAAAAAAAAAGTAAAGTACCGCCGTCACGCCAAGTGGCGTACAGGAAATATGGTGTTAGTGACAATAATTTTTACAGACCTTCGGCACATGATTTTTTGGGTAATATGGTCGGTATTACGCCCGTACAACTTAACTTTCCAGGAAAAAATCGGATACCTATTTACGGCTGGGTAAACACGGAAACCGTCGATCAGGATCGAACCCGACCTCTTGTACTATGTAGTCCAGATCACTATCCACTGAGCTATTGCCGCTCCCTAAGTAACTGAAGTAGTTACTCACAAACAGACTTCAATGTCTATGGATGTCAAACTCACTACCACCATACAACGGCATTTATCAACCTTGCGATACGTTTGAGAACGAGGTAGGCCCTAGCAACAATTACCTCCTGGTTTCCATGGTAACAAAAGAACGGCAAATTCGATAGCGTGTTTTTTTTTCTATTTATCAAACATATAATAGTAGTGTCGATGGGGAGAATAATGTATGAAGTGGCTTCTATAAGAACCAATGCGTTTTCAAATATAAAAAACATTTAATAAAACTGTAATAGATTTTAATTAACAGTAAAACTATGTTTTTTTTTAAATATATAACTTATAACGCAAATAACTAAGATATTATGATGTTATTATAATTTTGTTTAAAAAATAGTAACTTTGTTACCTTCCAGGTATGTCGTGAGAGTCAACTAAAGAGATGATTGATGGTTTGACAAGCTGTCATTGTAAAAAGTATTGCAATGGAAACAGTCATAGATTTTAGAAGCAGTGATCTCTGCAATATGTGCTATTTTGGGACGCAATGTTTCTGTTTTTGAGATTGTGGTTCTGCCCTATGTGCCGTCTTCGGCTCGAAAGGATAGATAGATAGATAGATAGATAGATAGATAGATAGATAGATAGATAGATAGATAGATAGATAGATAGATAGATAGATAGATAGATAGATAGATAGATAGATAGATAGATAGATAGATAGATAGATAGATAGATAGATAGATAGATAGATAGATAGATAGATAGATAGATAGATAGATAGATAGATAGATAGATAGATAGATGGATAGATAGATAGATGGATAGATGGATAGATGGATAGATGGATAGATGGATAGATGGATAGATGGATAGATGGATAGATGGATAGATGGATAGATAGATAGATAGATAGATAGATAGATAGATAGATAGATAGATAGATAGATAGATAGATAGATAGATAGATAGATAGATAGATAGATAGATAGATAGATAGATAGATAGATAGATAGATAGATAGATAGATAGATAGATAGATAGATAGATAGATAGATAGATAGATAGATAGATAGATAGATAGATAGATAGAGATATTTATGTTAATTTATGGCAATAATTGGAGGAACTGTCTTACATAGCGCAAACTGCAGTAATGTTAAAGTCGCAAGTTATTAGGTCAAAGGTTAATCTAAAAGTTCGGCCTCATGTACGACCTCCTCAAGTTTCCAACTCACAGACTTCAGCTGACTAGAACGTACATTTTCAAACTATCACACTACAGAAAAGAAAGCGAGATAAATCTCCCACCAAATCCGGTACAACAAGAGACGGAATTATGATGATGATGGACTCAACGCCATTTGAAAATGAAAATGAGATAAAAGTTAGAAGCCTAAAGTGGCAAGACAGAAAAGGCCTGACATCATTAATTATTGTCCCTGGTTTGTGTTACAACCAAGTTGACAGCGCAGGTTTCACGTTCTGGCAGAATTAAATAGTACCCAAGCTCCTAAACAGGAAGTGTCTGGAAAACACCGCGGCAGACGGGCAACAATCCGCTTCAAACCTTCTGAAAAGATGACTAAGATCATAGCTATCACCATCATCAAGTACCGGGCCTACTGGTGTAGGTGATCATGTCTCTCCACAACTTTCGATCTCGGCAGATATTTATCATTTCTGTTGTTGATCTTCTGCCAAGCCAATCTCTTAAGCTGTCAGTTATTTTTTCTCTTTGCTTCCCTCTATCTCTTCGTCCCTCAATTTTTCCAGTTGTTACAATATATTCCAGTTGTTCACGTCTCATTACATGGCCAAAAAATGATGATTGTTTCTTCCTAATATTGGAAATTAGCTCTTTTATTGCTTTGACCTCTCTCAGAACATCTTCATTACTCTTCTTAGCTGCCCATGGTACTCTCAATATTCTTCTGTAAAACCACATTTCTACAAACTCCAGTGATTTTCTTGTCTGTTGTCCTATTGTCCGTGATTCGCATCCATATGTTAAGACTGGCTCTACATAACATTTAATAACTCTTTAGATTCATAGCTATACTGTAACTTTACTTTTGATTTAAACCCAGATTGTATTCATAATAACCTTTAAATGTCTAGAGTGATATCCTTAGTCATGTAACAATATCCATAATGACAATGATACTAACTATATATAGTTTTTAAAAAAGTAACGTAACTGGACTGTCTCCAGATGTATTCCCTCAACTGTGATATTTAATTGTAGGTCTTGAGAATTTTCTTTGTTTATGATCATAGTTTTAGTCTTTTTGATATTCATTTCTAGTCCATATTTTTTGCTTGTTATGTTTATCACATTAAGCAATTGTTGTAGATCTTTAGGATTTTCTGCTATTTGAACAGTATCATCAGCATATCTTAGGTTATTGATTATCTTTCCATTAATGTTTAGGCCTGGCTCTAGTAAATTGCCAGTCATAAATCATCTAAATCAGTGTCTCTCAGCCTTTTCTCTGCCCTGGCCTCCTTCCAACCTTCTATTCTACCTGCCCGCCGCTCTCCTTTCTGTTCATTTCGTGAATAAAAACTATGTAAATGTTTTCTTTGCAAAGAGGCCGTGTCTAGCGTATATATATATATATATATATATATATATATATACGGGTTTGTAAACTAATACAGAATATAAAAAGTTACCCTATTTCATGTGAAGCGATTAAACCTTTCTAATTCTAAACAGATGTGATGAACGATGTATTATGTTTATAACTACAATATAATGAAGATTTGTCTTCTTCTTTCTTCTGTCTCATTCTCTGTCTCATTGATACCGAAAAGGTGTGGTTATATCATTTGTCGTTCTTGAGCTGCTCGAATTGTTTGAATTAGTGATTTTCCTTTGTTGTTACATGTCTTTAAAACTGCATCTATCCATCTTCCTCTTGGTCTTTTTCCATGCATTGTCAAGTAGAACGCCCTTGATGGTGAATGTTGAGGATTCATTCTGACCAGGTGGCCAAACCAATTAAGTTGTTGCTGTTCTATATATTCTTGGCAGGGTTTAGTTCCAGGCCAATCTCCATAAATAAAACAGTTTAGAACTTCCCAACAAAGACACATTTCTGTTGATACTCTTGATTTATAGGGGGGGGGGGAGAGCAGATTGTGCAGAGGTCAAGTTGTGGGGAAAAATGTAGGGGGGAAGGTGGAAGAGGGTCCGGGGTAGATAAGCGCAGTAAAAAAAAGTAAATATCGTTGTTGCAAAGATCAAATGCGATCTGTTCTACATAGATGGTTGCTTGTCTGTTAGACGCCGCTAAGGAAAGAATTAGCAAAACCAAAAGAAATTTAGTTGTAAAACGTGTTTGAGAATCCTTGTATTCTACAAACATTTGTATCCAAGTGCATGGTCCACTATATAGTGTCGATCAGTATTTCACCTGTTACGTCAACTTTGATTTTAAATTCGAGGGATATAATCTACTACTGACTCAAAGTTAAAATTGTATTGATTGCTTCCCCTGGTTTTATTTTTAAAGACTTTATAGGAAGTGTTGCGGGATATTGGATTAACTCATTAACCGGTCATTTGCCTGTGTTCGCCGGTCAGTTGTTCCCATAGTACCGGGGATCTAAGTATGTTCTATCGCATGTGAAATACCATCATCATGGTGCACCATACCGATTGGCATAAACGATCATGTCCTTCCATAATTTTGTGTCTGCAGTTCGTCATATCAACTGTTTTGTGGACTGTTTTTCATGACATGACACCAAAACTATCTAAAATCTTCTATCTTTGTCGTCCACGATCTCTCTTTCCCTATATTTTGCCAGTTGTATTCAAGTATTTAACAATTTACCTCTACTCAAGATGTGCATGAAAAATAAATGATGATTGTTTCTCTTTAATGTTTCTTACAATCTGTCTTTTTTTGTTTGCCTCAATGACAATTTCCTTGTTTGTCTTTTTATATTTGCATCAATGACAATTTCCTTGTTTGTCTTTTTATGTTTGCCTCAATGACAATTTCCTTGTTTGTCTTTTCAGCTGTCCAACGTATTCTCAGCACTCTTCTGAGAAATCCCATCTCAATGGCCACTAATCGTCTTTTCATTAGCTGGTTTCTGTCCATTTTCTCACTTTCATTTGTCAGAATTGACTCCTTTCCCATTTCTAAAGGCATAAACTTGATGCACAAGATGTTTATTTTTTTCATTATCTTAAAGTGCAACTTTAGCCTGTACTATTCTGCTTTCTGTGTGTATTTCTGTAGTGCATCTTCCTCTTATTATTGTTTCCAAGTATTTGAGGCTCTGCATCCTTCAGGTTTATCCCGCTTATTTCTTCATGTTGCATGATGGCGATAGCGGCTGTGGATACATGTGAGATTCAATTGGTTAATAAAATCTTCTTTCTAATCATCTGAACTCTGGGTGGAGCATAGGGCACTCACAAGAGATCTCCACCCAATCTGGTCTGGAGCATAGGGCACTCACAAGAGATCTCCACCCAATTTGGTCTAGAGCATAGGGCACTCACAAGAGATCTCCACCCAATCTGGTCTGGAGCATAGGGCACTCACAAGAGATCTCCACCCAATCTGGTCTGGAGCATAGGGCACTCACAAGAGATCTCCACCCAATCTGGTCTGGAGCATAGAGCACTCACAAGAGATCTCCAACCAATCTGGTCGGAACATAGGGCACTCACAAGAGATCTCCACCCAATCTGGTCTGGAGCATAGGGCACTCACAAGAGATCTCCACCCAATCTGGTCTGGAGCATAGGGCACTCACAAGAGATCTCCACCCAATATGGTCTAGAGCATAGGGCACTCACAAGAGATCTCCACCCAATCTGGTCTGGAGCATAGGGCACTCACAAGAGATCTCCACCCAATCTGGTCAGGAGCATAGGACACTCACAAGAGATCTCCACCCAATCTGGTCTGGAGCATAGGGCACTCACAAGAGATCTACACCCAATCTGGTCTAGAGCATAGGGCACTCACAAGAGATCTCCACCCAATCTGGTCTGGAGCATAGGGCACTCACAAGAGATCTCCACCCAATCTGGTCTGGAGTATCCAGATTTCATCCGAATCGTGTTTCGGTGTCCGATTGCTTACGATGAGTGATGATATCGTGCGACGAAGGACGATTCAGTTGCCTTCACTTTCGGTGCTGCTTGGACTTGTGTTTTTTGGCGTGTGCTTTTATCTACTATGATGGGGACTACAGCTGCCTTTCCTTGTTTGGACCTTTCGATGAGATGAGTTTTAGTTCAGATGATTTCACTGGCTGGGGCAGTTGAGAAATTATGGATTTTAATTCGTTTCCCAGTGTTACGGGGGCCTTCGACTAAACATAACCATAACCAGAAGATGAATGTCAAAGAAAAGATGCATTTCACAGACTGACAAATTAGACATTTTCTGGTAAGAAAATAATGTTTCACCACAAATGTTGCACAGATGTCAATGTTAAATTCTTCTGAACGATTTCAATATTTGAGAGAAATATGTATATAGGTCATGTGTGATCATAGCAACTAAAGAATCGATAAACATATGTGCCCTGTTTGGGTAAAACAAGCAGACAAAATAGGGAGACCTGCCTAATACTCATAATATTATTATGGTATAATACTAGACCTCGGCACATGCCATAAACGATTAATGTCATGCTCTATTTGTTCATAACAAAGTTGTAAAAACAACGTTTGGTTGTTGACTGTGGGCTGAATGTCTTCTTCTGATGTACCCTTTTGTATCTACCTTTACTTAAAGTTTATTGGCCAGACGTATCCCGTTTGTTCACTCCGCTTTCTTAATCAGGAGTATCTTTTGTTTGTCCACGCCGCTTTCTTAATCAGGAGTACCTTTTGTTTGTCCACGCCGCTTTCTTAATCAGGTGTACCTTTGTTTGTCCACGCCGCTTTCTTAATCAGTTGTACCTTTTGTTTGTCCACCCCATTTTTTTAATTAGGTGTACCCTTTTGTTTGCCCACTCCGATTTATTAATAATGTGTACGCTTTTGCTTTTTCACTCCGCTTTCTTAATAAGATGTACCATTTCGTTTGTCAACCCCACATTCTTAATCAGGTGTACCTTTTTGTTTGTCCATTCCGCTTTTTTGAGCACCTATACCCTTTCATTTGTCCACTCCTTTATTAATTATGCGTCCCCTTTTGTCCGCCGTTTTCTTAATCAGACGTCATTTTATTTGTCCACTCCGCTTTCTTAATCAGGCATACCCTTTCGTGTGTCCACTCTTTTCTAAATATTTAGGTGTACATTTTCTTTTGTCCACCCCGATTTCCTAGCCGACGTACTCTATTACTCCATGGTAAACATTGATTATAGCTTGTTTCATAACTCGTGCCCAACTTTTAAAATAGAAGCTTTTTAACCGCTTGTTGTAAGTTGTTCAAAATTTGCATGTAAAGTTATAATGATTAGAACCCAACAGGGAATTAATTTCATTTTTAAAAAAAACATTTTTGTTGTTATTGTTGCTTATTTGATTTATATAAATTTATAACGACCTATTGATGTAGTCAAAACTTAATGCTTACAGTATTTTAAGTTAAAAATAGCGAGTAAAAATACATACACGGTAAAATTGACGTGTTTGCACGCTTTCGCCGTGGTTTTTTGACACAATTAGACACTTGTAAAAAACACGAGAAATTGTGTGTTCCATTTCCGTTCATTCATAGGTGGAGACGTGAAACGATAACATTTATCATGAGTTTTAAAATGAAATTCTGCAGTTTACAAAACATCGCATTAAAAATGTATGACTATTTTTGTAAAGAGGCTAAACGAGGAAGATTATTTCATTCTTTAGAAAACCCTGAGAATAGGACAAGACACATTTTGGATTTATCTAAACGGCCATTAAATCGCTGGATTCAAGCACGTGACCGTCAATGTCCAAAATATACAAAATCACAAGGAAGAGCAAAAATGTTGGATAATTTCGACAGTGAACTTATTAGAAGTGAAATTCGCAAAATGTTGGGTATGAATGAAACTGTTACTATAAGAAAATTAAAAGTATCACTGAAAAAGAACAACAGTATTGAAATATCAAAGTCTACATTATGGAGGAATGTGAGAGCTGCAGGCTTTACATTCAGAAAGTATTCCAATGGACGAAACATCGTCTGTGTGAAGCCACATATAGTAGTCATGAGAAGCAAGTACTTACGTGAAGTAAAAGAGGTGCGCAAGCAAGGTTATGATATAGTGTACTTGGATGAAGCATGGATCAAAGCTCACCACACTAACCAAAAGGAATGGCAGTCATCAGATGGAAATATTAAGAGATTAATACCTAGCAGCAAAGGACAGCGCTTGATAATTGCTCATGCAGGTAGTCGACAACATGGACTAATACAGAATGCAGAGCTCATTTTTCTTTCAAAATCCATAGACAATCGGGATTATCACTCTGAGATGAATGGTCACATATTTAGACATTGGATTGAAAATTCTGTTCTCCCATCACTAGATCGACCATCTTGCCTAATAATGGACAATTCAGCGTACCACAACATTGTTGCACTTGAAGATAAAGTCCCGACGTCATCCAGTACAAAAGATGCTATTAAGATATGGCTCACAAAGGAGCACATACAATTTAATAACATGTACTTAAAACCTGAATTACTATCTCTAGTAAAGCAAAAACAAAGGACAAAGATTTTTCAAATAGATAAGATTATCCAAGAGCACGGTCATATAAGTTTGAGGCTGCCACCTTACCATGCTCATTTATATCCAATAGAACTAATCTGGGCAAAATTAAAAGGACAAGTGGCAGTTGAAAATACAACATTCAAAATATGCGATGTAAAGACTCTTGCTAATCTCGCTTTATTAAATATAGACAAAGATTATTGGGCTAAATGTGAAGACCACGTCTTAAAACAGGAAGAGGAATATTGGAAAAATGATGGTTTGTGGAATGTTCAACCCCAAACAGTTATTAATCTTTTAGACTCGTCTGATTCAGAATGAAAGTATATAGCCCCCACAATGTTGGTCCCTATATTACCTTAAATTAGTTCAACAAACGGTCCTTATCAGGACCACACAACTATGAAAATTGGACATACAAGTATACCTTGATATTATCGTCCGTCCTCGAACTGAGAAGACAATAATTCTCCTGGTGTTTTGTCTTATTAGGTTATTTCCCCATTACGGCCACGCCTTTACCTAGTGAAAATTAATCATAGACCAGCAACTACGGTAATTTCTATTATTTAGGGGTTCACAATTTACAATTTTGACAAACATCAAAGAAATTCGCCGCTTTAAGAAAACTGCAGCTGCAAGATATTTGTTACATATACATTTAAAGAATTTTTTTGCATTCTAATAACATTTGGAAAATTTCAACAGTTTTTAACAAACGGTTACTGAGTAATAGCGTTTTGAAGTTGGGCACGTGATTTGAAACGAGCTATAGAACTGTTTGACAATAGCTTCGTTTCTTATCTTTGTTACATGAGTTCACCGGCATTTGAAATGGGAGCTTTTATCTTTTTTGTATTCATGTGTGTCTAAGCTAGTAATTTTGTTCATTGTTCTTTTGATAATAATTTCATTGTGTTTATCTCGCGCATGAAAACAACAACATTTATATATATGGAGAAACGATATCATTAAAGCCTTCTGTCACTCTCCCTGATAATGATGTTTCTTGATTATAACGTGAAATGCAAATTATTTAAAATTGTTTCTGCACTGGATAAGGAAAATATAATTCATGTTTAATTGTTGATTTAAAACCGGCTGTGACTATATACACATTCTGATACAGAAAATTCTGCAGCCTGTCGATTATTAACCCGAAATATAATCAGCTATTATCACTCAAAAAATGAGGAAAATACTATGCAATCTATCTTTGACAATAGAAACAAGAAAAAGAGTTCTTAAATGTTACGTTGATCCAGTCTTAATATACGGATGCGAATCATGGACAATAGGACAACAGACAAGAAAATCAATGGAGTCTGTAGAAATGTGGTTTTACAGAAGAATGTTGAGAATACCATGAACAGCTAAGAAGAGTAATGAAGAGGTTCTGAGAAAGGTCAAAGCAAAAAGAGAGCTAATTTCCAATGTTAGGAAGAAACAATCAGCATTTTTTGGCCATGTAATGAGAAGAGAACAACTGGAATATATTGTAACAACTGAAAAAATTGAGGGACGAAGAGATAGAGGGAAGCAAAGAGACAAAATAACAGACAGCTTAAGAGAATGGCTTGGCAGAAGATCAACAACAGAAATGATAAATAGCTGCCGAGATCGAATGTTGTGGAGAGACATGATCACCTACGCCACTAGGCCCGGTACTTGATGATGATGATTATCACTCAAATTAATCAAATATTAATAAGATATCATTTTTAAAACGCTGCTATAGGATGTATATCAGCTCAACAGTCCGGTGTTAGGGGAGGGTTTGTGAGCACTTGTACAACATCAAACGCGATTCCGACGCTCAGTCTTCTTAGTTACCGGTATGGTCTCTTGCTCTCCGACACCCACAATCGATTGGCCTTGGAGAACCGACTCATAACCTTACATGCGAAAGGTTTAAACTCTTTTTCACGTTTTCCTTAAATCGCTGACACTTTCTACTCCCTGCCGTGTCCCATTTTTACTATCACTTTTATCTTTTTCTGCGTTAACTTTATCCTCACTCCTGCTCTTTTTTCCCTCTTGCCACTCCTGCTTTCCTGTTTTTCCTACTACACTATGGGATCTCTCCTTTTATCCATACTCAAGGGACATTTTTTTCCTTCTTTACTATGCGTGTCTTCATTATGGCCATCGAGATCCTAACTTGCCTGTTGACTATTTATAATTTGACTAAAAAGCATATAGGACCTGACCACTCTTCTTCTCACGCCATTTTGAGATGACAATTGGCGTTTTTTTTTTTTTGCTTTATTATTTGTAATTCTTTACCCGATGAAGACTTTTGCCAAAACGTTGTAGTTTGTCTCGTCTCACTACAGCTTTAGCTGCTTAATACCATTTTTCTAAAAACATACATTACTTTAAATATAACGCTGACAGAATAACCGATAAAGGTAGATAACAACTGGGAACATGCAAATAATTTCAGTGCTGCGGTAAAGCTGGTAGCAAGGAGCAAGTGGAGCGGTGTGACGTACACTTCTACAAAGTATGCTCACAGCTATACAATAAAACATGGCGTGATTCCACCGTCGCCTATTTTCCTCTGACTCCTAGTCGCATGAAGCTCGGAGCTCCTGTTTAGATTTTTAGCTAAGTATTTTTACATTTTACTGATTTATTATTTTTGTCTAATTATTTTATTTTAATACAGTACTTTTCTCTTTCTTCTTCTACTACTACCTTTTTAGCTCCCAGTGGAGCAAAGGTCTTCAACAAACACTTTCCAAATCGTTCTGTTTTTTGCAGTTCTTTTAAGATCAGTCCATGTTTTCCCCATCATCTTCATCTCTGCTTCTATCTGTCTTCTCCAAGAATTCCTTGGTCTTCGTTTTTGTCTTTTCCCCTGGGGATTCCAAAAATGGGCCTGTTGTGTAATACTCTCAGTTGGCTTCCGCAGTGTGTGTCCTATCCAGCGCCATCGTTTTCGCTGTATCCCTTTATCCACTGGTATTTGACTGGTACATTTCCATAATTCTATGTTAGTGATTTTGTCCTGCCATTTCCATCATTTAATTTACGTAAGCATCCATTAATGAAAGTCTGTATCTTCATGATTGTCAATTTTGTTGTTCTCCATGTTTCACAGCCAGCCATATAATAGGATCAACTTAACATTAGAGTTGAACATTTTTATTTTTGTATTTAACCTAATTTCTTTTGATTTCCATATGTTTCCCAGTGCAACAAAAGCTCCTCTTGCTTTTAATATCCTTATTTTGGTAACATTTTCTGTTCCTCATTCTTTATCTATATTACTGCCCAGATATATGTAAGATTGTACGTCTAGTAGAGGTATTTCTTCTAATTGTATTTTTTTTATTGCCAACTGCATTAATTCTCATAATGTTGGTCTTATCTCTATTAATCTTCAGTCCTAGCTGTTGTGATCTCTCATCAAGTATGCTCATATAATCCTGCATCTGTTGATGGCTGAGTGATAGGAGGGCTATGTCATCAGCAAAGTACTTTTACCTTTCGATTCGCCTTTATTATAAATGTACTTTCACTTGATATGAAAAGGTGGCTGAGTGGTTAGTGTGCTTGCTTCCTGACCAGAAGTGTCCTATTTCGATCCTAGCAATAGCGGAATTTTTTCCGGACTAACAAGGCTCCGCAGTTCACCCAGCCTCTAAAAATGGGTACCAGAGATTTTTCTTGGGAAGTAAATGCGGCCTGGCGTGATACCGACCACATCACCCAAAAAGTGCTGTGGTTATAGAAAAATATGGTCACTAACACCATATTATCCCATACGCCTAGCAAGACGTGGAGGGAACATTTACTTTAGTTCTGATTACTCTAGAACATGTAGTTTAGTTTGTCTTCATTTTGTTCTTCGTTTTTGTTATCGACTTGTTTTCTGAAGAAGGCTACGTGTAGGTCATGAAATGTCATGACTTTGTTTTGTTCCTTTCTTGCAAAGCTGTCACCATACCTTGTAGGAGTGTACCTTACACCCACCACTTGCTCCTTGATAAACACGACAGATGTTGAAAATCAAATATTAAGTAAACACTTTGATTGATTCATAAGAAGTTGGAGTTGTTTTTTCGGAGTGACTCAGTATGTGATATGAATTATGGTTAGTTTCAGGGATGGTCATCATCATCATGTGCCACACCAGTTGGCGTAGGCGTACATGTCCGTACACATTTGTCTGTCCAGAGTGCATCGTTTCAAATTGTTGGTGATTATTCACCGTGCCACGATATCAAGCTACTTTTATCTCTATCTTTACCTGATCTCTTTGTCGTTCGCGATCCCCCTTTTTCCTGTTTTTAGCCAGTTGTAACCGAATATTCCAACTTTTTTCTTCTTATGATATACTAGAAAAATGTTTACTTGTTTCTTTCTGGTGTGACTTGGCAGCTGTCTGTTTATATTGGTCTCAGTGGAACTTTCCTCGTTGGTCTTTTCTGCTGTCCAGGAAACTCTCAACATTCTTCTGAGAAATCTCATGTCATGTGACCTGTAATTATCTTTTCATTTGTCTATTTTCGTGACCATGATTTGCTTCTATAGGTTACAATTGGATCTATATACACCACCGAACTTTCTGTATACTTCTACTGACTTAGCTGCACACCTTGCTCTTATTTTCTTAAATGCTCCTTTGCCCTGTGCTAATCTGATGTTTATGTTTGTGGTGCATCTTCAGTCTGATGTCCTTATTATGCCCACGTATTAGAGGCTTTGCACCTATTTCATATTTGTCTCGTTTATTTGTATAGTTATATGACGGTGATGATCGTTTTTCTGATATGACCATTACGTCTGTTTTCTTATTGTTTAGGATGAGACCTTCTTGTTTCTGTCTTTCGCTGTTATGTCTATCTTTTCTTAAAGTTCATTCTCCGTGTCTGCTATTATGACCATCATCTGCATTTCACAGGTTGTTTATGTTGTGTCCGTTGAATTTAATTCCTTTTTTATCCCGAGATATGCCCTTCACGTATTACCGGTTTTATTTTTTCCCCTTACACGTTTCATGATAATTCTTGGTAATATTTTGTTCGCATGGATCACGAGACTATTAGTGCAGTGGTCTACGATATCAGTAGCACCGACATTTTTGGGATGGCTACAAAGAGTGTCTTTAGTAATTCTCTGGGTATGTGCCCACTGTTATACATGTCACTGTGTAATTATATGTCCTGAACCCCCAGCTCTCCACTTACATTTAACTCTTTGATTGTTATATTGTCGTGGACTGGATGACACTTTGTACGTGTTGAAGTGCCGTTTCCACTTCTCTTTCACTGGAAGGTCCAGTAATACGTTAGAAACCAAGGCTATCTGGCTTTAGTCTCAGATTTAAACATAGACCTAGACTCATCTAATTTAACTGTTAACTGGTCGATAAAAGGTCAAGTACGAGACTTGAACCTTCGTCTTAGCACGCGAGTTTATACCCATATGTGCTCGGCCGCCTATCCAGAAATATTCGGAGATTTCTGTATAGTGTCGCCTAAAGCATCCAAACTGATATGCGAGGAAACATTCCCAGGATAATACACTGGTACCCATTTCTGCCAACGGCGGGGTCGACCGTGGGGGTATTTTTTTTTTCAATCACGAGTACAACTCACACTGCTTCCAGCGGGAATCGAACACGGGTTGTCCGAACGTCGGTAGTCCAGTCGGGTGGTTTTCCCAACTAGACTACCAGGGTCCCCACTGGTCGATGTACTCAACAAGTAGTGTCCGTGTCTTCAAAATATCAAGTACCTATGTTAATACATATGCCTCAGAAAATAAAACATACACTTTTCTACCTTCCTATAGTGGATGATCGATTCGATAACTTGTCGTGCTCCAAATCAGGAGATTGTGGATTCGAATACCGGGGAGGGTCAAATGTTGTTGTTTTTTTTTAATCGGAGGGGGGGGGGGGGGCGGGGGTGTGTAATTTTACATTTGACCCGAACATCTCGTTGCGACTGCTCAACACAAGCGGTCTTTACTCTCCGTCCCTATATATGATCTCCCAGCAGACCCCGGTAGCGGCATAATGCCGTAAGGATAGAAAACTACTCCGCGTGTTAGAATCGGTGATAAGTTCAGCTACACAAAATGTAAACGTATTTGTGTATGTGAGGAGGCGCCGTCTTCAGTGCTTTCGCTAGTGTGAGGCGGCGGTGCTGCACGCTGCGGGAGGTGCTAGAAGAACGATCTGAGCACTCTGTAGTTGTCCTATGTGTAATGAAAATGAATTGTCGATCAACTAATTAACTAATAGATTTATAACGACAAAAGACAGCAAAAAAGATCCGACCTTGTAATCTCCGAACTTTTAATATACTTGCTGTTCGTACTATGGTGATGGGGGCCTTGATAGCCTAGTTGGGAAAACCACCCGACTGGACTACCGACGTTCGGACAACCCGTGTTCGATTGCCGCTGGGAGCAGTGTGAATTGTACTCGTGGTTTGAAAAAAAAATACCCCCACGGTCTACCCAACCGTTGCCAGAAATGGGTACCATGGTATTACCCTGGGAAGGTGAGGAATGTCGCCTCGCATCTGTGTTTCGATGCTTGAGACGATACGATACAGAAATCTCCGAACATTTCTGGATAGGCGGCCGTACACATTTGGGTGTAAACTCGCGTGCTAAGACGCCGGTTCAAGTTTCGCACTTTACCTTTACCTTTACCTTACTATAGTGATTCGATAAGGTTTGTTGGAAAAAGTTCATATCCCTCATGATGTTCTTTAGTTTCTATGTAGCACGAAGTCTCGCACTTTACCTTTACCTTTACCTTACTATAGTGATTCATTAAGGTTTGTTGGAAAAAGTTCATATCCCTCATGATGTTCTACAGTTTCTATGTAGCACGAAGTCTCGTACTTTACCTTTTTTACCTTTACCTTACTATAGTGATTCGATAAAGTTTGTTGGAAAAGTTCATATCCCTCATGATGTTCTTTAGTTTCTATGTAGCACGAAGTCTCGCACTTTACCTTTACCTTTACCTTACTATAGTGATTCGATAAGGTTTGTTGGGAAAAGTTCATATCCCTCATGATGTTCTACAGTTTCTATGTAGCACGCCGCTAAAGGCCTTGCTGTAATCTATGAAGTATGTGTGCTGCTCTACGTTATTTTCTTTATGGAGGTGAAGGCGCGCCTCACAGCAGCAAAGCTGGAAGTTGTCAGCGACCCACAGCTGATGGCTTGCGGCCGGATTGGTGAACCAGAACCATCCAGACCCTGCCCCACCTCTCCATGATGCCTTCAGTAACAGACTAACATGTCTAGTCTGGCCAATCTAGTAGGGATCGAAGAGGGAAGACAACCCGGTACTCAAAAATAGCATGCTGAAGTTGGATGCGTTGGACTGAAAGGCGCAAATATCACAGTTATACTACAAACCACAACACAACGCAGAAACGTCCACTTAATGTCATTTTAAGGGCGGATGACGAAGAGGTGCACTCCTTTAGTCATCGGACGAAAACAAGCAAACATCAGCAAATTTCTAACAATTCTCAAGAAATTTCGCGTATTAAATATGTACCAGGGGATCTCATCTACATCTGAAACCAGCCTGGATTTGCATGTAGTTTCTGAGCAAATATCCGTCCTATTCTCTTCTTGATGAATTGGAAAAATATGTTAGTACTTGTCTTATTAGAGCACTCGTTCGGTAGTTGGCATACAACGTTAGACCTTCTTCTTCTCGGGAATGGAGAATGAACTGTACTAGACCTTTGGCCAAGCTGCATTCTTCCAGAACTTCACACAATGTGATTCTTGCAGAACTTCACACAATGTGATTCTTGCAGAACTTCACACAATTTGATTCTTGCAGAACTTCACACAATGTGAGTGATAAATACAAACACTTCCTGCTTGGATGAATTAAGTTGCAATATCATCACATCCCAGAGACTTCCTTCGTGTCATTGTTTTTATTGCCCAGCGCACTTCATCTAACATTAACTCTGTTTCTGTTTCTTCGTTTTCTCTCATTATAATTTGTACTTTAAATTATCGTCACACATTACTCTACAACACTAATTCCATCATGACAATATCCCTTGACGTTCAATTATCGTCACACATTACTCTACAACACTAATTCCATCATGCCAATATCCCTTGACGTTCAATTATCGTCACACATTACTCTACAACACTAATTCCATCATGACAATATCCCTTGACGTTCAATTATCGTCACACATTACTCTACAACACTAATTCCATCATGACAATATCCCTTGACGTTCTATTATCGTCACACATTACTCTACAACACTAATTCCATCATGACAATATCCATTGACGTTCAATTATTGTCACACATTACTCTACAACACTAATTCCATCATGACAATATCCCTTGACGTTCTATTATCGTCACACATTACTCTACAACACTAATTCCATCATGACAATATCCCTTGACGTTCAGTTATCGTCACACATTACTCTACAACACTAATTCCATCATGACAATATCCCTTGACGTTCTATTATCGTCACACATTACTCTACAACACTAATTCCATCATGACAATATCCATTGACGTTCAATTATTGTCACACATTACTCTACAACACTAATTCCATCATGACAATATCCCTTGACGTTCTATTATCGTCACACATTACTCTACAACACTAATTCCATCATGACAATATCCTTGACGTTCAGTTATCGTCACACATTACTCTACAACACTAATTCCATCATGACAGTATCCCTTGACGTTCAATTATTGTCACACATTACTCTACAACACTAATTCCATCATGACAATATCCCTTGACGTTCAATTATCGTCACACATTACTCTACAACAATAATTCCATCTTGACAACATCCCTTGACGTTCAGTTATTTTCACTGTTGCGATTAATTAATTGATGATCAATTGTTGTCCATGTTTATTATAATTACTTTAAACATTGCATCGTTTTCATCTCTTCCTTACTTCGAGAGCCCTTCTATTTTGTAGTAGGTGTTCATTATGTACTCTTATATTTTTGTTCCTCTTTGTTTATCTTCTAACAGCTCTTGTATATTTCCTGTAGCCATCGCTATTTCCGTTCACTACCATTTCTTTAGTTTTCATTTTTTTTCTTATATGTTGTCAAGGTTGGGACATAGTCTATTTCGATACACTTTGCTGTGGATGATGATTTGAACTGCCAAGATAAGAGTGTTTGTTTTATGTGTGGCTGCTATATCTGATGACAAGCTTTCTTGATCCTACCATGAATAGGTCAAACTTGTTCTGTACTTCGATGTTACGGTCCTGTGGTATAGCATTTGTCGTGTCAAGGCGTATTGAATGATCTATCTCATCACATTTGAAGCCTTATCTTGATATCCGCTATTAGCAGCTCATGATCAGAGAAAGCAACAGGTTTGTTTAGCTCATGTCACCCCTGATCCCATCTTGTTGAAGTAGAAGAATCTCCATCAGATATTATTGTTTTGCGATTTGGAGAGGTCCAAGTACATTTCCTTTTTGGGCGTTGTTTAAAGAAACTAATAGGAAACTCTTCATAGCAGGAAGCAGTCTGATCATCAGAAGTGCCCCCGGAACCATTTGTCTCTTCTGCTCTGTTAGTGTCAATTTTCACGTTGATACCCGATACGATAATTAAACACGTCGCTTTGGCTCTATTTTTGTTCTTGTAGTTGACTGCAATATGCCAGCTAAACAACAAATGATAAATAGCATTTTCATATCAACTTTGTGCTATGAAAGTCAAACATGGACCCTTGCTAAATCACATTTAAGAAAGATCAATACATGTGAGATGCGATGCTTGAGAAAAGTAACAAACAACACAAGAAGAGATAGAATACCAAATGAAACCATAAGAAAAATGGTAGGAACTAAATCCTGCCAAGAATATATAAAGCGACAACAACTAAAATGGTTGGGCCACCTGGTCAAAATGAATCCTCACCAATCACCATCAAGGGCGTTCTTCTCGAGAATGCATGGAAAAAGACAGAGAGGAAGACCCAGAAGAAGATGGATAGATGCAGTGACAGAGACATGCAACAACAAAGGAAAATCACTAATTCAGACAGTTCGAGCAGCTCCAGAACAACAACTGATATAACCACGACACCTTTTAGGTATCAGTGAAAGAGACATGTAACAACAAAGGAAAATCACTAATTCAGACAGTTCGAGCAGCTCCAGAACAACAACTGATATAACCACGACACCTTTTAGGTGTCAGTGACAGAGACATGTAACAACAAAGGAAAATCACTAATTCAGACAGTTCGAGCAGCTCCAGAACAACAACTGATATAACCACGACACCTTTTAGGTATCAGTGAAAGAGACATGTAACAACAAAGGAAAATCACTAATCAGACAGTTCGAGCAGCTCCAGAACAACAACTGATATAACCACGACACCTTTTAGGTGTCAGTGACAGAGACATGTAACAACAAAGGAAAATCACTAATTCAGACAGTTCGAGCAGCTCCAGAACAACAACTGATATAACCACGACACCTTTTAGGTGTCAGTGACAGAGACATGTAACAACAAAGGAAAATCACTAATTCAGACAGTTCGAGCAGCTCCAGAACAACAACTGATATAACCTCGACACCTTTTAGGTGTCAGTGACAGAGACATGTAACAACAAAGGAAAATCACTAATTCAGACAGTTCGAGCAGCTCCAGAACAACAAACTGATATAACCTCGACACCTTTTAGGTGTCAGTGACAGAGACATGTAACAACAAAGGAAAATCACTAATTCAGACAGTTCGAGCAGCTCCAGAACAACAACTAATATAACCTCGACACCTTTTAGGTATCAGTGACAGAGACATGTAACAACAAAGGAAAATCACTAATTCAGACAGTTCGAGCAGCTCCAGAACAACAACTGATATAACCACGACACCTTTAGGTATCAGTGACAGAGACATGTAACAACAAAGGAAAATCACTAATTCAGACAGTTCGAGCAGCTCCAGAACAACAACTGATATAACCTCGACACCTTTTAGGTGTCAGTGACAGAGACATGTAACAACAAAGGAAAATCACTAATTCAGACAGTTCGAGCAGCTCCAGAACAACAACTGATATAACCTTGACACCTTTTAGGTATCAGTGACAGAGACATGTAACAACAAGGAAAATCACTAATTCAGACAATTCGAGCAGCTCCAGAACAACAACTGATATAACCTCGACACCTTTTAGGTGTCAGTGACAGAGACATGTAAACAACAAAGGAAAATCACTAATTCAGACAGTTCGAGCAGCTCCAGAACAACAACTGATATAACCACGACACCTTTTAGGTATCAGTGACAGAGACATGTAACAACAAAGGAAATCACTAATTCAGACAGTTCGAGCAGCTCCAGAACAACAACTGATATAACCACGACACCTTTAGGTATCAGTGACAGAGACATGTAACAACAAAGGAAAATCACTAATTCAGACAGTTCGAGCAGCTCCAGAACAACAACTGATATAACCACGACACCTTTTAGGTATCAGTGACAGAGACATGTAACAACAAAGGAAAATCACTAATTCAGACAGTTCGAGCAGCTCCAGAACAACAACTGATATAACCTCGACACCTTTTAGGTATCAGTGACAGAGACATGTAACAACAAAGGAAAATCACTAATTCAGACAGTTCGAGCAGCTCCAGAACAACAACTGATATAACCTCGACACCTTTTAGGTATCAGTGACAGAGACATGTAACAACAAAGGAAAATCACTAATTCAGACAGTTCGAGCAGCTCCAGAACAAACAACTGATATAACCTCGACACCTTTTAGGTGTCAGTGACAGAGACATGTAACAACAAAGGAAAATCACTAATTCAGACAGTTCGAGCAGCTCCAGAACAACAACTGATATAACCTCGACACCTTTTAGGTATCAGTGACAGAGACATGTAACAACAAAGGAAAATCACTAATTCAGACAATTCGAGCAGCTCCAGAACAACAACTGATATAACCTCGACACCTTTTAGGTATCAGTGACAGAGACATGTAACAACAAAGGAAAATCACTAATTCAGACAGTTCGAGCAGCTCCAGAACAACAACTGATATAACCTCGACACCTTTTAGGTGTCAGTGACAGAGACATGTAACAACAAAGGAAAATCACTAATTCAGACAGTTCGAGCAGCTCCAGAACAACAACTGATATAACCTCGACACCTTTTAGGTATCAGTGACAGAGACATGTAACAACAAAGGAAAATCACTAATTCAGACAGTTCGAGCAGCTCCAGAACAACAACTGATATAACCTCGACACCTTTTAGGTGTCAGTGACAGAGACATGTAACAACAAAGGAAAATCACTAATTCAGACAGTTCGAGCAGCTCCAGAACAACAACTGATATAACCACGACACCTTTTAGGTGTCAGTGACAGAGACATGTAACAACAAAGGAAAATCACTAATTCAGACAGTTCGAGCAGCTCCAGAACAACAACTGATATAACCTCGACACCTTTTAGGTGTCAGTAACAGAGACATGTAACAACAAAGGAAAATCACTAATTCAGACAGTTCGAGCAGCTCCAGAACAACAACTGATATAACCTCGACACCTTTTAGGTGTCAGTGACAGAGACATGTAACAACAAAGGAAAATCACTAATTCAGACAATTCGAGCAGCTCCAGAACAACAACTGATATAACCTCGACACCTTTTAGGTGTCAGTGACAGAGACATGTAACAACAAAGGAAAATCACTAATTCAGACAGTTCGAGCAGCTCCAGAACAACAACTGATATAACCACGACACCTTTTAGGTATCAGTGACAGAGACATGTAACAACAAAGGAAAATCACTAATTCAGACAGTTCGAGCAGCTCCAGAACAACAACTGATATAACCTCGACACCTTTTAGGTGTCAGTGACAGAGACATGTAACAACAAAGGAAAATCACTAATTCAGACAGTTCGAGCAGCTCCAGAACAACAACTGATATAACCTCGACACCTTTTAGGTGTCAGTGGCAGAGACATGTAACAACAAAGGAAAATCACTAATCAGACAGTTCGAGCAGCTCCAGAACAACAACTGATATAACCTCGACACTTTTAGGTGTCAGTGAAAGAGACATGTAACAACAAAGGAAAATCACTAATTCAGACAGTTCGAGCAGCTCCAGAACAACAACTGATATAACCACGACACCTTTTAGGTGTCAGTGACAGAGACATGTAACAACAAAGGAAAATCACTAATTCAGACAGTTCGAGCAGCTCCAGAACAACAACTGATATAACCACGACACCTTTTAGGTCAGTGACAGAGACATGTAACAACAAAGGAAAATCACTAATTCAGACAGTTCGAGCAGCTCCAGAACAACAACTGATATAACTCGACACCTTTTAGGTGTCAGTGACAGAGACATGTAACAACAAAGGAAAATCACTAATTCAGACAGTTCGAGCAGCTCCAGAACAACAACTGATATAACCTCGACACCTTTTAGGTGTCAGTGACAGAGACATGTAACAACAAAGGAAAATCACTAATTCAGACAGTTCGAGCAGCTCCAGAACAACAACTGATATAACCTCGACACCTTTTAGGTGTCAGTAACAGAGACATGTAACAACAAAGGAAAATCACTAATTCAGACAGTTCGAGCAGCTCCAGAACAACAACTGATATAACCTCGACACCTTTTAGGTGTCAGTGACAGAGACAGTAACAACAAAGGAAAATCACTAATTCAGACAGTTCGAGCAGCTCCAGAACAACAACTGATATAACCTCGACACCTTTTAGGTGTCAGTGACAGAGACATGTAACAACAAAGGAAAATCACTAATTCAGACAGTTCGAGCAGCTCCAGAACAACAACTGATATAACCACGACACCTTTAGGTATCAGTGACAGAGACATGTAACAACAAAGGAAAATCACTAATTCAGACAGTTCGAGCAGCTCCAGAACAACAACTAATATAACCTCGACACCTTTTAGGTGTCAGTGACAGAGACATGTAACAACAAAGGAAAATCACTAATTCAGACAGTTCGAGCAGCTCCAGAACAACAAACTGATATAACCTCGACACCTTTTAGGTGTCAGTGACAGAGACATGTAACAACAAAGGAAAATCACTAATTCAGACAGTTCGAGCAGCTCCAGAACAACAACTGATATAACCTCGACACCTTTTAGGTGTCAGTGAAAGAGACATGTAACAACAAAGGAAAATCACTAATTCAGACAGTTCGAGCAGCTCCAGAACAACAACTGATATAACCTCGACACCTTTTAGGTGTCAGTGACAGAGACATGTAACAACAAAGGAAAATCACTAATTCAGACAGTTCGAGCAGCTCCAGAACAACAACTGATATAACCTCGACACCTTTTAGGTGTCAGTGAAAGAGACATGTAACAACAAAGGAAAATCACTAATTCAGACAGTTCGAGCAGCTCCAGAACAACAACTGATATAACCACGACACCTTTTAGGTGTCAGTGACAGAGACATGTAACAACAAAGGAAAATCACTAATTCAGACAGTTCGAGCAGCTCCAGAACAACAACTGATATAACCTCGACACCTTTTAGGTGTCAGTGACAGAGACATGTAACAACAAAGGAAAATCACTAATTCAGACAGTTCGAGCAGCTCCAGAACAACAACTGATATAACCTCGACACCTTTTAGGTATCAGTGACAGAGACATGTAACAACAAAGGAAAATCACTAATTCAGACAGTTCGAGCAGCTCCAGAAACAACAACTGATATAACCACGACACCTTTTAGGTATCAGTGACAGAGACATGTAACAACAAAGGAAAATCACTAATTCAGACAGTTCGAGCAGCTCCAGAACAACAACTGATATAACCACGACACCTTTTAGGTATCAGTGAAAAGTAAAAAAAAGAAGAAGAAACCGACTGAAATGTAAAACTCGTCAGTTTGCTCAACATTTGCTGAAGTCATTGGTGCTTGTAAATGATGTTCTATATTCGATTGTCACAAGTGTATATACATATAACAATATAATATAAATTGATGGATATAATATCCATATAATCGGACGAAGGTAAGGACGCTATGTAACAAAGTAGATATATAGACGAAAACTAGATTACACGATGTAGGGGTGTAAGAGAACAGAGATTTGATTACATGAAAGGGAGAAGGATACCGTCTTGTACAGACATTAAGTAGAGACTTTATGGGCTAAGAGAGAATTTTGCTAAGGGTGTTAAAACCTAGATGCTTCCGGAAAGCAAGGAGAAGGAGATAGTGTTTGATCCACGATATCCTGCTGGAATGTTTCTAGAGAGAGAGAGAGAGAGAGAGAGAGAGAGAGAGAGACGCACGCCTGTTCTCACAATGGAGAAATAGAGCCCTCTAGTAGACTGTCTGGGGGAGAGAGTGAACAAGTTTAGACAATTACTCGAGAACCTCTGTGGAGAGAGTGAACAAGTTTAGACAATTACTCGAGAACCTCTGTGGAGAGAGTGAACAAGTTTAGACAATTACTCAAGAACCTCTGTGGAGAGAGTGAACAAGTTTAGACAATTACTCGAGAACCTCTGTGGAGAGAGTGAACAAGTTTAGACAATTACTCGAGAACCTCTGTGGAGAGAGTGAACAAGTTTAGACAATTACTCGAGAACCTCTGTGGAGAGAGTGAACAAGTTTAGACAATTACTCGAGAACCTCTGTGGAGAGAGTGAACAAGTTTAGACAATTACTCGAGAATATAGATAGTTTTAATGTGCAGAAGGTGTGAGACAGATTTCAAGATAGATAACGTTAGGGACATTTAGAGACGAAGCCATGACAGTTAGAAATTATAGAAAAAAAAGCAGAATTAGTAGAGATCTCGAGATAACCATGTTTATACTACGCCTGTGTTTTAGCAGTAACTGTATGTGATTCGCACAGACAATAAACTTGAATGAGTTATAGGACACTCTTTACATCCTCTATATTTGAGTTGTTCTATTCATGTTATGTCCTGGCTATACATACTTACTCAATGGCTACGTGGAAGATCACAAGAATACCATAGAAGCAACCAAGTCGAAGTACTACTCTTGGGAAACCACTCTAGAGAAAGTAAGAAAGATCTCAGATGTAACAATCTATATAGCGCGATAACCAACAGCAAATCTTCTTACAGCGACCATACTACAACTAGAGCTTCAGCAGCCTAGTATATTCACCATTTTATGTTATATGGGATGGGATGGTGTGTTAAAATCATCTCCTTTTCGGATGACACTGTAAAGAAAATATTTTTTTTTTTATGTATGTCGTCGACAGGTAAAAATTACTTCGTTTCCAGATCCAAGGGTCGTAAGGTGCCTACCTCTGAATGTGACGCAGCTTTTAGAGGAAGCAACTGCGGCTCCAAACAAGTTACCTTGCAGGAAAGTTTAGAATAACAAATATTGAAGCAATTCAAATTAAATGTATCTGAGGAGCCAGTGATGGGGAGTGCTAGACACTCCAAGGTTTGGTGACAGCTTTACAAATAGGGAACACAATACAATACTGACGTTTCGGCTAGGAGCCTTCTTCAGAAAACAAGGACAACAAAAACAAACGATGAAGCACAATTATCTATATCTGCATGTTAGATGATCAAAGCAAATTTAAATATAACTAAATCCGGATGCACCTGGGTGCGAATTGTAAAACACAGGCATCGATATTCGCTGTGAGAATGAACAAGAAAACCCATTCAAACAATACAGGAGCGACAGCTGAAGCAAAACTAAAAAGATGTTTAAAAAAAATAACACAATAAAGATAACAATTTGATTGCTGTCAACAGCTGGCCTACCTTATCTTACGTACTACAGACTTCTGCCACAATGTGAATAACATTAGTGTACACAAATGTGAGTTAAAATATGGTTAAATGTTAATGCGGACTCGGAGATCGAAAAGGAAATATATACTCTCAAGTGAAGCATCAAAGCATTGACAGTAATTTACAAACGCATTTATCCACAATGTTATATATATAATAGGATGGATGTCACTGGAAGAAAAATTATGTGAAATTTATATTTAATAAAAGTTATTAAATGTTCCCTAGTACTTTCCCTAGCAAAATAATCAATATCCTGGGATATGCTGATGATACTGTATTACTAGCAGCAAATCATGAAGACCTACAACAATTACTTAATTAAATAAACATGACAAGTTAAAAGTATGAATTAAATATGAGTATAAAAAAGACTAAAACAATGATTATAAACAAAGATTATAAACAAAGATAATATTCAAAACCTAAAAGTGGGTATCACAGTTGAAGGAATACACCTGGAGACAGTTCAGAGCTACAACTACCTTTGACTTACTATAACCAGTGAATGTAAAATTGAAATAAACAAAAGAATAGAAGAATAGGAATGGCAAAAAGGAATTTTAATTTCATAAAAAATATACTAACATCAAAGTAAATAACACCAGGGCTAAAACTATGAATAGCAAAATGTTTTACCTTATATACATTCCTGTTTGGTGCAGAAACATGGACATTAGACAAGAAAACAGAACATAAAATTGAAACCTATGAAAAGTGGATATATAGAAAAATAGGAAGAAATGGATGAAAAGAAAAGAAAACAAACGATGAAGTCTTAAAACATTAAAACACCTAAAAATTACAAGAAAACAACTAAATACAATTCAAAAAAGACAAATGAGTTTTTTGGGGGCATGTTAAAAGACACGGCAGGGTGCTACAAGTAATCTTGGAAGGGAAATACAAGGTCAAAGAGGCAGTGGCAGACCAGAACTAGCATGGACCAGTAACAATAAAAGATGGACAAGTCCGCATATGACAATCTGCAATATCAAAGCAAGATACAGAGCGGAAAGGCGCTGCATGGTAGCCAAGCTTCGGTGTGGTGACTACTGTCACTGATGATGAATTAAATGTTCCCTTCACGTCTTTTATGTGTATTCGGTGTATGGTGTTAGTGACCACCTTTGTATATGACTCCAACATATTTTTGAGTGATGTGATCAGTATCACTCCAAGCCGCCTTTACTTTCCACCCAAATCTTTTATTCCCGTTTTCAGAGACCGGGTGAACAACGGGGCCTAGTCGGTTACAAAAAAGATTCGGTAACTTCTAGGAAATGAACCCGTACACCTCTGATCAGGAATCGGACACACTGATCACTCAACCACCGATTAAATTATAATTTTTTTTTTTCAAACTGATAGAATATGCTAGAATCCATTGTTTATTTATATTGTTGAAAAAGGGAGCTCCTAAAAAAACATCAGAAAGAAACAATCAATATTTTTCGGGCACATCATGAGAAGAGGAAAGTAGGAATATTTGGTAACAACTATCAAAGTACAGGGAAAAAGATATGGTGAACGACAAAGAGAGAAGATGCTAGATAGCTTGATGTAATGGCATGGGAAACGATCAAGAACAGAATTGATACGATACACGGTGGATAGAAGATTGTAGAAGGACATGATCGTCTAATCCAACCGATATGGTACATGATGGTGATGATGAGTAATTTTAAATCTTTCGAACCTGTCACATTATATCTTTGGTGTGCATGTCTTTTCATGCCATTATTGAACTTGTTTTTCATCATCATCAAGTACAAAACCGTATGCTTGCTTGCTTGCTTTCGTTCGCCCGATGACTAAACTATTCTAGAATTATGAATTAGATTGTAGAATTCCTTTTCGTCATCCGCCCTTAAAAGGACGTTAAGTGGACGTCACTGCGTTGTGTTGTGGTTTGCAGTGTAACACTGTTATATTTGCGCCTTTCGGCCCAACACATCCGACTTCAGCACGACATTTTTGAATACCGGGTTGTCTTCCCTCTTCGATCCCTGCTCGCTTGGCCAGACTAGACAGGTTAGTCTGTTACTAGAGGCACCACGGAGAGGTGGAGCAAGGTATGGATGGTTCTGGTTCACCGATCCTGGCGCAAGCCATCAGCTGTGGATCGTTGACAACTTCCAGCTCTGGTGCTGGTAGGCGCGCTTTGCCTCCAAAACCGTATGGCGTAGATGATCATATTTCTTCACAATTTTCTGTCTCTGTAGTTGTTTAGTTTGCCCAAATTGTGGTTCTGATTCCAAAACCATTATTGTTATCGGCCTTCCAAGCAAACCAATGCTAACAATCATATTAAACCAATTAAAACACAATAAAGAAACAAATAATTGCAGGGCTACTTTTGTAGAAGTTATAATGCAACAAAACATATTTCCAATTTTTTAGAAGTCCCTGCGAGAAATACAGTTATAGTTACTCGAAGGCCTCGGTATCACTGCAAACAAATGAAAATCCATAATTGCTCAACCGACAGTGCCAAAGGAATCATCTAAATTAACATCTCATCGAATATCCAAACAAAGAAAGGCAGCTGCAGTCCCAGTCATAGCAGCTACAGCACACGCCAAAAGACATAAGGCCAAGCAGCACCGAAAGTGAACGCAGCTGAACTGTCCTTCGTCATACGATATCATCATTCATCGTAACCAATCTGAATATAGAAAAAAACCATCCGGATGAATATCACAGCTCACGGTGTACACAGAGCACTAAACTCAGTAGTTCCTGCAGTAAGCTGGACTTGAAATATGAAGAAACTGCAACAAGGGACACTTTTAGTGCCTCGTGGTTCCTGTCGCCTTTCCGCCATATTAACCGGAAGTCCGAGAAATACATCTGACTCTAAAAAAGATATATGCGCTCACAGACTCCAAAAAATCATTTAATAGAATTTGGTATGCAGCCCTGTAGAAGACAATGATGTATAGTTTTGCCATCAACATATCTATCAGTATAAAGGATCTATGAACAAGGCTATTGACGTTTTAATTACCAAAGAAAACCGACGCGAATGGTTCCAAACTGAAAAGTACGACAAGGATGCTTTATCTCCTTAATTACCTTTCTTACCAATTACTTGGAAAGAAGCACGACATATACTATAATGCAGTGTTTCTCAACTTTGGAGGGGGGGCATATAATATTAATGGGCAGAGGGTTTCAAGAAAAATGGAGTAATTGGGGGCTACGGAACGAGAATAGAGGGCCATGTATAGGGATTAACATGTTTGTAGAATACAGCGCTCACATATAGCCTTCTGCTACTTTATGAAATGTTTCATTAGCAACGCAAAGATAATCGTGCACATCAATAGTATTTGGAGGACTCAAATGTGACTATCCATAATGCTTTTAATCTCTGTGGCAAGATTGTTTTCCTTTCCCTCTCTCTCTCTCTCTCTCTCTCTCTCTCTCTCTCTCTCTCTCTCTCTCTATCTATCTATCTATCTATCTATCTCAATCCCCCAAACCCATTCCACCGTTACCTAGCCTAACCGTCCGCTTCTCTTTAGTCGTGTTCAAAATGTGTGGACGAACTTCAGAGTATAAATTATACCTACAAGCAGTCAATCTCAGAATGTATACAGTACACAAAAGCTATATTATATAATATGTACAGTCGCTGTGTAATAGAGTAAGCTAGTGAGAGCAGGTAACTTAGTTGTTACCCGCTTCTTTAACGGACAATAGCAGTAACATATGGTAGCGACCATCAGTAGTTAGGACATAAATTTAAGTTATGGAAAAATTTCAGCCAGAATAACAAGTTGTAGAAATGGAGATAGCGCTGAGTTAAAGGTGGGTAGTGGACACACAGAAGTGGGGAAGAAGGAAAGGTAAAATTGTAATGATGAGTTTGGAGAATGGAAATTTCCACGCAGATTTCCACAACAGCAGGTTGGAGAAATGACAATATAGCATGCATTGACCCCCATGACTTTGGCCCGTCTGATAAATAAGTTGTCATCCAACTACCAGGAAAGGTCATTGTCATGAGGTAATCATTAATTTGAATAGGGTAAAGAGATTTCACGAAAACAAATTGTTATTTTCAAATCGGGGAATGGTTCAAGTTTCGGACACCGAGTGATGAGAGTTGACCGACTCGAAGTGATCAGGGGAGTTGCAAATTGTCACCTTGCAACAACTGCGGCAAGCCCATTGGCTGCTGATAATGATAATTTACGCGAAGAATTGTGGCTGAATATTTAAACTTCAACACAATAGGTTTAGAACAATTAGAACGACAATTAGAACAACAATTAGAACAATTAGAACAAGAATCAGAACAAGAAGAACTAGAAGTTTATAGAGTTAGAAGTCAGATATAATAACTTAAGATTAGAAAATTGAGCCAGTTAGTTAGGAAGTTAAGAATCTTCAAGTTGTAGTTTTAAGTCAGTTGAGAAGTTATTAAGTAAGTTGATAGAGAGTAGTAAAGATAGCAATGAACATATGAACCTTAATTGTGAAGTGCTTGAGAGTTTTCAAGTTGTGTTTCACATTTCTGATAAACGTTAGTAAGTGATAGAGAGATTGAATGCAAGATATGCACTTATGGACATTTCAAAAAGTCACCGACGATAGTCTCTTAAGTGTCCAGAATTAACGAACATTAATTTAAGATATGTGCATCCACTATAGTACGAATCATGTGCAAAGAATAATAATAGAGATCATTAAACTGATTATGATTAAAATAAATGAGAGAACTCTGTCATGATTAACGTTGTGATCAATGTAATGTAATGTGATGTGCTGCCAATGAACAATAATAACATCAAAGACAATAATATCAAGACAATAATAATAATATCAAGACAAATAAATATACTATAACAGCTGTGCAGTGAATTTTTGTTTAATTACGGGAAATTGTAACGTAAATGTTTATTATACATCTGTACACTACTGCTCTTGGCTGGCTTGTATTTGGTAAAGTGGGTGTTCACACGATGAAGTTGTGTCTACAGCATGTGTTCAAAATGTCCACCACGGGCCTCAAGACATTTGTTGACTCGCCTCTTCATATTTTCGAAAACTTTCAGGATAATGACCGGTGACTTTCAGGATAATAACCGGTGACTTTCAGGATAATGACCAGTGACTTTCAGGATAATGACCAGTGACTTTCAGGATAATGACCAGTGACTTTCAGGATAATGACCAGTGACTTTCAGGATAATGACCAGTGACTTTCAGGATAATGACCAGTTACTTTCAGGATAATGACCAGTGACTTTCAGGATAATGACCAGTGACTTTCAGGATAATGACCAGTGACTTTCAGGATAATGACCGGTGACTTTCAGGATAATGACCAGTGACTTTCAGGATAATGACCGGTGACTTTCAGGATAATGACCGGTGACTTTCAGGATAATGACCGGTGACTTTCAGGATAATGACCGGTGATATTTGTTGGATCTGGGTGATTATTTCTGCCTTAAGGCCATTAACTAACTATTTCCGGGTTATTATGATCAACTTTTCCTTTCAGCGCACCCCACAGATAATAATCAGACGGAGTTAGGTCTGGTGAACAAGCAGGTCAGATTCCACATGAAAGAATAATAAAAAGATACTTTCTTTACAATGTTGAACACCATTTCCTTTTAGCAACGAAACCGTGAATAAAACCACGGCGTGTTGTGTTATGCTTCAGACTGCAAAGTGGACATTAAATATCATAATGTAAATGTCATCAATAGGTGACATAATTTAACAAATATTTTTTCAAGTCATTACTTCAATAGGTGACATAACTTCGCAAATATTTTTTCAAGTCATTACATCAATAGGTGACATAATTTCACAAATATTTTTTCAAGTCATTACATCAATAGGTGACATAATTTCACAAATATTTTTTCAAGTCATTACATCAATAGGTGACATAATTTCACACATATTTTTTCAAGCCATTACTTCAATAGGTGACATAATTTCACAAATATTTTTTCAAGTCATTACATCAATAGGTGACATAATTTCACAAATATTTTTTCAAGTCATTACATCAATAGGTGTCATAATTTCACAAATATTTTTTCAAGTCATTACATCAATAGGTGACATAATTTCACAAATATTTTTTAAAGTCCTTGCACAGCGTCTTTATACAAACCCTATACCTTATAAGCAAGCAAGACTAACGAAGAATGCACACAGAAATAAAGAGAACAATAAAAATAAAAAAGCCACAGAAGGTGGATGCATTGCAGACAAAAAAGGAAAAATGCTAACAGACAATAAAGATATTATAGATAGATGGCAGGAATATATAACAGAACTATTTCATGACCAAAGGGACAAGAAACCAGTTATAAAATGTACATCAGGCTATAAAATCTTAAGATCTGAGGTGGAAAAAGCTATAAAAACAATGAAAAAGGGAAATGCAGCAGTACCTGACAGCATACAGATAGAGATGATACAGGCACTAGAAGATTTGGGCATTGAAGTGATTACAGACATATGCAACGACATATACCATACAGGATACATACCAAATGAACTAAAAACATCAACTTTCATTGCATTGCATTAAAAGAATGGTGCAGTTGAATGCAATGACTTTAGAACAATAAGCATAATGAGCCATGTTACAAAAATCTTGCTAAAAGTTATACAAGGAAAGATTCAGAATAAAATCAATACTGAATTAGATGAGCAGCAATTTGGATTTAGGAAAAATAGCGGAACAAAAGAAGCCATATTCTGCATGAGAACATTAATCGAAAAGTACACAGAAGTAAACAAACCAATATATGCCTGCTTCATAGACTACACCAAAGCTTTTGATAGAGTACGCAATAAACAGCTTATAGAATGTCTAAAAGAGATACATCTAGATGACATGGACATACTACTAATATGTAATCTATACTGTGAGCAAACAGCAATAATGAAATATAACAAGGAGAACTCCACACCCATTGATGTAACAAGAGGAGTAAGACAGGGATGCATCATATCACCAAGCTTGTTCAATCTATACACTGAGCAAATCTTTAAAAACATCATAGAGATGCCAGGCCTACAAATTAATGGAAAGATAATTAATAACCTATGATATGCTGACGATACTGTACTACTAGCAGAAAATCCTAACGATCTACAATAATTACTTAATGAAATAAACATGTCAAGCAAAAAATATGGGCTAGATATGACTATCAAAAAGGCTAAAACTATGATCATAAACAAAGAAAATACTCAAAACCCACAAGTGGATATCAAAATTGAAGGAATAGACCTGGAGACAGTTCAGAGCTACAACTACCTTGTACATACTATAACCAGTGATGGAAAATGTACAACTGAAATAAACAAAAGAATAGGCATGGCAAAACAGTAATTTTAATGTCATGAAGAACACACTAACATCAAAAGAAATAACATCAGGGCTAAAACTAAGAATAGCAAAATATTACATCTTCTCAGTATTCCTATATGGTGTAGAAACATGGACATTAGACAAGAAAACAAAACATAGAATTGAAGCCTTTGAAATGTGGATATATAGAAGAATAGGTAGAATTGGATGGAAAGAAAAGTAAATAAACGATGAAGTCTTAAAACAACTAAAAATGAAAAGAGAACTACTAAAGACAATTCAAACAAGACAAATGCGATTTTTGGGCCATGTTAAAAAACACAACAGCCAAAGTAATCCTGGAGGGGAAAATACAAGGTAAAAGAGGCAGAGGTAGACCAAGACTAACAAGGACAAGTAGCATCAAAAGATGGACAAATCAGCCTATGACAACCTGCACCATCAAAGCAAGAGACAGAGCAGAATGGCGCTCCATGGTAGCGAACCTTCGTTGCGGAGACAGCACTCGATGATGATCATGATACCTTATAAATAACACAATCTGAAACAAAACGTTATCTTCCTCACGAAGACCACACTAAGAAAACAAGCTCAAAGGTCGGCCGAGTGACTCCCAATAAAAGTATTCTAAGTGTTTGTGTTACAGGCAAGACTATTATTAACCTGCGGTTTGCTGATTATATCGATAGTATGTCAGAAGAAGGTGAGCCGCTATAGCTCAGTGATTAGTGAACTGGGCTACTAAGGACAAGGGGTGGAATTCGACCCCAACCGACAGCTTTCGGTTCACCCAGCCTTTAATGGGTACCGGATTTTTGTCTGGGAAAGTAGAGTTGCACAGGCGTAATACCGATAACATTACCCCAAAAATCATGTGCCGAAGGTCTGTAAAATTTATGGTCACTAATACCTTATTTCCTATACGCCACTTGGCGTGACGGGGGCTCTTTACTTTTTTTTTTAATGTCAGAAGAACAAGAACTAACTTCCCTGAAGCAACAACTAACAAAATAGCTTGTATATCTGGCATGGAGAATACATAGAAACAAAATGGATGAAATTGATGACCAAAAGTCTTAGGGACATTGTTTCAAAAATAGAAATAAATGGACAAGAACTAGATATAATTGAAACATTTAAATACATAGGATCAGTTGTCAGCCATGAAATTTTAATGCCTGAAATATCGCCTAGAATAGGCCAAACTGCAACAACCAATGCAAAGGTAAATTTTTTTTGGAAAAATAGGAACATCGCACTCTAAAATCAGACGTATGCGCACCCTGGTTATAACGTCTTCTTCTTCATCGTTAAAGTCTTGTGATCATGCGAACTTGACTCTATGTCCTGTTTCTTGATGCAGAAATAAGAATAAAATCATGACACAAGATGAACTGGTCGCATGGTCAGTGCTTGTATATGGAGGGGTAAGAACAAAATCATGACACACGATGAGCTGGTCGTATGGTCAGTGCTTGTATATGGAGGGGTAAGAACAAAATCATGACACGATGAGCTAGCTGGTCGCATGGTCAATGCTTGTATATGGAGGGGTAAGAACAAAATCATGACACGATGAGCTGGTCGCATGGTCAATGCTTGTATATGGAGGGGTAAGAACAAAATCATGACACGATGAGCTAGCTGGTCGCCTGGTCAATGCTTGTATATGGAGGGGTAAGAACAAAATCATGACACGATGAGCTAGCTGGTCGCATGGTCAATGCTTGTATATGGAGGGGTAAGAACAAAATCATGACACGATGAGCTAGCTGGTCGCATGGTCAATGCTTGTATATGGAGGGGTAAGAACAAAATCATGACACACGATGAGCTGGTCGCATGGTCAATGCTTGTATATGGAGGGGTAAGAACAAAATCATGACACGATGAGCTGGTCGCATGGTCAATGCTTGTATATGGAGGGGTAAGAACAAAATCATGACACGATGAGCTGGTCGCATGGTCAATGCTTGTATATGGAGGGGTAAGAACAAAATCATGACACGATGAGCTAGCTGGTCGCATGGTAAGTACTCGTATGTATGTGTGTGTCCTAATTTTTCCCCTAAACCTGCGCTGTGGTTGACACACTCCTTTTTAGGCATGCAAATCTTGATTTCAGGTAAGTTTCCTTCTCGGACAGTGGATGCCGGCCAGAGCTGTTGAGCCCTCCCTGTCCGTGTTTTATATTTGGTGGTTCTCCCTTAGTTTGTCCTTCTCCTCAATGGTAACTAATAGACATCAGTGGTCTTTTTCGCGCTGCCCTTCCCCGTGGACATATCATTGGATGCGACTCCTAGCTAACGTTAGAAATTGGGGGCGATTTTTTTAAATTTGTGCAACGGTTTCACCTGTTGCACCCACCAGTCCTGATAGGAGAGACCTTCCATCTGGTCTTTGGTTCATGAGGTCAGATCTGCAGCCATGGGATGAAGCTGACAGTTCTCTCCAGGTCGTGAGGACTGCCCCATAGTTTCTGCGTTAGTTTAGCGCCCTATGGCCAGATTTGACCCCGTGGTTACTTGTGGGCTGGACGCAGACGGAAGGTTGTGCTCTGGGTCCGGAATACCAGTTCCATATGGGCGTTCATTTGTGGGACATTTTGGGAAAGTAGAGGTGACTTAGGAGTCTACAGTGTCGGGTTCTCAGGCTGAAGATGATGGTCTGCCGGAATCTCTATAATTGATGTTTGTGGTCCTTATAGTTGCTGATGTCCAACCTTTTTCCCCCTCCTAGTAGAACTTGTTGTGTATAATGGTTTTTGCTTCTCTGTATGTCACTTGTATCAGAACTGTTCCGTTTTTCTGGTTATATCCTACAGAGGTGCTATAGACTAAAATACAATCTATAGAGATAAAAATATTATCGTAAGATTTCCAGCATCTCTTGTTTGAATCGTTATACAAATAAGAAGCGTATAAAAGGATGCAACAAACAATCAGAGTACATGATGATCATTATAAAGAAACGTAAAATTAAATGGTTTTAAGTCCGTATCTCGATGGCTAGGTAAGGCCATTATCAAGGACTTGTGAAAGAAGGGAGAAGGAGATGTTGAGAGAGAAAGATATGGGAATATAATATCAAAGGATGGACATACTTCGATTTCGCAATCCTAAAACATGACTGAAGATAACTAGACATGGTTGACGAAATCTGTCAGTAGTGCCCCAACGACCCCCATGGTTGTGTTATAGAAGTTTAGGAATTTGATTTATATCAAGCCATTTTCGATCAACGTTTTTTTGTCCATTCTTACTGTTTCTCTCAGTCCCGCTCTCTTCTGTTTACACGTACATTATGAATGTCTCCTTCCGACGTTGTTTACATTACTTTACTCCAGCCATTATTAGAACTTCCTAATTTCTCTTCTTGTTGATTATGTTTAAAAAATACTGAGTCTCCATAACACACATAAAATTGGGAATCACTGAATTTATAATTTCCGAAACACTTATAAGATTATACCCACTTGAATAAAAGTAAAACTGTTGCTATAGATTAAATATATAATATATGCTTATATTCAGTACTGGTGTGCAGTAATAAATATTGGACTTACAGCTGAACAATGGATATTAGGAATGGATTAAAGACCAGCTTGGGATAGTCAACTTATTTGCAGTCTTTCCCTGCCTCAAGTCCTAAATATTTTGATAGCGCACTTGGTATGACTTATCATTTAGTAGGCGGCTCTAGACTTGGTAAGTATAATCAAGGTTACACTGGAAACTTGTTTTCGTACTTCTTGAATATTAGTTTTCATATAATAGTATCAATTTATTATTATTATATACTTATTAATATTTTTTTTAATATTATTCAAACCCTTTCTGCTAAATGAAGTACGCGAAGAGTTTTACGGTGTTATTTAGAACCAGTCTTAATATATTGGGGTTGAATATTTAACAATAGGGCAATATTGATTGATTGGTTGTCCTTTTGGGCCAAATATGGTGCAGAAGGCACAAGTAATAGTTTTCTGTGTTCGGCGGTCAGCCGCAACTTGATTTATCTTTTGGTTGTTTCTGAGACCCATAGCTGCGCTCTCGTTGATGATGGTTCTACGCAGGGTAATTGTTGGTCTTACTCGCTCTCTTTTGCTTTGTGGTTTCCATATAAGAGACTGGTTGAGGTAGCTTTCTAACGTCCAGTCTGAGAACGTGGCCGAGGTATTTCCAGCGTCGCTTTCTAACTTATTTGGATACACAGTCCTGCTGTTTTGTTGCATGTCTCATTCCTGTCATTGGTTTGAAGTCTCACCAACGGATGTTTGCCATTCTTCGAAGACATTTGTTCTCGAAAGCGTTTAGTCTTTGAACTAGAGCTGTTGTTGTTGTTCACCTCTTGCACCGGTATATTAATACTGCAATCACACAGGATTAAAGATTTTGAGTTTTGTGAGATTACCGAGTGTCTTTGAAATTCAAATATTTGGGACCTTGTTGAAGGCTTTTGACGTCAATGCGATTCGGGTTTTTATTTCTGTTCTTTTATTTTGTAATTGTCATCTTGCTACCAAGTTAATTGAAAATACAGACGTTTTCAAGAATTTGGTCGCTTAGTTTAATGTTTTCGGGCATGATGGAGGTATCGATAAATTGTGATTTTGAAGGGTTGATTTGGAGACCAAGTTGTTGTGAAAAGTGTTGATTTGGGGACCAAGTTGTTGTGAAAAGTGTTGATTTGGAGACCAAGTTGTTGTGAAAAGTGTTGATTTGGAGACCACGTTGTTGATTTGGAGACAAAGTTGTTGTGAAAAGTGTTGATTTGGAGACCAAGTTGTTGTGAAAAGTGTTGATTTGGAGATCAAGTTGTTGTGAAAAGTGTTGATTGGAGACCAAGTTGTTGTGAAAAGTGTTGATTTGGAGACCAAGTTGTTGTGAAAAGTGTTGATTTGGAGACCAAGTTGTTGTGAAAAGTGTTGATTTGAAGACCAAGCTGTTGTGAAAAGTGTTGATTTGGAGACCAAGTTGTTGTGAAAAGTGTTGATTTGGAGACCAAGTTGATGTGAAACGTGTTGATTTGGAGACCAAGCTGTTGTGAAAAGTGTTGATTTGGAGACTGACTCACTTGTTGTGAAAAGTGTTGATTTTAACACTGACTCACTTGTTATGAAAATTGTTGATTTTGAGACTCACTTGTTGTGAAAGGTGTTGGTTTGGAGACTGACTCACTTGTTGTGAAAAGTGTTGATTTGTAGACTGACTCACTTGTTGTGAAAAGTGTTGATTTGGAGACTGACTCACTTGTTGTGAAAAGTGTTGATTTGGAGACTCGGTTGTTGTGAAAAGTGTTGACTTAGAGACCGACATGTTGTGAAAAGTGATGATTTGGAAACTGACTCACTTGTTTTGAAAAGTGTTGATTTGGAGACTGACTCACTTGTGACAAGTGTTGATTTAGAGACTGACTCACTTGTTATGAAAAGTGTTGATTTGGAGACTGATTCACTTGTTGTGAAAAGTGTTGATTTGGAGACCAAGTTTTTGTGAAAAGTGTTGATTTGGAGACCAAGTTGTTGTGAAAAGTGTTGATTTGGAGACCAAGTTGTTGTGAAAAGTGTTGATTTGGAGACCAAGTTGTTGTGAAAATTGTTGATTTGGAGACCAAGTTGTTGTGAAAATTGTTGATTTGGAGACCAATTTGTTGTGAAAAGTGTTGATTTGGAGACCAAGTTGTTGTGAAAAGTGTTGATTTGGAGACCAAGTTGTTGTGAAAAGTGTTGATTTGAAGACCAAGTTGTTGTGAAAAGTGTTGATTTGGAGACCAAGTTGTTGTGAAAAGTGTTGATTTGGAGACCAAGTTGTTGTGAAAAGTGTTGATTTGGAGACCAAGTTGTTGTGAAAAGTGTTGATTTGGAGACCAAGTTGTTGTGAAAAGTGTTGATTTGGAGACCAAGTTGATGTGAAACGTGTTGATTTGGAGACCAAGTTGTTGTGAAAAGTGTTGATTTGAAGACCAAGATGTTGTGAAAAGTGTTGATTTGGAGACCAAGTTGTTGTGAAAAGTGTTGATTTGGAGACCAATTTGTTGTGAAAAGTGTTGATTTGGAGACCAAGTTGTTGTGAAAAGTGTTGATTTGGAGACCAAGTTGTTGTGAAAAGTGTTGATTTGGAGACGAAGTTGTTGTGAAAAGTGTTGATTCGGAGACCAAGCTGTTGTGAAAAGTGTTGTTTCGGCGACCAAGCTGTTGTGAAAAGTGTTGATTTGGAGACTGACTCACTTGTTGTGAAAAGTGTTGATTTGGAGACCAAGCTGTTGTGAAAAGTGTTGATTTGGAGACTGACTCACTTGTTGTGAAAAGTGTTGATTTTAACACTGACTCACTTATAATGAAAACTGTTGATTTGGAGACTCACTTGTTGTGAAAGGTGTTGGTTTGGAGACTGACTCACTTGTTGTGAAAAGTGTTGATTTGTAGACTGACTCACTTGTTGTGAAAAGTGTTGATTTGGAGACTGACTCACTTGTTGTGAAAAGTGTTGATTTGGAGACTCGGTTGTTGTGAAAAGTGTTGACTTAGAGACCGACATGTTGTGAAAAGTGATGATTTGGAAACTGACTCACCTTTTTTGAAAAGTGTTGATTTGGAGACTGACTTACTTGTGAAAAGTGTTGATTTGGAGACTGACTCACTTGTTATGAAAAGAGTTGATTTGGAGACTGATTCACTTGTTGTGAAAAGTGTTGATTTGGAGACTCACTCGTTGTGCAAAGTGTTAGAGTCCATTTATCATTTCCTGGGCATCCACATGCATTGAGCTAAGAAATGCTATACCGTCTGCGAAATCAAAATCTTCTAGAATTTCATTTTTTACCCATTTGATGTCAAGGCGTGCGTCTTTAGTGCATTTGTACATCACCCGGTCAACTACGATTCCAAATATGAATGTTGACCTGACGCTGCCTTGTTTCACTCTTAGATCAACCGTGAACGATTCGGTATTGCCAGGTTCTAACTGATGTACACTAGGCTGTTAAATATAGAATGTGAAATATATAACACATGTTAAAAAAATTCCATGTTATTTTAAGATTCGCTTTCATGATGAAATTAATAACAGCTGTAATGACAGAATAGCAATTTTTAATGTATTCAACAGAACATGCAGACAAACTGTGCAATGTGCCAAAGTCGCAGTCGGATTCTCCTTGTCGGATTCATTGTGCTGGCCTGTTTCTTATTTCTTAACATTTTCCGTTTGAATAATAATCTTACTATCTACGCTTGTAATCTGCTACGAGAGGATGCAGGTTCTACACTGGAAAACCAGAGTACTTACGGCGTGAGGTATTTATCCGCATTCGTTGATGTTGATGTGGCAAAGCTACCACCCTTCCCGACAATCCCGCCAGAAAAATTAGGTAAGGTCTCAAAGATAAAGGAAAATAACATTGGTCATTAATACACATGTTTGCATGCAAATCTTAATTGCTCTCTCACTCTACTTAGGTACATACAAATTATTCTACCTTCAGTTTCTACCTTTATTATGAAAAAAACCAGTTCTCGACTGTTCGAGTTAAAATACTTTTTTTTTAAAAGATTAAGAACATTATTTATGTTTATTATAATTGAATAAATCATAAATATTTATACTGAAATCGTCACCATTGTATGTTTCTACAACAAATCCTTCTAATTGCTCTTTTACTATATTTCTAAAAACAAAATTCTTCTACTACGTTTCACATTATTCTCTTCATCAAATGAGTTCGGTCTCCACATAAGATGACCATTTTTTAAAAACCCTAATCCGGGACGAATTAATTTGACTTAGATTTCCCATCAATAAAATAAAATTTCTTCCGTCTTTTTCAAGTGAACAATACATATATTTTAAAACTAATTAACACACTTAACAATAAAGGCTTACAAAACGTTATCAGGAGATAAAAACACAATTGTAATGATACTCACTTAAATGGAAGATGCATGTCTGTGTTAGTCACATCTCATATCTTTGTGTGTGCATGTCTGTGTTAGTCACCTCTAGTGACTCGGGCAGATGGTGCTCGTAAACCTGGGAGGGCCGACCATCTAAGGGCAGAATCCCCCTACAGAAAAGATCATCTGCTGCCTTGCAGGAAGATTGGGGACAATCAAAGGCTAAGGAATGCAAACCTGAATAAAATGCTGGCTGAAATCGGATGCACTGGGCCACTGGCACAGAACACAGTGCAACGTTTTAACGGGTGTTCAATCAGAGTGGATCTGGCGGGCTCTAATTGTGATGTTCTGTCTGTGGGGGCGATCAACACACTTAACCTGACAGCTGACTTCATGTGAGAGTCTGGGATCCTGCTCTGATTGAGTCCTCATCGCAGAGAAATGGAAGATGAAGCAGAGTTATTGTACATTTCTGATGAGTGGATTTTTTTTTCTAATCTTTCTTTGTTTGGAGCATCTTAAAAAATTCAAAACATGTTTGCTCATAGTTCACTTTGGTGATCAACATGACCTTCAAAGTGTCCACACTTAGATGTGTTTTATCATTTGTCCACAAGCTGTTCATCAGTGAAAACAATCTTTCCGTTGCAGCATTTGTTCCCGGTAGACACAAAAAGAACTCTGCCAGCTTCAGAATATGTGAAATTAGCACATGCCTGTTTCTGAAGGTCGAAACCATTTCAATCCAACGATGCTCTGGTAATGAACTAAAGAGGCAGAGAAAGCAGCAAATAAAGGGAATATGAAAGAACTGCACAACAGCACAAAGAAATTAAGTGGAAAATACAAACATATCAATGCCTTCATTAAAGATAAGAAAGGAAATATGCTTAGTAATATAAGAGAACAAATGGAGAGATGGAAAGAGCACTTTGAAGAACTTTTGAACAGACCTGGCTCAAATAATCCTCCAGATATACTACCTGCAGAAGAAGAGTTACACGTTAACTGTGGAAAACCAAGCAAAGAAGAAATAATTAAAGCCGTCAAGCCATTAAAAATTGGTAAAGCCACAGGACCAGATGAAATTCCTTCAGAAGCCATCAAAGAAGATATTAACCCCTCTACCAAGATGTTACATAATCTATTAGATCAAATTTGGGAGAGAGAAGATATACCTAAAGACTGGAAAGAAGGTTATATGATCAAACTACCAAAGAAAGGAAGTTTACAGGAGTGCACAAATTATAAGGGAATTATGCTACTATCAGTGCCAGGAAAAATATTAAGCAGAATCATTCTGGAGAGACTAAAAGAGGCCATAGAGAAACATGTGAGAGATGAACAAGCAGGTTTTATGAAGAACAGATCATGTGCTGATCAAATAACTACCCTATGTATAATAGTTGAACAAAGTTTAGAACTAAAATCCCCACTTTGTATTGGATTCATAGATTACGAAAAGGCATTTGACAGTTTAGACAGAAGAATGCTTTGGAAATTGCGGAGTCATTAGGGAATCCCCATAAAGTTTATTAACCTGATAAGAACAATGTATAATGGAATGAAATGTAGTGTGGTGCATGAAGGACAGCTTACAGAAGCATTTGAAATAAGAAGAGGAGTAAAGTGGGGATGCCTTCTGTCTCCATCTCTCTTTCTACTGGCCATAGATTGGATTATGAGAATAACTCAAAACAACAAAAATGGAATCCAGTGGTCACTGACCAAGCAACTTGATAATTTAGACTTTGCTGATGACATATCTCTCCTATCACACAGCCATCAACAGATGCAGGATAAAATGAGCATACTTGATGAGAGATCACAACAGATAGGACTGAAAATTAATAGAGATAAGACCAACATTATAAGAATTAATGCAGTTGGCAATAACCAAATAAAATTAGGAGAAATACCTCTACTAGACGTACAATCTTACATATATCTGGACAGTAATATAGATAAAGAGGGAGGAACAGAAAATGATACCAAAATAAGGATATCAAAAGCAAGAGGAGCTTCCATTGCACTGGTAAACATGGAAGTCCAAAGAAATTAGGTTAAATACAAAAATAAAAATTTTCAACTCAAATGTTAAGTCAGTCCTATTATATGGCTGTGAAACTTGGAGAACAACAAAATTTACAATCATGAAGATACAGACTTTCATTAATGGATGATTACGCAGAATAAAAAGATTGAAATGGCAGGACAAAATCACTAATATAGAATTATGGAAATGTACCAATCAAATACCAGTGGATAAAGAGATACAGCGAAGATGATGACGCTGAATAGGACACACACTGCGGAAGCCAACTGAGAGTATTACACAACAAGCCCTTTTTTGGAATCCACAGGGGTAAAGACAAAGAGGAAGACCAAGAAATTCTTGGAGAAGACAGTCAGAAGCAGAGATGCAGATGATGATGAAGACTTGGAATGATCCTAAAACAATAGCAAGAAACAGAACGACTTGGAAAGTGTTTGTTGGAACCATTTCTCCACAGGGAGCTGAAAGGTACTATACTATACTACTTTTCAGCTCCCTGTGGAGCATAGGTACATTATAGTATAGCATAGCATAGCATAGCATAGCATAGCATAGTATATTATAGCATAGCATAGCATAGTATAGTATAGTATAGTATAGTATAGTATAGTATAGTATAGTATAGTATAGTATAGTATAGTATAGTATAGTATAGTATAGTATAGTATAGTATAGTATAGTATAGTATAGTATAGTATAGTATAGTATAGTATAGTATAGTATAGTATAGTATATTATAGTATAGTATAGTATAGTATAGTATAGTATAGTATAGTATAGTATAGTATAGTATAGTATAGTATAGTATAGTATAGTATAGTATAGTGTAGTATAGTATAGTATAGTATAGTATAGTATAGTATAGTATAGTATAGTATAGTATAGTATAGTATAGTATAGTATAGTATAGTATAGTATAGTATAGTATAGTATAGTGTAGTTTAGTATAATATAGTATAGTATAGTATAGTATAATATAGCTTAGCATAGCATAGCATTGTATAGTATAGTATAGTATAGTATAGTATAGTATAGTATAGTATAGTATAGTATAGTATAGTATAGTATAGTATAGTATAGTATAGTATAGTATAGTATAGTATAGTATAGTATAGTATAGTATAGTATAGTATAGTATAGTATAGTATAGTATAGTATAGTTTAGTATAGTATAGTATAATTATCAGAAAAGCCTTACATAAAAATAAAGATTATTTTATCCTCAGTGCTTTTTAATACGAGCGTCTTGAGTGAGAAAGAAATCAATTTGATGTCAAATGTCATGCAGGTATTTCAAGAAGCAATGACCAAAGCATCGCTACAGTACTTTATCTATGGGGTAAGTTCGTTAAGTTTTAAATGTAACTCTAAAACTGAGTGTCATTTTAGCCTTCTCAACAGCTTATATAAACAGTATATATATATATATATATATATATATATATATATATATATATATATCAGAGAACTGATTACTGACCGTAATTACATTAATGCTCCCTATGTATTATCATTATCTCGGACAAGTTAAAATTAATTCTCTCTGTCTCTCTCTCTCTCTCACTCTCTGAGTGTGTGTGTGTGTGTGTGTGTGTGTGTGTGTGTGTCTGTTTCTAATTTGTCTCAAGAGAATCCGCTTTCTTAATCAAAGATATGATTGTGTTATGTAGTGATAATTTATATAAATATTACATTTCTTGTTAAAAAAATTGAGCACTTGTATATATGTGCACACGTTTTTTTTTTTTTTTTTTTTTTTTTCAAGTTTTCATGTACATATATGCGAATTAGGGGGGGGGGGTTGGGCATGTGACTGACTATCATGTACTGTCAAAAAATAAGCCGAGAAAACTTCACAAACATGGAAATGTCAAAGAAAAGAATAAAAGTAAATCCGCCACTCAGGAAAGATAAAGGCTCCCTGTCTAAGAAATGTAATCCGGAGAAAGCTGTAAGGAGTCCGGGTTGTCGACTCACCTTTTGCCTACATGGAAATCTTCCAGAATTGGCACCTGGAATGTACGTACTCTAAACGAACAAGGAAAAGCTGCACAGGTAGCAGCAGAAATTAGAAATTACAAAATAGATATTATGGGAATGTGCGAAACAAGATGGCTAGGAACGTAAAGGATAAAACTAAATACAGGAGAGATGATTTTATCATCAGGAAACCAGGAACCTGGAGTATATAGGGGTAGCTATATAGTTATCAAGGAATGCACAGAAGACACTAATAGAATGGGAAGCAGTAGAAGCCAAGACTAATGAGAGCAACATATAAAACAACAAACAAAATACAAATACACAATATCCAATGCTACGCAACGACCAATGATAAGAATGATTTAGTTAACGATGAATTCTATAAACCGTTGCAATATCAGATGGATGATAGACCAGACAAGGATATTACAATCTTGATGGAAGATCTAAATACAAAAGTAAGATCGGACAACAGAGGCTGCGAAGAGATTATAGGAAAACAGACTTGGACTTGGAGATATAAATGAGAATGCAGAGATATTCGCCAACTTATGTGCTCTTAATCAAATGGGCAAAGGAGGAACAATATTTTAACATAAAAGAATACATAAAGCTACATAGGTGTCATCAGATCATGGAACGGAGAATCAAATTGACCACATTTGTATTAATAATAAGTTCAAGCGATCCTTGTAGGATGTAAAAGTATAGGAGCAGATTTGGTTTCAGGTTATCATCTTCTGCTAGCCAAACTTAAACTTAACATTAAATAATATACTACAACGAATAAGGGTAGAAAGTGTTTCAATGTAGGGTTTCTTAAGGAACAAGGAATTAAAGATAAATTTGCAGTCACAATATCAAACAAATACCAAATCCTCCAACAACTAGGAAATACAATAATTAGAGAAGATCATTGGAAACAGGTAAAGGATATATGGAAAGAAACATACGAAGAAACGCTAGGGAAAAGAGAACGCCATAGTAAGACATGGATGACAGCAGAGACTCTAGTTACAATTAAAGAAAGAAAGAATAAGAAAACAGACATAAATAAAAGCAAACGGAGAAGTAATAAAGCCAAGACGCAGGAAACTTATATAGAGGTGAACAAAGAAGTGAGAAGATGCATTAAAAGGGATAAGAGGAAATATATAGATGAACTAGTTAAAAGGCAGAGGAAGCAGTAAAAAAGTGGAATATGAAAAAAACTGTACAAAAGCACAAAGAAATTAAGTGGAAAATACAAACAGATCAATGCCTTTGTTAAAGATATGAAAGGAAATCTGCTTAGTAATATAAGGGAATAAATTAAGAGATGGAAAGGGCACTTTGAAGAACCTTTCAACAGACCTGATCCAAATAACCCTCCAGATATACTACCAGCAGAAGAAGAGTTACACGTTAACTGCGGAAAACCAAGCAAAGAAGAAATAATGAAAGCCATCAAACTATTAAAAATGGTAAAGCCACAGCACCAGATTAAATTCCTTCGGGAGCCATCAAAGCAGATATTAACACTTCTACCAAGATGTTACATAATCTACTAAATAAAATTTGGGAGAGGGGAGATATACCAAAAGACTTTAAAGAAGGTTATATGATCAAACTACCAAAGAAAGGAAATTTACAGGAGTGCACAAATTATAGATAAATTATGCTACTATCATTACCAAGAAAAATATAAAGCAGAATCATTCTGGAGAGACTAAAAGAGAGCATAGAGAAACATTTAAGAGATTGTCAAGCAGGTTTTAGAATTATGAGAATTAATGCAGTTGGCGATAACCAAACAAAACTATGAGAAATATCTTTACTAGACGTACAATCTTACATATATCTGGGTAGTAATATAGACAAAGAAGGAGGAACAGAAAATGATATCCAAATAAGGTTATCAAAAGCAAGAGGAGCATGTGTTGCACTGGGAAAAATATGGAAGTCCAAAGAAATCAGATTAAATATTAAAATACAAATTTTCAACTCCAATGTTAAGTCAGTCTTATTATATGGCTGTGAAACATGGAACAACAAAAATGACAGTCATGAAGATACAGATTTTCATTAATGGATGTTTACGCAGAATAAAAGGATGGAAATTGTAGGACAAATTCATTAACATAGAATTATGGAAATGTACCAGTTAAATATCAGTGGATAAAGAGATACAGCGAAGACGATGGCGATGCATAGGACACACACTACGGAAGCCAAAAGAGAGTATTACACAATAAGCCCTTTTTCGAATCCCAAGGAAAAAAAGAGAAAGAGAACCAAAAAGACCAAGGAATTCTTGGAGAAGACAGATGGAAGCAGAGATGAATATGATGGGGATGACATGGACTGATCTTAAAAGAATGGCAAGAAACAGAACGATTGGAAAGTGTTTGTTGAAGACCTATGCTCCACAGGGAGCTGAAAGGTAGAAGAAGGAGACATGTATATATGATTTTGTTGATGTGTTATCATTGCATGCATCCCTTATCTCCTATTGCGATCGGTTATATTGAAGATTGCGTGTTCGATTCCTTGTTTCTGGTTGCGTATTGTTGGTTTCTGTGTTATTTGTGGACTTTTCTGATCACTGCTCAGATAAATGTCTTCCTGGTGTAACATGAAGATGGTTATCATTGGAAGTTATGACGTAGATATTGGCTGACCTAGGTGGCTGTTGTAAAGTTGGTGGATAACAGAAAAAGATATTTAAATCTTGACTCGCCGTAATAACTCTAGACCAAAAAGTTAACTTTTACTCATTGTAATAAAACTAGACCAAAAAGTAAATCTTGACTGAAGGTAGTAATTCTAGACCAAAAGTAAACCTTTACTCACGGTAAAAACTCTAGACCAAAAGTTAAATCTTGACTGACGGTAACAATTCTAGACCAATTTTCCAAATGACACAATTTTCACTTTAAATTTGACTACAAATTAGTTAACTTTCTGCTGGTTATATTCTTGAGAACAGTTTCACAGTTGAACATTGGAACGACTTTTATAACGCTGCTTGTATTAAGGCGAGAGGTAGAGTTCGATCCCAACCGACGGCTTCCGGGTTCACCCTCCATTGAATGGGTACCGGATTTTTTTCTGGGTAAGTAAAGCGGCACGGGCGTAATACCGACCACATTACCCTAAAAGTCATGTACTGAAGGTCTGTAAAATGTATGGTCACTAACACCATATTCCCTATACGCCGCTTGGCGTAACGGGGGCTCTTTAGTAGTTAGTTTTTTTTTAGCTTGTTTTAAGGCGGCAGCTGTTTTGTCATAAATGTCTCAAAAGAGAACACGTTTTGAAGATAGTGTAATTACTTTGTTTTATTAGTTTCTGGGTCAGCTAGCTAAGTGAAGTTTGAAATTAAATTATATTTGATTATTAATATGTATTATGCATTTGATATAAAATTTGTTTATTGTTAGTAATATGTTCTAATTTCAAATTCCCTATCCTGATATTTTAATGTTTTAATATAAAAAGTAAAAGTAAAGTACCCCCGTCACGCCAAGTGGCGTATAGGGAATATGGTGTTAGTGACCATAAATTTTACAGACCTTCGACACATGATTTTTGGGGTAATGTGGTCGGCATTACGCTTGTGCTGACATCCTTTCCCAGAAAAAAATCTGGTGCACTTTTAAGGCTGGGTGAATCCGGAAGCCGTCGATCTGGATCGAACCCGACCTCTTATCCTTAGTAGTCCAGGTCACTAACCACTGAGCTATCGCGGCTCCCTATGTATTTTATATACTATTTGTTTATTATTAGTTTTAAGTTCTCAATTCCCTATCCTGATATTTTATTTTTTAATATCGATAATATAAATACATATTATGTAAATTACAAATCTTCTATGCAATAAGTTATCAGCTCTTACTTCTTCCTTTTACAAGGGGACTTTACTGGGTTCTTACCGACATCACGGTATGGTCCCTTGGGATGACGATTTTGATGTGATTGTTCGTTATGAAGATAAGGACGCAGTAGGGCTGGCTCTCGAGAACTATACCGCTGGCTACAAGGTGTTATATCATTACCAAAGGTAGGTGTTACCGCCTATTGTTGTCTTTAAGGAAATGGTTACACTAAACCTGTTGTTATTTAAAAACAATTCCTTTCTACTTAGGAGTCCGTATAGTACGTCACTTAAAATAATGGGTATTTACAACAATTATACTATACCTTATGTTACGTGTTATGATGTGTGTTACGTGTTATGCTGTGTTGTTTTGTGTTATGTTATGTTACGTTAGGTTATGTTGTGATAACTACAATTAATCTCTGGACACATACACAGCTAGTTAAATCTCCTCAAAAGTCTTCATCAGCACACAACGACTATAGTCGATTCATAAATTCATGGCCACTTTTACGCTCGATTTACGTGAAAACTGCCGGATAGATCGTAGTGATTTTTGACATGCGGTCTTAGAGTATTCATGACGTTACATACATATTTTTACTCTTAGACATTTGATCTAGTTTGCAAGATTTCTTATTTATGCTCTATTAAAATCAACCTCACTGAATTGGATATAATTTTAGCAGACCTACAGTGCTCAGTCGTGTTTATCTAAAACTAGTGATGTTTTCACATTGAAATACCCCGAAGAAAGAAAAAAAGTAAAAAAGTAAAGTACCCCCTTCACGCCAAGTGGCGTATAGGGAAATATGGTGTTAGTGACCCTATATTTTACAGACCTTCAGTACATGATTTTGGGGTAATGTGGTCGGTATTACGCCAGTGCTGCTTTACTTTCCCAGAAAAAAATTCGTTACCCATTTAAGGCAGGGTGAACCCGGAAGCCGTCGGTTGGGATCGAACCCTACCCCTTGTCCTTTGTAGTCCAGTTCACTAACGAAGAAAGAAACTTTTTTTTTAATTTTCCCGCGCATCAATTTCACTTTCAGTTGAAACCGATAAACAAGTAACATTATAATGCGGCGTAGCCGTTCGTGTTAAAGGCGTATCCAGTTTCTAATTGTGAAGTTATTGTGGTATAATGATGGCTTCTAAAAAGTGACATGTATATCATGATTATAAAGTGTTTCGAATGCAAATTTATTATTATGCAGAAGGTTACCGTTCATCTATGCACACACTTCCGGAGGGAATCGAAGTTAGGTCATTTATATTACGATATTCATGATCCAGAGAGAAGAACGCAATTAGCGCTTAGTCTAGATAGTTAATTCCTATTCCCGTTGCATTAAACCAGATTCAGATTTCACTCAGGACACCAAAATCCAGCAAGGAAGGATAATGAAAGTTGACGACTTCGACGCAGATGACAAAAGAAGCAGATATTTTAAATGTTTGCTACAAATGTACTTATTACTCTCAGGATATTGAAAATTAATATTCCTGCAGACTGCAGTATGGAAATTTATGAAAGTACTCTATATAGAAAACTGTACGAGCCACTGGCTTCACTTTCTCGCTGCCCGAAGCTAATACATCCGTGATCGGCGGAGATAAAGACACAATAATGTATATTTGGACGATATATAGTCTGCCAACATTCAATTTTTGAGTGCAGTTAGGATACCATCGGGTCTAATGGTGGCCAAAGGGCAAAATCTATAAAATTATTATTGTGCGCATACGCCTTTGAAAATAATTGAACTGTACATTAACATGTTTACTATAAATTCTAAATTTGAATCAATTTATTTTAAATGGTTCTAAAAAATCAAAGGCACTTGCTGATGTGGACAAATTGTTGTATTTGTGAAATAAAGAATAGCAATATTCTTTGCAATATTCTTTGCAGAAAGGTTCCGTAACAGCGTAAAGAAAGCCAAAACCTATCCAGGAGCAGATATTAATTCAGATCACAATCCTGTAATGATTACATTGAAAATCAAACTAAAGAGAAACAAGCAAGAGTCTAGTTCATCAACAAATCAACTAGATATAACAGCTTTAAATCAAAAAGATATTAAAGATACCTATACAATACAAGTAAAAAACACATACCAGAAGCTGCTAGAAGAAGGAATCGAACAATACAGAAGAGAAAAATCTGATGAAAAAGTAACAACCAAATGGCAATGCGTAAAGAAAAACATACAAGAAACCTGCGACACCTTACCCAAAAGAGAAAAGAACAAAAAACAAAAATGGATAATTAACGCCATCTTAGAAAAAAATGTAAGAAAGGAGACAAGCGAAGAACACTGCCCAATACAGTAAAATAGATAATGAGATACTCAAAATGTGCAAAAAGGCAAAAGAAGACTGGCTCAGCCAAAAATGTATAGAAATAAAAACTATGGAAAGCAAACAAGACTTAAGAGGAATGCACACAGAAATAATGAGAATGACTAATAAAAATAAAAAGGCCACAGTAGGTGGATGCATTGCAGACAAAAAAAAAGGAAAAATTCTAACAGACAATAAAGATAATATAGACAGATGACAGGAATATATAGCAGAACCATTTCACGATCAAAGGGACAAAAAACCAGTTATAAAATGTACATCAGGCTATAAAATCTTAAAATCCGAGGTGGAAAAAGCTATAAAAACAATGAAAAGGGGAAAAGCAGCAGGACCTGATGCATACAAATAGAGATGATACAGGCACTAGAAGATTTTGGCATTGAAGTGATTACAGACATATGAAACGACACATACCATACAGGATACATACTAAATGAACTAAAAACATCAATTTTCATTGCATTGCCTAAAAAGAATGGTGCAGTTGAATGCAGTGACTTTAGAGCAATATGCCTAATGAGCCATGTTACAAAAATCTTGCTAAAAGTTATACAAGGAAGGACTCAGAATAAAATCAACACTGAATTAGATGAGCAGCAATTTGGATTTAGGAAAAATAGCGGGACAAAAGAAGCCATATTCTGCATGAGATCGTTAATCGAAAAGTACACAGAAGTAAACAAACCAATATATGCCTGCTTCATAGACTACACCAAAGCTTTTGATAGAGTACACCACAAACAACTTATCGAATGCCTTAAGGAGATACATCTAGATGACATGAACATACGAATAATATGTAATCTATACTGGGAGCAAACAGCAATAATAAAATATAACAATGAGAACTCTACACCCATTGATATAACAATAGGAGTAAGACAAGGATGCATCCTATCACCAAGCTTGTTCAATCTATACACTGAGCAAATCTTTAAAAACATCATAGAGATGCCAGGCCTACAAATTAATGGAAAGATAATCAATAACCTAAGATATGCTGACGACACTACTACTAGCAGAAAACCCTAAAGATCTACAATAATTACTTAATGAAATAAACATGACAAGCAAAAAATATGGACTAGAAATGAATATCAAAAAGACTAAAACTATTAACATAAACAAAGAAAATACTCAAAACCCACAAGTGGATATCAAAATTGAAGGAATAGACCTGGAGACAGTTCAGAACTACAACTACATTGGACATACTATAACCAGTGATGGAAAATGTACAACTGAAATAAACAAAAGAGTAGGAATGGCAAAAAGTAATTTTAATATCATGAAGAACACACTAACATCAAAACAAAAAACACCAGGGCTAAAACTAAGAATAGCAAAATGTTACATCTTCTCAATATTCCTATATGGTGCAGAAACATGGACATTAGACAAGAAAACAGAACAGAGAATTGAAGCCTTTGAAATGTGGATATATAGAAGAATAGGTAGAATTGGATGGAAGGAAAAGAAAACAAACGATGAGGTTTTAAAATAACTAAAAGTAAACGAGAACTACTCAACACAATTCAAACAAGACAAATGCGATTTTTGGGCCATGTTAAAATACACAACAGCCTACTAAAGTTAATCCTGGAGGGGAAATACGAGGTAAATGAGGCAGAGGCAGACGAAGAGTAACATGGACGAGTAACATCAAAAGATGGACAAATCAGCCTATGACATCCTGCACCATCAAAGCAAGAGACAGAGCAGAATGGCGCTCCATGGTAGCCAACCTTCGTTGCGGAGACGGAACTTTATAATGATGATGAATACTTTTGCGTCATGAATATTATATTACTGCATGCAAAAAATTACTGCGATCTGGAAGGTAGTTTTCATGCAAATCGAAAGCTCACGTGTTCATGAATATATAAACTGACTATAAAAAAGTAAAGAGTATCCGTCACGCCAAGTAGCGTATAGGAAATATGGTGTTAGTGACCATAAATTTTACAGACCTTCAGCACATGATTTTTTGGGGGTAATATGGTCGGTATTACGCCGGTGCCGCTTTACTTTCCCAGAAAAAAACCGGTATAGCCATCGTTTGGAATAGAACCCTACCTCTTGTTCTTTGTAGTCCAGTTCACTAACCACTGAGCTATCGCGCCAAAGAAGAAGATGATATAATTATTATTAATACTTTTATTTATTATCACTATTATTGCAATTAGTATAATTATTATCGATATGTGCATTAATGGGCCGTGTTTTTGTTTTGTTAAGTTTTGCAGCAAAGTGTAATCTACTTCCTTTACTCAAAAGGTAAGGTGGATTTACTCATTTTCTTCTATTTGACTTCATTTTTTGGAATCCCCAAGGAAATAAAATCAAAGAGGAAGATCAAAATATTCACGGAGAAGACAGACGGAAGTAGAGATGAAGATAATGGGGAAGACATGAAACGATCTTAAAAGAATGGCAAGAAATAGAACGGCTTGGAAAGTGTTTGTTGAAGATCAATGCTCCACAGGGAGCTGAAAGGTAAAAGAAGAGAACGTAAGATTAGTGCCACTGAACGCTTCATTAAAATGCCTCTGGTAATGTTTGCGTTAAGGTCAAATTAATCACCTCTCTACACGTTTAGACGCTTTTTATATGATTGTTGCAATTAGCATGATCGATCGGTGTAATAAAGGACAGATTAACAACAAAATGTTATCAATTTTATGTAATTAAAGATTAAAGACAAAGCCACTTATTTGTTATTGGGTTGGATCACCTGAGAGACGTCACCAGCTGGCCTTCATTACCAACAACAACTTTGATCGCTATCTAACCGAATACAAGACAACTTCATCTTGGATATATATCATCATCATCAAGTGCCGGGCCTGCTGGCCTAGGTGATCATGTCTCTCCACAGCTTTCGATCTTGACAGTTATTTATCATTTCTGTTGTTGACCTTCTGCCAGGCCATTCTTTTAAGCTGTCTGGTATTCTTTCTCTGTGCTTCCCTCTATCTTTTCGTCCCTCAATTTTTCCAATTGTTACAATATATTGCTGTTATTCTCTTCTCATTACATGGCAAAAAAATGATGATTGTTTCTTCCTAATATTTGAAATTGGCTCTCGTTTTGCTTTGACCTCTTTCAGAACATTTTCATCTCTTCTTAGCTGTCCATGGTATTCTCAACATTCTTCTGTAAAACCACATTTCTACAGACTCCAGTTATTTTCTTGTCTGTTGTCCTATTGTCCATGATTCACATACATATGTTAATACTGAAATAATATGTTAATAGTGGATATATATAAGCAGATTAAATGGCTTGCCAACAAACTCCCTTGCCTGTCTTAACGATAGCAGACAACACACTCTACTTTCACGTTCATATAAGTGTAATCTATCTATCTATTGACCTTTCGAGCCGTAGCCGGCCCATAAAGCATAGACCCAGATACTCTTTCTCTTATCTAGATTTTTTTTCTAGCAGTTTTCAATCCTTCTAAAGATATTTTATCAAATCTCGCCATTTGTCTCTGTTCTGTGCAAGCAATTCTATCTCATTGAGGGAGTCGATTCCTGCTGTTCTTGCCTCTCATCAATGTTCTTCTCAGTATCTCTCTGGGTCGGCCTCTTTTCCTCTTACTTGTTGTTTCCCACATCAGGGCTTGCTTTGTTACTCGGTTATTATCTCTCCTCATCACATGTATAAAATATGACCATCGTCGTTTCTTGATTACTGAAGATATTAGTGGTTGATTGGCGATTTCTCTAATTTCTTCATTTGTTTTGAATTCGTTCCACGGTACACCAAGTATTTTCCATTATACATTAATTTTCGAATTCGTTCAACTTTGTTTCTATGTCTCTTGTTGTTTTCCAGCTTTCACATGCAAAAGGTAAGGGTAGATGGTACGTTTGATTTGGATAGTCTAAGTTTTGTGTTTGTACTGATAAGTTTTGGTTTCCACAACTTTTCATGGCTTCTGAAAGACATTGCTGCTTTAGCTATGCTGATTCTAATTTCTCTACTTGTATCCCCTTCCCGATCAATGTGACTTCCAAGATAGATAAAGTGGTCGATCTCTTCAACTGGGTTATTTCCAATGTATATTCTGTCATCTGTTGAAATTACGCTTTTATAAGTATATTACCCACATTTTAATGACGTCATAATTTGTTTTTTATCCGCAGATACAAATTCTACCATGAATCAGGTCGACCAATAAGGAACAATATATACTTATCTCCATATTTGGACATCACTTTCTACAAGGAAAACGATACACACCTTTGGAATTGGAATGCCCTTCAGGGTAGGATTCCGGACCTCAAGTCAAATATATTTCCTTTACGAGACCGACCTTTCCGTGGACGTATGCACCCAGCACCACGTGACCCTCTAGCATTTCTACAAGTCAATTTCAAAATAGACCAGTGTTTCACTGGGACCTTTAGTCACGTGCTAGAAAGTTCGAAACCTTCGTCACAAGTTGGTGAAGTTCCTTGCTCGGCCTTGATCGACTATGTGCCTTTTGTGAATCACGTGAGGGGACCTGCAGGGGCGTGGTGTAAGGAGATGCTGACCTTTAGAGGTCAAGTGTTGAACACCTTCATCAGAACCGCCGATGGAATCCCTGTCTGTTGATTTTGTATATGTTCATGATTCTTTCAAAAGATGTAATGGGAATTGCTTCTATCTGCCTATTCATCCGCCCTTCTATCTGCTTGTCTGTTTGATCTCCCTGTTTGCGTGTACGCTCTGTACAATCGTCTCTCCATCCGTCTGATGTGTCTGTTTTCTGGGTTTTTTTTAACCTGTCTGGTTTTTTTGTTTGGTCTGTCTTGCCTGAATTATCTGGTTTTTCTGTATGTCTGATTTGTCGAGTCTGTATAATCTTATATCTGATTTGTCGAGTCTGTATAATCTTATGTCTGATTTGTCGAGTCTGTATAATCTTATATCTGATTACTCTTACCCTTACTGTTTGCCTATCGTTTTGCCTCGCTGATCTGTCCTTCCATCTGTCTGCTTTTCTCTCCAATATCTGACCGGTCTTGTATATATGCGTGAATTTCATGTTTTCTTAAGTCAGTCTGTATCTGTTGTCCCGTCTGTTGAGTCTGTCCTGTGTCTCAGATTTATCTGAACTCTCATTCTGTTTGTCTATGTGATATATATGTCTGATATGTTCCTCTATCTGTCTATTCGATGGAAGTGGTTTGTAATCGTCGACTGTGCCGTCGATAAGGGCGGCACGATAGTCGATGTTGTCAACGCGCCTTGGCACAAGCCGTGACAATGCTGGGCCGATATAGGGAAATTTCAATTTCAGTGAAATTAAGTACATGAACAAAACAAAACCGAACATAAACAAATCAATTAATGTATGTGTATCAGATTTGAATACCTTTCTTATCGGATCAATTTTAAAATCCCGAACTTTCATATTTCTGAAAACAGTTACGCAGTGAGTCCATCTTTCACGGATATTCTATTTTATTATATTCATGGAATCAGTTTCATTGCAGTAGAGCTTTCTCAATATCCGCTCCACCGCCCGTCCAAGCAGTTCTCTAAATGTATTTATGGCTGATTGTTCCTGTAAAGTGTTAACCGTAGTAGCATCTACTATTTCCGACTAAACTCTCTGCATCTACCAGGCCCAATTTCTCAATAAATAAATCATTATCCCGCTCATTCTTCTCCTCTTCTCTTAAGGAATTAAGAAAAAAATTGACGATGTCTTCTTTGTTGAGAATCAGGTTAGAATCAGTGTCAGAAGTTCCAGCGAGCTGTTTCACTGTCGTGCAACCAATGTGTCCTGGACAGTATGCCCATGTTAACTCGCTCACTTTAAAGCCATTTCGAGACCAGTCTTCTGTAATATACTTTGTGAGTGCGTCAACAAACCTACGTGATCGGTGTGCTGTTTAACCAACCATGCTGCCGCAGCTGTTGCTGCTTCTATTCCAATTCTCACGCTGGACACATGTCAATCTTACAATTGTCAGATTCCCTAGCCACTTCTCTGCCGTGTTGATAATCTTCTTCTTCTTCTACCTTTCAACTTCCTGTGGAGCAATGGTCTTCAACAAACACTTTCCAAGTCGTTCTGTTTCTTGCCATTCTTTAAAGATCATTCCATGTCTTCCCCAACATCTTCATCTCTGCTTATATCTGTCTTTTCCAAGAATTCCTTGGTCTTCCTCTTTGTCTTTTCCTGGGGGATTCCAAAAAAGGGTCTGTTGTGTAATGCTATCAGTTGGCTTCCGCAGTGTGTCCTATCCGGAGCCATCGTCTTCGCGGTGTTTCTTTATCCACTGGTATATTTAACTGGTACATTTCCATAATTCTATGTTAGTGATTTTGTCCTCCCATTTCCATCCTTTTATTCTGCGTAAGCATCCATTAATGAAAGTTTGTATCTTCATGATTGTCAATTTTGTTGTTCTCCGTGTTTCACAGTCATATGCTAGGACTGACTTGACATTTGAGTTGAAAATTTGTATTTTTGTACTTAAAATAATTTCTTTGGACTTTCATATGTTTTCTTAACATATGCTTTTGATATACTTATTATGGTATCATTTTCTGTTCCACCATCTTTATCTATATTACTACCCAGACATATGTAAGATAATATGTCTAGTAGAGGATTGCTCCAAATTTTATTTGGTTATTGCCAACTGCATTAATTTTCATAATGTTGGTCTTATCTCTATTAATTTGCAGTCTTAGCTGTTGTGATCTTTCATCCCGTATATTCATTTTATCCTGCATCTGTTGATGGCTGTGGGATAGGAGGGCTATGTCATCAGCAAAGTGTAAATCATCAAGTTGTTTGGTCAGTGACCACTGGTCAATCAGGTTAGAATCAGTGCCAGAAGTTCCAGCGAGCTGTTTCACTGTCGTGCAACCAGTGTGTCCTGGACAGTATGCCCATGTTAACTCGCTCACTTTAAAGCCATTTCGAGACCAGTCTTCTGTAATATACTTTGTGAGTGCGTCAACAAACCTACGTGATCGGTGTGCTGTTTAACCAACCATGCTGACGCTGCCGTTGCTGCTTCTATTCCAATCCTCACGCTGGACACCGCAATCTTAGAATTGTCAGATTCCCTAGCCGCTTCTCTGCCGTGTTGATAATCTACACAACCCCAATCTCTGCACTGTCTGAGAGACACAGAACCATCCGTGGAGATATGGCATCTTGCGGTGATAACAGTTTGTCGATGAATTACCTCGTTATGATGTTCGTTGCACCGAAATCCTACTTGTTGTATCACCTGCTGAGCCCAATGTTTACTTTTGTTAACCTATTTTCTCCTGCTGAACATATATTCTCCTTATGGACTCTTCCGCCTCGGCTATTAATAATTTGTCGAGATGAGGCCTCTACCTTGGTCGCACCTAATTCCGAATGGAACGGTTATTTTATATTTCTTAGCACACTCAAATAGATCTGGGCCCGACATACTTGTGCCGCATTTTAATGCATCGAAAGTCAAGATGGCGCCGCATTGAAGGTTAGGTGTATTTGTTGAGCACTGTTCGCTACCATCACAGTCTGGAAGCTCTTATTTGGAATTCTTTCCAAACTTGCGATCTGCATTGACAAGTGAGAGAGCATACACAAACCATAATCGAGCACTGGCAGCACCAAAGCCTTGATTAAACTAATCAAGAATGTCAAAGATTGCTGGATTTCGATGGCGATAATGATGGATAGAGAGATACTGTAAGGACTAAGTGATACATTGATGCGTGAGTAAGAGATACAGTACCGTCCGCGTGATGTAATTATGTGTGGGAGAGATACAGTACCGTCTGCGTGATGCAATTATGTGAGGGAGAGATACAGTACCGTCTGCGTGATGTAATTATGTGAGAGAGAGATACAGTACCGTCTGCGTGATGTAATTATGTGAGGGAGAGATACAGTACCGTCCGCGTGATGTAATTATGTGTGGGAGAGATACAGTACCGTCCGCGTGATATAATTATGTGTGGGAGAGATGCAGTACCGTCTGCGTGATGTAATTATGTGAGGGAGAGATACAGTACCGTCCGCGTGATATAATTATGTGAGGGAGAGATACAGTACCGTCTGCGTGATGTAATTATGTGAGGGAGAGATACAGTACCGTCTGCGTGATGTAATTATGTGAGGGAGAGATACAGTACCGTCCGCGTGATATAATTATGTGTGGGAGAGATGCAGTACCGTCTGCGTGATGTAATTATGTGAGGGAGAGATACATTACCGTCCGCGTGATATAATTATGTGAGGGAGAGATACAGTACCGTCTGCGTGATGTAATTATGTGAGGGAGAGATACAGTACCTTCTGCGTGATGTAATTGTGTGAGGGAGAGATACAGTACCGTCTGCATGATGTAATTATGTGAGGGAGAGATAGAGTAAGCTCCAGGTAATGTGATATGTGTTACAGTGGATGCAGTAATTGCTATATAGTAATGTAATCATGCGAGACAAGTACAATACTTTGAGTGATATAATCATGTGTGAGAGATACAGTAAGCTCCAGGTAATCTAATCATGTGATGCAATAGATACAGTAATCTCTATGTGATGTAATTATGAGAGAGTGATACAGTAATCTCTATGTGATGTAATTATGAGAGAGTGATACAGTAATCTCTATGTGATGTAATTATGAGAGAGTGATACAGTAATCTCTATGTGATGTAATTATGAGAGAGTGATACAGTAATCTCTATGTGATGTAATTATGAGAGAGTGATACGGTAATCTCTATGTGATGTAATTATGAGAGAGTGATACAGTAAGCGCAAGGTGATGTAACCGTGTGAGAGAAAGAGACAGTAACCTATAGGTGGATGTAACAGAGAGAGATAACAGGAAATCATAAGTGATATAATCATAACAGAAAGAGAGAGAAAGAAAGTGAAAGTGACAGAAACAGTACAATCTAGACTCTAGATAGTGTAATCATGCCAGAGAGAGTAATAGCAATACAGTCATCGCTCGCTACTTCGCGGTTCATTTATCGCGGCCTCAGTACATCGCGGATTGTTCACAAATTCAAAATTGAGGAATTATGGCGCGAAAGTTGCCCGCACGTAAGCAGAAGGCAGGGAGTGCCCACACAGTTCAAAATCCACGTCTCTGATTGGCTGCTAGCATCCCGCCATTTAATATCATTCCCGACTCGGCAATCTCGCAAGCTGATTGGCCTAGACGTTTCCCCCACCTTCGCTATCATACCCATCGAAGACGACCGCGCTCATTCAAATCAGTGCTTGAATGATGCTTAGTCTCAAATCAGTGTTTGAATGATGCTTAGTCTCAAATCAGTGTTTGAATTATGCTTAGTCTCAAATCAGTGTTTGAATGATGCTTAGTCTCAAATCAGTGTTTGAATTATGCTTAGTCTCAAATCAGTGTTTGAATGATGCTTAGTCTCAAATCAGTGTTTGAATTATGCTTAGTCTCAAATCAGTGCTTGAATGATGCTTAGTCTCAAATCAGTGTTTGAATTATGCTTAGTCTCAAATCAGTGTTTGAATGATGCTTAGTCTCAAATCAGTGTTTGAATGATGCTTAGTCTCAAATCAGTGTTTGAATGATGCTTAGTCTCAAATCAGTGTTTGAATGATGCTTAGTCTCAAATCAGTGTTTGAATTATGCTTAGTCTCAAATCAGTGTTTGAATGATGCTTAGTCTCAAATCAGTGCTTGAATGATGCTTAGTCTCAAATCAGTGTTTGAATGATGCTTAGTCTCAAATCAGTGTTTGAATTATGCTTAGTCTCAAATCAGTGTTTGAATGATGCTTAGTCTCAAATCAGTGTTTGAATGATGTTTAGTCTCAAATCAGTGTTTGAATGATGTTTAGTCTCAAATCAGTGTTTGAATGATGCTTAGTCTCAAATCAGTGTTTGAATTATGCTTAGTCTCAAATCAGTGTTTGAATGATGCTTAGTCTCAAATCAGTGCTTGAATGATGCTTAGTCTCAAATCAGTGCTTGAATGATGCTTAGTCTCAAATCAGTGTTTGAATGATGCTTAGTCTCAAATCAGTGTTTGAATTATGCTTAGTCTCAAATCAGTGTTTGAATGATGTTTAGTCTCAAATCAGTGTTTGAATGATGCTTAGTCTCAAATCAGTGTTTGAATGATGCTTAGACTCAAATCAGTGTTTGAATGATGCTTAGACTCAAATCAATGTTTGAGTGATGCTTAGTCTCGAGGTGTGCTAATTCTTGTTGTTCTCTTGTGTCTTTTTGTGCAAAATAATGATTATGACGCCCTTGAAAATGTCTCCTAGACGTCCTCCACCCTCTAAATCCTCTAGTTAACCCAAGAAGAAGAGAAAAATGATGACTGTGAACGAGAAAGTTAATTTATTGGACAAGCTTAAGGCAGGCCATAGCTATGCGTCTGTTGCACGCCATTACGGATTCAACGAATCGACGGTTCGCTACATAAAAAAAAAGATGAAATGAATATCCGTAAAACTGCCTCGATATCGTTCTCCAAGGACAGGCCTCGATATCGTTCTCCAAGGACAGTAAGCGAGTTGTGACTTCTCGTAATAAGCGAATTGTGACTTCTCGTAATAAGCGAGTTGTGACTTCTCGTAATAAGCGAGTTGTGACTTCTCGTAATAAGCGAATTGTGACTTCTCGTAATAAGCGAGTTGTGACTTCTCGTAATAAGCGAATTGAGAAAATGGAGAATGCCTTATCAGTGTGGGTATCGGATTGTCGGGAAAATAAGATTAGTCTCGATACCAATTTGATTCGAACTAAAGCCAAAGCCCTGTATACATACACCAAAAATGTACGTATGTTATACATCCACCAAAAATGTACGTATGTTATACATCCACCAAAAATGTACGTATGTTATACATACACCAAAAATGTACGTATGTTATACATCCACCAAAAATGTACGTATGTTATACATACACCAAAAATGTATGTACGTTAAAAATGAGAGTGTGACACTACTTCGCGGTTTTTCACTTATCACGGCCGGTTCTGGTCCCTATTAATCGCGATAAATGAGGGATTACTGTAGTCAGATAGTACTTCATATATTGTTCTTTTCAGAGAGCACATTAAAATGTTGTAGCTTGCGTAGTATTAAACTGATCCAGTCATGAGGCGGTAATAAGTTATTATAATAAACTAGCATGAAGTTTGAATGATCGAAGAGTTGCAGTGGAGAGCTGAAGTAAGATGGTAACGATGTTTTAACCATGTAATGTGCAACCTACGCATAATTAAAGTCCTGACAACAAAATATTACATTTGATCCACAAATGTTTTCGTTGTGTGATAGTGAAGTGTGAAAGGACATGGTTAGAATGGTAAAGATAGTCCCATAGCAATTACTATTGAGTAATAAAGTGTTTTAATTGCACTATCCCTCAGTGCTATAATCTGGGGTGGCCTGTTCCCTGGTTCTGCTTTCCTTACTAAAACAATATATTTGGTAACTATTTAAAGAGGCTGGGTGGACCCCGAGAGAGGTTTAGATTAGGACAATAATTTATTCATCTTGAATTAGAACTCCGTACATTCAGATAGTGCTCTAACATAACAACAAGGGGCTAGAAGTCATAATGTGTATCTTCAATTTCAGGTTCTCAAATAGAGTTATATTCTCTCTCTTTTCCACTCGTAACAGTCTAATCATGAAAGTGGCCATAGACTTTCAACAATTAGTTCTATATGAGAGAATGGTGACTAGCATCATTAATTAACGAGAGTTTATATATAAGCAGTGCATAATTTGTCAGTAGATGACATCTGGTGGACAAATGATCAAACTACACAAATAAAATTGATGAACATAATATAGTTTCGATTTCGACAGGTACACTGCATTTTATTCATAAGTAGTGGGTGGAAGCAGCGAGCTGACTGAACCATCGTTTATCCTTCCTTTTTTGGGGACCTCGGTAGCCTAGTTGGGAAAACCACCCGACTTGACTACCGACGTTCGGACAACCCGTGTTCGATTCCCGCTGGGAGCAGTGTGAGTTGTACTCGTAGTTAGAAAAAAAATATACCCCCACGGTCGACCCAGCCGTTGGCAGATATGGGTACCAGGGTATTACCCTAGGAAGGTGAGGAATGTCACTTCGCATTTGAGTCTCGATGCTTGAGGCGACACTATCCAGAAATCTCCGAACATTTCTGGATAGGTGGCCGAGCACATATGGGTGCAAACTCGCGTGCTAAGACGCCGGTTCAAGTCTCGTACTTTACCTTTACCTTTATCCTTCCTTTCTCTGCTTTCAAAGTCAAGGGGACAGAGAGAAAGTCTGCAGGCTCTATTCGTTGGGTGACTTCATCTGCAGTTATTTTTTTTTAGTGTTTCTAATATTTATTATATATCCATTTTGTTAAAGGACGACCTCTTGGTCGAAACGTTTGTTCATGGTCGTGTGAGTTATTGGAAATACCGTTCAATAATCGATATCATCTTCTGAAATGGTCTGAGCACACTTTTAATTGACTTGTGTTTAGTAAGCTCTAATAACCGATACATGGACTAACTGATGTTCTCTTTTCGCGTTCTTCTTTACTTCATCTTATTGCATTTTGGCTGACGAGAAAGGCACAACGACCTGAAGCTGCTCTGATGGCTTCAGTCAGTGTCATTCAACTGATGTAGGATTTCCTTAAGGATGTCACTTAAACGTATTAGGTCTAAGGTAGGCTGTATGTGAGCTATGATTAATTCTTTCACGGATGATACATTTCTTAATTTTATGAGGTTAGCACCAGATTAAAACAACTGCGGAGTTCTTCTTTTCACTTTCACGTTGATACCGAAAGGTGTCGTGGTTTATATCATTTGTCGTTCTTGAGCTGCTCGAACAGTCTGAATTAGTGATTTTCCTTTGTTGTTACATGTCTCTGTCACTGCATCTATCCATCTTCTTCTGGGTCTTCCTCTTGGTCTTTTCTCATGCATTCTTGAGAAGAACGACCTTGATGGTGATTGGTGAGGATTCATTCTGACCAGGTGGCCCAACCATTTAAGTTGTTCTATATATTCTTGGCAGGGTTTGATTCCTACCATTTTTCTTATGGTTTCATTTGGTATTCTATCTCTTCTTGTGTTGTTTGTTACTCTTCTCAAGCATCGCATCTCACATGTATTGAACTTTTTTAAATGTGATTTAGAAAGGGTCCATGTTTGACTTTCATAGCACAATGTTGGTATAACATTCTATTTATCATTTGTTGTTTAGTTGCTAAAGAAATGTTTGGATGTCTTACAAAGGTGAAAGCTGGTATGTGGAGATAGTAAGTTGTAATCAACTATGCCACAGGTACGGCACTTGATGATGATATATAATCATGATGATGTTGTTGATGGTAAAAGTTATTGAATGATGATGACGGTGGAGTTTTAATGGTGGCAGTGATGATGATGATGACGGTGGAGTTTTAATGGTGGCAGTGATGATGATGATGACGGTGGAGTTTTAATGGTGGCAGTGATGATGATGATGACGATGGAGTTTTAATGGTGGCAGTGATGATGATGATGGTGATGGAGTTTGAATGGTGGCAGTGATGATGATGATGATGGTGGAGTTTTAATGGTGGCAGTGATGATGATGATGGTGGAGTTTTAATGGTGGCAGTGATGATGATGATGGTGGAGTTTTAATGGTGGCAGTGATGATGATGACGATGGAGTTTTAATGGTGGCAGTGATGATGATGATGACGATGGAGTTTTAATGGTGGCAGTGATGATGATGATGACGATGGAGTTTTAATGGTGGCAGTGATGATGATGATGATGATGATGATGGAGTTTGAATGGTGGCAGTGATGATGATGATGACGATGGAGTTTTAATGGTGGCAGTGATGATGATGATGATGATGATGGAGTTTGAATGGTGGCAGTGATGATGATGATGACGATGGAGTTTTAATGGTGGCAGTGATGATGATGATGATGATGATGGAGTTTGAATGGTGGCAGTGATGATGATGATGACGATGGAGTTTTAATGGTGGCAGTGATGATGATGATGATGATGGAGTTTGAATGGTGGCAGTGATGATGATGATGATGATGATGATGATGATGGAGTTTTAATGGTGGCAGTGATGATGATGACGATGAAGTTTTAATGGTGGCAGTGATGATGATGGTGGTGGAGTTTTAATGGTGGCAGTGATGATGATGACGATGGAGTTTTAATGGTGGCAGTGATGATGATGATGGTGGAGTTTTAATGGTGGCAGTGATGATGATGACGATGGAGTTTTAATGGTGGCAGTGATGATGATGACGATGGAGTTTTAATGGTGGCAGTGATGATGATGATGATGGTGGAGTTTTAATGGTGGCAGTAATGATGATGACGATGGAGTTTTAATGGTGGCAGTGATGATGATGATGATGGTGGAGTTTTAATGGTGGCAGTGATGATGATGATGGTGGAGTTTTAATGGTGGCAGTGATGATGATGATGATGATGGTGGAGTTTTAATGGTGGCAGTGATGATGATGACGGTGGAGTTTTAATGGTGGCAGTGATGATGATGATGATGGAGTTTTAATGGTGGCAGTGATGATGATGATGGCGGTGGAGTTTTAATGGTGGCAGTGATGATGATGATGGTGGAGTTTTAATGGTGGCAGTGATGATGATGACGATGGAGTTTTAATGGTGGCGATGATGATGATGATGGTGGAGTTTTAATGGTGGCAGTGATGATGATGATGATGGTGGAGTTTTAATGGTGGCAGTGATGATGATGACGGTGGAGTTTTAATGGTGGCAGTGATGATGATGATGATGATGATGGTGGAGTTTTAATGGTGGCAGTGATGATGATGATGATGGTGGAGTTTGAATGGTGGCAGTGATGATGATGATGATGATGGAGTTTGAATGGTGGCAGTGATGATGATTATGACGATGGAGTTTTAATGGTGGCAGTGATGATGATGATGATGATGGTGGAGTTTTAATGGTGGCAGTGATGATGATGATGGTGGAGTTTTAATGGTGGCAGTGATGATGATGATGATGGTGGAGTTTTAATGATGGCAGTGATGATGATGACGATGATGGAGTTTTAATGGTGGCAGTGATGATGATGATGACGATTGAGTTTTAATGGTGGCAGTGATGATGATGATGATGGTGGAGTTTTAATGGTGGCAGTGATGATGATGATGATGGTGGAGTTTTAATGGTGGCAGTGATGATGATGATGATGGAGTTTTAATGGTGGCAGTGATGATGATGATCGTGGAGTTTTAATGGTGGCAGTGATGATGATGATGGAGTTTTAATGGTGGCAGTGATGATGATGATCGTGGAGTTTTAATGGTGGCAGTGATGATGATGATGGAGTTTTAATGGTGGCAGTGATGATGATGATCGTGGAGTTTTAATGGTGGCAGTGATGATGATGATGGAGTTTTAATGGTGGCAGTGATGATGATGATGACGATGGAGTTTTAATGGTGGCAGTGATGATGATGATGATGGTGGAGTTTTAATGGTAGCAGTGATGATGACGATGGAGTTTTAATGGTGGCAGTGATGATGATGATGATGGTGGAGTTTTAATGGTAGCAGTGATGATGATGATGGTGGAGTTTTAATGGTGGCAGTGATGATGATGATGGAGTTTTAATGGTGGCAGTGATGATGACGATGGAGTTTTAATGGTGGCAGTGATGATGATGATGACGATGGAGTTTTAATGGTGGCAGTGATGATGATGATGATGGTGGAGTTTTAATGGTAGCAGTGATGATGATGATGATGATGATGGTGGAGTTTTAATGGTGGCAGTGATTATGACGATGGAGTTTTAATGGTGGCAGTGATGATGATGATGATGATGGTGGAGTTTTAATGGTGGCAGTGATGATGATGATGACGATGGAGTTTTAATGGTGGCAGTGATGATGATGATGATGGTGGAGTTTTAATGATGGCAGTGATGATGATGACGATGATGGAGTTTTAATGGTGGCAGTGATGATGATGATGACGATGGAGTTTTAATGGTGGCAGTGATGATGATGATGATGGTGGAGTTTTAATGGTAGCAGTGAAGATGATGATGATGATGATGGTGGAGTTTTAATGGTGGCAGTGATGATGATGATGATGATGACGGTGGAGTTTTAATGGTGGCAGTGATGATGATGACGGTGGAGTTTTAATGGTGGCAGTGATGATGATGATGATGATGATGATGAAAATTATGATATTGAAGACGATGATATACATAATGAAGATGTGGATAATGATCTTGATGATGATGGTTCTGGTGATTTTAGTGGTGGTGGTGGTAGTGATGATGATGATGATGATGGAGTTTGAATGGTGGCAGTGATGATGATGATGACGATGGAGTTTTAATGGTGGCAGTGATGATGATGATGATGATGGAGTTTGAATGGTGGCAGTGATGATGATGATGACGATGGAGTTTTAATGGTGGCAGTGATGATGATGATGATGATGGTGGAGTTTTAATGGTGGCAGTGATGATGATGATGGTGGAGTTTTAATGGTGGCAGTGATGATGATGATGATGGTGGAGTTTTAATGATGGCAGTGATGATGATGACGATGATGGAGTTTTAATGGTGGCAGTGATGATGATGATGACGATTGAGTTTTAATGGTGGCAGTGATGATGATGATGATGGTGGAGTTTTAATGGTGGCAGTGATGATGATGATGATGGTGGAGTTTTAATGGTGGCAGTGATGATGATGATGATGATGGAGTTTTAATGGTGGCAGTGATGATGATGATCGTGGAGTTTTAATGATGGCAGTGATGATGATGATGGAGTTTTAATGGTGGCAGTGATGATGATGATCGTGGAGTTTTAATGGTGGCAGTGATGATGATGATGGAGTTTTAATGGTGGCAGTGATGATGATGATGACGATGGAGTTTTAATGGTGGCAGTGATGATGATGATGATGGTGGAGTTTTAATGGTAGCAGTGATGATGACGATGGAGTTTTAATGGTGGCAGTGATGATGATGATGATGATGGTGGAGTTTTAATGGTAGCAGTGATGATGATGATGGTGGAGTTTTAATGGTGGCAGTGATGATGATGATGGAGTTTTAATGGTGGCAGTGATGATGACGATGGAGTTTTAATGGTGGCAGTGATGATGATGATGACGATGGAGTTTTAATGGTGGCAGTGATGATGATGATGATGGTGGAGTTTTAATGGTAGCAGTGATGATGATGATGATGATGATGGTGGAGTTTTAATGGTGGCAGTGATGATGACGATGGAGTTTTAATGGTGGCAGTGATGATGATGATGATGGTGGAGTTTTAATGGTGGCAGTGATGATGATGATGACGATGGAGTTTTAATGGTGGCAGTGATGATGATGATGATGGTGGAGTTTTAATGATGGCAGTGATGATGATGACGATGATGGAGTTTTAATGGTGGCAGTGATGATGATGATGACGATGGAGTTTTAATGGTGGCAGTGATGATGATGATGATGGTGGAGTTTTAATGGTAGCAGTGATGATGATGATGATGATGATGGTGGAGTTTTAATGGTGGCAGTGATGATGATGATGATGATGACGGTGGAGTTTTAATGGTGGCAGTGATGATGATGACGGTGGAGTTTTAATGGTGGCAGTGATGATGATGATGATGATGGAGTTTGAATGGTGGCAGTGATGATGATTATGACGATGGAGTTTTAATGGTGGCAGTGATGATGATGATGATGATGGTGGAGTTTTAATGGTGGCAGTGATGATGATGATGGTGGAGTTTTAATGGTGGCAGTGATGATGATGATGATGGTGGAGTTTTAATGATGGCAGTGATGATGATGACGATGATGGAGTTTTAATGGTGGCAGTGATGATGATGATGACGATTGAGTTTTAATGGTGGCAGTGATGATGATGATGATGGTGGAGTTTTAATGGTGGCAGTGATGATGATGATGATGGTGGAGTTTTAATGGTGGCAGTGATGATGATGATGATGGAGTTTTAATGGTGGCAGTGATGATGATGATCGTGGAGTTTTAATGGTGGCAGTGATGATGATGATGGAGTTTTAATGGTGGCAGTGATGATGATGATCGTGGAGTTTTAATGGTGGCAGTGATGATGATGATGGAGTTTTAATGGTGGCAGTGATGATGATGATCGTGGAGTTTTAATGGTGGCAGTGATGATGATGATGGAGTTTTAATGGTGGCAGTGATGATGATGATGACGATGGAGTTTTAATGGTGGCAGTGATGATGATGATGATGATGGTGGAGTTTTAATGGTAGCAGTGATGATGACGATGGAGTTTTAATGGTGGCAGTGATGATGATGATGATGGTGGAGTTTTAATGGTAGCAGTGATGATGATGATGGTGGAGTTTTAATGGTGGCAGTGATGATGATGATGGAGTTTTAATGGTGGCAGTGATGATGACGATGGAGTTTTAATGGTGGCAGTGATGATGATGATGACGATGGAGTTTTAATGGTGGCAGTGATGATGATGATGATGGTGGAGTTTTAATGGTAGCAGTGATGATGATGATGATGATGATGGTGGAGTTTTAATGGTGGCAGTGATTATGACGATGGAGTTTTAATGGTGGCAGTGATGATGATGATGATGATGGTGGAGTTTTAATGGTGGCAGTGATGATGATGATGACGATGGAGTTTTAATGGTGGCAGTGATGATGATGATGATGGTGGAGTTTTAATGATGGCAGTGATGATGATGACGATGATGGAGTTTTAATGGTGGCAGTGATGATGATGATGACGATGGAGTTTTAATGGTGGCAGTGATGATGATGATGATGGTGGAGTTTTAATGGTAGCAGTGAAGATGATGATGATGATGATGGTGGAGTTTTAATGGTGGCAGTGATGATGATGATGATGATGACGGTGGAGTTTTAATGGTGGCAGTGATGATGATGACGGTGGAGTTTTAATGGTGGCAGTGATGATGATGATGATGATGATGATGATGATGATGAAAATTATGATATTGAAGACGATGATATACATAATGAAGATGTGGATAATGATCTTGATGATGATGGTTCTGGTGATTTTAGTGGTGGTGGTGGTAGTGATGATGATGATGATGATGGAGTTTGAATGGTGGCAGTGATGATGATGATGACGATGGAGTTTTAATGGTGGCAGTGATGATGATGATGATGATGGAGTTTGAATGGTGGCAGTGATGATGATGATGACGATGGAGTTTTAATGGTGGCAGTGATGATGATGATGATGATGGTGGAGTTTTAATGGTGGCAGTGATGATGATGATGGTGGAGTTTTAATGGTGGCAGTGATGATGATGATGATGGTGGAGTTTTAATGATGGCAGTGATGATGATGACGATGATGGAGTTTTAATGGTGGCAGTGATGATGATGATGACGATTGAGTTTTAATGGTGGCAGTGATGATGATGATGATGGTGGAGTTTTAATGGTGGCAGTGATGATGATGATGATGGTGGAGTTTTAATGGTGGCAGTGATGATGATGATGATGATGATGGAGTTTTAATGGTGGCAGTGATGATGATGATCGTGGAGTTTTAATGATGGCAGTGATGATGATGATGGAGTTTTAATGGTGGCAGTGATGATGATGATCGTGGAGTTTTAATGGTGGCAGTGATGATGATGATGGAGTTTTAATGGTGGCAGTGATGATGATGATGACGATGGAGTTTTAATGGTGGCAGTGATGATGATGATGATGGTGGAGTTTTAATGGTAGCAGTGATGATGACGATGGAGTTTTAATGGTGGCAGTGATGATGATGATGATGATGGTGGAGTTTTAATGGTAGCAGTGATGATGATGATGGTGGAGTTTTAATGGTGGCAGTGATGATGATGATGGAGTTTTAATGGTGGCAGTGATGATGACGATGGAGTTTTAATGGTGGCAGTGATGATGATGATGACGATGGAGTTTTAATGGTGGCAGTGATGATGATGATGATGGTGGAGTTTTAATGGTAGCAGTGATGATGATGATGATGATGATGGTGGAGTTTTAATGGTGGCAGTGATGATGACGATGGAGTTTTAATGGTGGCAGTGATGATGATGATGATGGTGGAGTTTTAATGGTGGCAGTGATGATGATGATGACGATGGAGTTTTAATGGTGGCAGTGATGATGATGATGATGGTGGAGTTTTAATGATGGCAGTGATGATGATGACGATGATGGAGTTTTAATGGTGGCAGTGATGATGATGATGACGATGGAGTTTTAATGGTGGCAGTGATGATGATGATGATGGTGGAGTTTTAATGGTAGCAGTGATGATGATGATGATGATGATGGTGGAGTTTTAATGGTGGCAGTGATGATGATGATGATGATGACGGTGGAGTTTTAATGGTGGCAGTGATGATGATGACGGTGGAGTTTTAATGGTGGCAGTGATGATGATGATGATGATGATGATGATGATGATGAAAATTATGATATTGAAGACGATGATATACATAATGAAGATGTGGATAATGATCTTGATGATGATGGTGATGGTGATTTTAGTGGTGGTGGTGGTAGTGATGATGATGATGTTAATGATGATGAAAATGATGATATTGTTGATGTTGACAGTAATGGTATAGATGATGATAATGGTAATGGTGTTGATGACAATAATAGTAATTATTGTATACGGTGGAGATGATGATGATGATGATGATGATATTGATGACACACCCTATATGTCAGTGAATTACAAGAATTATGTCCAAGTGCTCAGACTATTGTATATGTTGTTATTCTTCTTCCTCTTCCTTTCAGCCCCCATTGGAGCATAGGTCTTCAACAAACACTTTCTAAAGCCGTTATGTTTCTTGCCATTCATTTCAGATCGTTCACTGTCTTCCCATCATCTTCATCTCTGCTTCTATTTGTCTTCTCTAAGAATTCCTTGGTCTTCCTCTTTGTCTTTTCCTCTGGGGATTTAAAAAAGGGCCTGTTGTGTAATACTCTCAGTTGGCTTCCGCAGTGTGTGTCCTATTCAGCGCCATCGTCTTCGCTGTTCTCTTTATCCACTGGTATTTGACTGGAACATTACCATAGTTATATGTTAATGATTTTGTCCTGCCATTTCCATCCTTTTATTCTGCATTGTTACCCTCTGTCTTTTTGCTATTAAGGCTGAGTCCTTTATTTTTGCTTTTTTTCACTATAATGTCCAACATTTCTTGTAACTCATTTTCACTCTTAGCTATTAAGACTGTATCATCAGCATACCTTAGATTATTTATATTGTGACCTCCAATTATTATTCCAGGCATGCCCCTTATGGATCTTAAAATAATCTCACTATAAATATTAAACAAATCTGGTGACAGCACACCAAAATAACAATACCCACATAGAATTATTATTGTTGGTACATATACGAGTCTTTACAGGAAAGTGATAATTCTAATTATGTTGCCATTGATCGTCTTGTATATTGTACCAGGGAGCCAAGGCAATATATATAAAAATGAATATTAAGTGAATACTTGCTTGTTTTCAACATTACTTGTTTGCTACATTAAGACACTTGTTTATTTTTATTGTTACGGAATTTTATTTATGCAACTGAAGTAGTAAAAAAAATTTGAATAAAGAGCCCTGTCGCGCCAAGTTGCGTGTAGGGAATATTGTGTTAGTGACCATAATTTGTATAGACCTTCGGCACATGATTTTTGAGGCAATGTGGTCAGTATTACGCCTGTGTCAATTTAATTTCCCAGAATCAATGCGGTACCCATTTAAGGCTGGGTGAACCTAGTAGCCTCTTGTCCTTTGTAGTCCAGTTCACTAACCACTGAGCTATCGCGGCTGCCATTGTTTTCTGTGTTATTTATTTTTTTATATTTTTTTAATAACGTCAAATTTGTAATTCCAGTAATTAATTATTTTGTTGTACTTGTGTTATGTTGTACTTGTTTGTTATTCAGTAGAAGTGATTGTCTAATAAAATACATAAATAAATATATATATATATATATATATATATATATATATATATATATATATATATATATATACAAAACACAAATGTTTGATGCAACAATAAATAACATTTCATTATAATGTGAACTTCGTCATGCTGTATCCCTTTCCGTAATCAATAAAACGTGTTTTTATTTTCTAAAAACGTTGGTATAGTCTGTGTTATATGTTCGTGTATAGTTTTCTATTGACATTCTGATGTAGAAGCAATCTTCTAACTCCAACATTTGTTTTCAAAATGCAATTGTGTGTTTATTCATCTCAGTTTCCGTTTTATTTTGGATACAAAGTTTAAGTAGGAAAGTAAATTTCACACCTACCTGCGTGTAAGTGTCAGCGGTGTATGTTAGTGTCCATGTTTTGATAATGGCCGTCAACTCTTCTGCGGTTAATGTGGTCCATGTCATACCACCAGGTCGCCTTACTTTCCATTTTCTTTCTTCTCTTCACTATATTCTCTCTGGCTTTCAATGCTGACGTGTTTTTGTTAAAAATGAAAATAATCGTATCGACAAAGACAGACTCACTCACTCAAACACAAACACAGTAATTCACCAATACTAACAGAAAGCAAATCCTGTTGTTACGTGCTAATGCACGTTTATATTTATATAACATTTCTCTGCAACATATTTTGTAGAACTTCCACCAGGAACACATTTTTACTTGAAAATAATAAAAATGATACCAATTATCAAAATCTTAATAATCATTCCAAGGGCTATAACCAAAAGATAAACCGAAAAAAATGTGTTGTGGTTGCTTCCCATGGTTATATTTCCAAAAACATTTTATTACACAGTAGAAATCAGTATCGGGTGAATTAACCCCGTGTTTTGCCAGCGGTAGTTGATCAATCCCCAATTCTTTCCCGATGAGATCCATGATATTTTTCTAGCGGGAATGAGATAATGACTCAAAATCTGCAACGACAAAGCCATTACACGGGTCCGTTCGATCTTATTATATCATCATCATCATCAAGTACAGGGCCTGCTGGCGTAGGTGATCTAGTCTATCCACAATTTTCGATCTTGACAGTTATTTATCATTTCTGTTGTTGACCTTCTACCAAGCCGTTCTCTTAATCTGTCTGGTATTTTTTCTCTTTGCTTTCTTCTATCTTTTCGTCCCTCAATTTTCCCAGTTGTTACAATATATTCCAGTTGTTCTCTTCTCATTACATGGCCAAAAAATGATTGTTTCTTCCTAATATTGTAAATTAGCTCTCGATTTGCTTTGTCCTCTTTCAGAATGTTTTCATTACTCTTCTTAGCTGTCCATGGTATTCTCAACATTCTTTTGTAAAACCACATTTCTACAGACTCCAGCGATGTTCTTGTTTGTTGTCCTATTGTCCATGATTCACATCTATATGCTACGACTGGGTCTACATAACATTTAAGAACTCTTTTTCTTGTTTTGATTGCCAAAAAAAGGGAATGCATAGTATCTTCCGCATTTTATGGAAACCTGTTTTTGCCTGAGCATCTTATTACAGTCTTGCAGTAAAGCTGCCTACAAATAACACACAACATTTCACATTAAGAGCTAAGTCTTCTAGGCGCCAACATTGGCCAGGTTGTTTAAACGTTAAAGACCACACGAGAATGTAGTTTTCATGACAATTTTTAGGTTGCGTCACAAGTCTAGAATAACCAAGATGGCTTAATATATGGTTAAAAGAGACGTGCATCGTCAAGATAAAGGAAGAACTTAAAAGGAAATAACAAATCTATTGAGGATAATACCTCAACAAAAACGTTTGTCAATGGAACTGTTTCCTTCCTTCTTTCAATCTTTATTTCTTTCTTTCTTTCATTCTTCCTTTCTTTCTTTTTTTTCTTTCTTTCTTTCTTTCTTTCTTTCTTTCTTTCTTTCTTTCTTTCTTTCTTTCTTTCTTTCATCTTTCTTTCTTTCTTTCACTCGTCCTTCCTTCCTTCCTTCCTTCTTTCTTTCTTTCTTTTTTTCTTTCTTCTTTCTTTCTTTCTTCCTTTCTTTCATTCGTCCTTCCTTCCTTCTTCCTTTCTTTCTTTCTTTCTTCTTTCTTTCTTTCTTTCTTTCTTTCTTTCATTCGTCCTTCCTTCCTTCTTCCTTTCTTTCATTCTTCCTTCCTTCCTTTCTTTCTTTCTTTCTTTCTTCTTTCTTTCTTCCATTCCCTCATATACCTGGCAGCTACTATTAATAACCCGTTAAAAGTAGTGTTACTTAGGAGTTGTTCGTTACACCAAGCTGCGATATAGGCGCTCTTTGGCTTAACACATTCGACATCAGATTGCCATTTCCGGGAACCGAATTGCCTTCCATCACAAATTCTTCTGGTATAGCCAGTCCGTTCAGCCTATTATCAGAGACACCGCAAAATAAGGAAGTAGGACCAGCTGCTGTCGCTAATCCAAACACAAACAGTCAGCTATGAGTCACAGAAAACCTTGCATTCAAGTCCTGTTGGCCCAGCTCTTGTTCAAAAATATATAGAACATGTTATGTAAACTTTTTTTTCCCCTGCGGTTTATAGCAGATCAGTTTTATTTGCTTCTTTCTGTATATTATTTAATTTCAACATCTCCCGTTGATTTTATTTGTGTTTCTTCATCCTTATGTGCCATACGGGTTGGCGTAGGCGATCATGTCCCTCCACAAACTTCTATCTACCTCGCATCGTATCAATTCTGTTGTTGATTGTTTTCCATGCCATGACACCAAGCTATCCAGTATTTTCTCTCTTTGTCGTCCGCGATCTCTCTTTCCTTGTATTAAGCCTTTTTTAACCAAATATACCAACTTTCCTTTTCTCATGATTTGCCGGGAAAATGTTGATTGCTTCTTGCTGATGTTTTTTAGGAGTTTCCTTTTTGTGTTGGCCTCTTTGAGAATTTCATCATTGGTCTTTTAACCTGTCCAGGGAAATTTCAACATTCTTCTGAGAAATTCCATCTCTGTGGCCTCCATTCGTCTTTTCATTTGTTTGTCTACTGTCCATGATTCGCTTCCGTAGGTCAGAATTGGTTCCATATAGCACCGATGAACTCTCTATTTGTGATTATTCATCATAAATAAAAAAAATTAATACAAACGATCAATGCAACAACTTCCAATCTATCCCTGAGTCCTTTTTATGGGAAACTCTACTGGGCTCCTACCGACATCACGGATTGATCCCATGGGATGATGATCTGGACGTGATTGTTAATTTGGAAGACAAGGACAAAATATGGCAGGCTTTTCAAAACTGTCCGGCTGGATACAAACTGGTGTATTTTAATTGGAGGTTGGTGCCGTTGTACTCTCTGTTGTGATCGTCAAAAAATATTTAAATATTTCTTAATTGTTAATTCATGAAAATATCCACTGGTATTTAAGTACATTATTTAGGATACCCGATCAGCTTTCATCTAATTTTAAGAAATCAAAATCGTGTCAAGTTTACTGACGTCCTATTTCAACTTATAAAACCGCGTGGAGAAGATTTGGCAGGCTTTTCAAGTGTCCGACAGGATAATAGCTGATGTATTTTAATTGGAGGCTGATGTTGGTGTTTGTGTATTCTCTGTCACTATCACAACAGAAAATATTAGGCTCTTACTTCTTAGTACTTGAAGATAATCATTCTGTTTTTTTTTACATTTAACAATACCTAGGACAGCCAATGAGTTCTGTTCTAATTTCTAAGTCATTAACCATAGTCATTAATTCAACTTATAAATCCGCATTGATGTTTTGCTTAACGAGACGATTATGTTTATCATATACAGAGTAGGTCTGTAGCAGACATGCAACCAGAGTCACATTCATCAGATGTTCCTACACTTTAGTTGATAAAGAAGTTATAACATGTGTGGAGTATGGACATTGTTATCACATCTATGCTTCTATTGAGATGCTTGTATGACTCATTTGTTGGGGTAAAACTCACTCATATCTATCCTAGTTTAGGTATCTGCACTCCTAAACATAAATAAGTAAAGTAAAAAGTAAATAGCCCCATCATTACACGTGGCTTATAGGGAATATGTAGTTAGTGACCATATCTTTTACATATCTCCGGCACATGGTTTTGGGGGTAATGTTGTCAGTATTACGCCCGAGCCGCTTTACTTTCCCAGAATAAAATCCGGAACCCATTTAGAGTTCTGTGAAATACATATGTATACATATGTATTTAGTACAGATACAGAGCATCCATTGCACCACGTGCTAAACACAGAGAAAGGTGCCAGGCTAAAAAGAAGCAAATTATGGGTGGGCCGAGCAGAAGATGTCATCAAACAGGTAGGTATGTGGGCTTACCAATATCAGCGTTGGTGAGGAATGGATACCGGTGCCTACGTCATTCAAGGGGACTTTCTCGTGTATTGTCACACTCGACAGGAACAGTAGGAAACAGAACTCGGTCGTGGTTAATGCTGAGGTCAACGGTCTCATCTGCGATAACACCGATGAGAAATATGCAGTCATCTATACATACGGATCTGTAAGACGACACCAAAGAAGTGCATGGGCATTTACATCACGCTCGGCAGGCAGAATAGTCAAGGAAGACAGTGGTGCATACGTCGTGACCACGAGTAGCATGACAATGGAGGCGATGGCAGTGACCAAGGCATTGAAATGGTTAGAGTCACAAGACTACACCCTGATGGAAATGGGAGTTAAGATGGGCACAGCCAGAAATGAGAAACTTAGTGGCCGTGTAAGAAGACTTATCAACCAACATAGAACTGGAGTCGTCAGTCGCTGGACACTGCGGGAATTGCTGAGGAGGGGATCTGAGCACCTATGGACGTGTTCGTAGTGCAATGATGATGACCCGCAAATAACTCAATAATATATGTATGTGTGTGCGTGTGTATATAGTGTGTGTATGTGTGAGTATGTGTGTGTGAATGTGTGTGTGTGTGGAAAATATATCTGCCACTTTTATCTGATTTAATAGATGCCCTTCTTCCTTTCCGAGTACACCAGAGATGTAAAGTCCAGGCATGCTGCAGTGACATAGAATCTACTCACTCGAAGCGCTGTGCTGCCGCATATTTGTATGCAATGTTTCTCTTTGATATTCCAGACTTACATTCTTTGATACCTTTGAATTCCTGCTACAAACAGGCGTCAATCTTCTTCTTCTTCTTTTCTCTTTTCACTGATACCTAAAAGGTGTCGTGGTTTATATCATTTGTCGTTCTTGTGCTTCTCGAATTGTCTGAATTAGTGATTTTCCTTTGTTGTTACATGTCTCTGTCACTGCATCTATCCATCTTCTTCTGAGTCTTCCTATTGGTCTTTTTCCATGCATTCTCGAGAAGAACGCCCTTGATGGTGATTGGTAAGGATTCATTCTGACCAGGTGGCCCAACCATTTAAGTTGTTCTATATATTCTTGGCAGGGTTTGATTCCTACCATTTTTCTTATGGTTTCATTTGGTATTCTATCTCTTCTTGTGTTGTTTGTTACTTTTCTCAAGCAACGCATCTCACATGTATTGATCTTTCTTAAATGTGATTTAGAAAGGGTCCATGTTTGACTTTCATATCATAAAGTTGGTGTGAAGATGCTATTTATCATTTGTTGTTTAGCTGGCATAGAAATGTTTGGATGTCTTAGCAATGGTGAAAGCTGGTATGAGCACAAGAACGCTTGAATTTCTTTTTCTACGGGCAATGAAATTCACTTATAACATAAATTTGACTCACATCGAAGATTGTGTCGTGTTGCCAGCACAGTCACACACACAGGCGTCAATGACGATCACAAATATTCCTTCTTTGCTTTTCTGCTTCAAAAGAGCAATAAAGATAACGAGTATTTTTTTGTTCCTTATCTCAGCGAACTTCACTGATGAGCTTTTTGTTTAGCTGATGAGAATTTCTTCTCTCGTATTTCCTTTTGCCTTGATTACTTGCCCCCAAACGTACTTTCTAAATGTATTTGTTTAGTTTTTTTATTGTTATGTTTTTGTTTAGTGTTTGTGTAATGTTCATGCACAAAATTCCTATCTGAAAATGCTAAAATGTTTACTGTCTTGTCTGTAAATGCTAAAATGTTTACCGTTATGTCTGTAAATGCTAAAATATTTAATGTCTTGTCTGTAAATGCTAAAATGTTTATCGTCTTGTCTGTAACTAAATGTGTTTTTTTTTTGTCCATATAGAATAGGTTAGAATGTTAAATTGTAAGGAAGGGAGCAAATAATTGTAGTCTAAAATATGTAGCACATCTCTTTCTCTTGTTTCATCATTTCATCTCTTATCCCTTTGTTTACTTCTCCTCGACTTACCTGCTCGATCATCTTAGATGTTGTAGAGTTTATTTGTTTTTCATTGTTTGTTACTGATTGTTCTCGTTTCCTGAAGAGAGCCGCATGTAGACCAAAACGTCAGTATTTTATTGTGATCCTTTTTTGTGAAGCTGTCACTATACCTTATAGGAGTGTTAGTTACAGCCCACTACTGGCTCCATGTTAAATTGTAAGTATAATGTGCAAATTTCATTAATACTGCAACAAATATTGCGTTAGTGTCAATATATTGACAGTGCCACTTAAGCCAGGGTGAATACAAGTTTGCTTGTTATTTATATCAGAGTTAACATAGATCAAGACACAACTTAGTCAACATTCACAGCACAACTTTTTAACAAAGTCTTGACGTATTCAATTATTACAGATTATGCAAACCAGGTTTATTCACGTTTATCGAATAATTCTTTCGACACACGATAAATTAATGGCATTGTACGTTACAAAAAGGTTAGCCACTTTTTAATGATTAACATCTCTGTAACCACTTGATCGAAATTAACATTGTGCACATGACATAATAATCTCAATGTCCCCACGAATATATTTTTGTTCCTAATTAAAAACGTAATTTTTTTTATTGTCTTTATTTAATGTATACAAATTTACTACCTCCTAGACAAACCATTATTTTATATGGTTTACTCATTCATATTTCTGACCTATTTCGTTTGCTAATCACCACGCAATTCCTGTGATTTGTGTAGTTTCTTCGCACATTATTGCAAAATGTTTTAACGACAAGTAAATTTTGGATGTTTACAAACAGCTTCCGTTTCTATTTATTGGCGTTGTATAAATCGTTGTGTGTTCTAGGCATTTATTGAAATGAGTGTTAAAGTCAAGTTTCTGACACTGTAATCAGTCGCAGTGAATTATTATAAATATTTCTGCAGATAATCTAATCATGGGAAACTATATCGGAGTACCTCAAATCCTGAAAAGGGAACTATTCACGTTTTGGGTTTAAGTAAGCGCTCATTTAATCAATTACTCAAAGCTAATGCTTCAATCAATACCTGCACGAAAGGGAGAAAAAAAATAGTAGATAATTTTGACAGAGATGTGATTAGACGAGAGATTTGTATAATGTTCGATTCCAAAGAAACCGTGACAGTAAGAAAACAGAAAAATTGGCAGAGAATACGCAATGACATTGATGTGTTGAAATCTACATAGTGGAGAACGACTTAGAAGCATCGGCTTTACGTTTAGGAAGTACAGTAGGGTGAAAACGTCATCTGCGAGAAGCCGGACTTAGTATCTATGAGAAGCAAATATTGACGTGAAGTACGCGAAATGTGCGATCAAGATTATGATATTGTATATGTGGATGAAACTTGGATCAATGCTCGCCGCACAAGTGAAAAGGCATGGCAGTTATCAGATGAAACAATTAAAAGATATGTACCCAGTGGAAAAGTACAACGTCTGATTATGGCACATGCAGGCAGTCCACATAATGGACTTGCGAAAAATACTGAGCATATTTTCACTTCCAATTATACGGACAACCGGGATAATACCGAGATGAACGGTACAATATTTAGAGAGTGGATTGTAAATACTCTTCTCCCGTCCCTAGACAGACCCTTCTGTGTAATTATGGACAATGCATCATACCACAACGCTGCGACAGATGAAGACAAAATCACGACATCTTCGAGTACAAAAGATGCAATAAAGATTTAGTTCAGAAAGGAAGACATTCCATTTAACGAGGGGTGTCTGAAATCTGAATTATTGTCCCTTGTTAAGAAATCACAAAAGACTAAGATATTCAACATAGACAAGTTGATTCAACAGCATGGTCATATGTGTTTGAGACCTGAATTATTGTCCCTTGTTAAGAAGTCACAAAAGACTAAGATATTCAACATAGACAAGTTGATTCAACAGCATGGTCATATGTGTTTGAGACCTGAATTATTGTCCCTTGTTAAGAAATCACAAAAGACTCAGATATTCCATATAGACAAGTTGATTTAACAGCATGGTCATATGTGTTTGAGGCTGCCAGTGTATCATTCACATTTAAACCCGAATGAACTCGTTTGGGCAAAAGTTAAAGGACAGGTAACAGCTGAAAATAAAACTTTCAAACTATGCAATATGAAAGAACTAACATATACCGCCCTCTCGCAGATAGACAATGACTATTGGCATAAATGTGTTGAACATGTCTTGAAGGAGGAAAACAATTATTGAAATAATGATGGACTGTCGTTTGTTCAGCCGAGAATAGTCATCAATATGTTAGATTCCTCTGATTCCGAATAAGTAAGTAAATATATGTATGTGTATAATAATTATCGTTTACAATGAATATGTTTTGTCCTTTACTTAAATATTTTGATAAAATAAATAAAGAATACATCATATAGTGTTCAGATAGGAAACCCCTTTAACATTTGAATTGTGTTACGCCTATGCTGGAATAGGCCAATTGCTTAAATTACGGTAAACTATTTTCTTCAAACACAAAATAACTCCATCTGTCGAAAAGATCAAAGGAATTAGCCGTTGCAGGTGAATGACACTATCTGCATTATTGCATTTTAGAAAACTTTTGGGACATTGACAAAATAAGACCAAATGCAAAAAAAAATCATGTTTATTTGTGTAAAGGTTATGTAGATATTTAAAGTCAAGCGTGGAGAAACCATTTTGAAACGGACAATAATACTTACAATTAAAAGATCAATGATGTTGTTTATTTGGATGTACTCATGAGGTTAAAACCCTTGGTTATGCAGACATCTCTTAATAATTATTATCTGTGATTTTAAAAATTCAAACTTGTAATTCACAAACTGTTTTGCTTTACACTACTTACTATTGCTTCTGGAGCACAAATTCAGATTATACTTATAAACACTTCATTATGTCCTTACTGTCTCTAACTTATCTCTATTGGACTTGCTCTTTCTTCAATTCACTTCTTTATGTTAGTTATTGTTATATCTACTTCTCTACTGATTATAAGTAACTGTTATTCTCTCACTAACCCTAACTTCTACTGATCTTGCCTTTAGGGTCTTGTTGATCTTATCTCTAACTCTTGTTGACCTTGTCTCTAACTCTTGTTGATCTTGCCTCTAGCTCTTGTTGATCTTACCTCTAGCTCTTGTTGATCTTGCCTCTAGCTACTGTTGATCTTACCTCTAACTCTTGTTGATCGTGTTTCTAACTCTTGTTGATCTTGTCTCTAGCTCTTGTTGATCATACCTCTAGCTCTTGTTGATCGTGTTTCTAACTTTTGTTGAACTTGCTTCTAGCTCTTGTTGATCTTGTCTCTAGCTTTTGTTGCTCTAGCTTTTGTTGATCTTACCTCTAGCCCTTGTTGATCTTACCTCTAGCTCTTGTTGATATTACCTCTAGCTCTTGTTGATCTTGTCTCTAGCTCTTGTTGATCTTACCTCTAGCTCTTGTTGATCTTGTCTCTAGCTTTTGTTGATCTTACCTCCAGCTCTTGTTGATCTTGCCTCTAGCTCTTGTTGATCTTGTCTCTAGCTTTTGTTGATCTTGCCTCCAGCTCTTGTTGATCTTGTCTCTAGCTCTTGTTGATCTTGTCTCTAGCTCCTGCTGGTCTTGTCTCTAGCTCTTGTTGATCTTGCCTCTAGCTCTTGTTGATCTTGTCTCTAGCTCTTGTTGATCTTGTCTCTAGCTCCTGTTGATCTTGTCTCTAGCTCTTGTTGATCTTGTCTCTAGCACTTGTTGATCTTGCCTCTAGCTCTTGTTGATCTTGTCTCTAGCTCTTGTTGATCTTACCTCTAGCTCTTGTTGATCTTGTCTTTAGCTTTTGTTGATCTTACCTTTAGCTCTTGTTGATCTTACCTCTAGCTCTTGTTGATCTTGTCTCCAGCTTTTGTTGATCTTGCCTCCAGCTCTTGTTGATCTTGTCTCTAGCTCTTGTTAATCTTGTCTCTAGCTCCTGTTGGTCTTGTCTCCAGCTCTTGTTGATATTGCCTCTAGCTCTTGTTGATCTTGTCTCTAGCTCTTGTTGATCTTTTCTCTAGCTCTTGTTGATCTTGTCTCTAGCTCTTGTTGATCTTGTCTCTAGCTTTTGTTGCTCTAGCTTTTGTTGATCTTATCTCTAGCTCTTGTTGATCTTATCTCTAGGTCTTGTTGATCTTGTCCCTAGCTCTTGTTATCTTACCTCTAGCTCTTGTTGATCTTGTCTCTAGCTTTTGTTGATCTTACCTCTAGCTCTTGTTGATCTTACCTGTAGTTCTTGTTGATCTTGTCTCCAGCTTTTGTTGATCTTGTCTCTAGCTCCTGTTGGTCTTGTCTCTAGCTCTTGTTGATCTTGCCTCTATCTCTTGTTGATCTTGTCTCTAGCTCTTGTTGATCTTGTCTCTAGCTCCTGTTGATCTTGTCTCTAACTCTTGTTGATCTTGCCTCTAACTCCTGTTGATCTTGCCTCTAGCTCCCGTTGATCTTGCCTCTAGCTTTTGTTGATCTTGCCTCCAGCTCTTGTTGATCTTGTCTCTAGTTCTTGTTGATCTTGTCTCTAGCTCCTGCTGGTCTTGTCTCTAGCTCTTGTTGATCTTGTCTCTAGCGCCTGTTAATCTTGCCTCTAACCCTTGTTGATCATGTCTCTAGCTCTTGTTGATCTTGCATCTAGCTCTTGTTGATCTTGTCTCTAGCTCTTGTTGATCTTGTCTCTAGCTCCTGTTGATCTTGTCTCTAGCTCTTGTTGATCTTGTCTCTAGCTCTTGTTGATCTTGTCTCTAGCACTTGTTGATCTTGCCTCTAGCTCTTGTTGATCTTGTCTCTAGCACTTGTTGATCTTGCCTCTAGCTCCTGTTGATTTTGTCTCTAGCTCTTGTTGATCTTGCCTCTAGCTACTGTTGATCGTACCTCTAACTCTTGTTGATCGTGTTTCTAACTTTTGTTAATCTTGTCTCTAGCTTTTGTTGATCATACCTCTAGCTCTTGTTGATCGTCTTTCTAACTCTTATTGATCTTTTCTCTAGCTTTTGTTGATCTTACCTCTAGCTCTTATTGATCGTGTTTCTAACTTTTGTTGAACTTGTTTCTAGCTCTTGTTGATCTTGTCTCTAGCTTTTGTTGCTCTAGCTTTTGTTGATCTTACCTCTAGCTCTTGTTGATCTTACCCCTAGCTCCTGTTGATCTTGTCTCTAGCTCTTATTGATCTTACCTCTAGCTCTTGTTGATCTTGCCTCTAACTTTTGTTGAACTTACCTCTAGCTCTTGTTGATCTTACCTCTAGCTCTTGTTGATCTTGTCTCCAGCTTTTGTTGATCTTACCTCTAGCTCTTGTTGATCGTGTTTCTAACTTTTGTTAAACTTGTTTCTAGCTCTTGTTGATCTTGTCTCTAGCTTTTGTTGCTCTAGCTTTTGTTGATCTTACCTCTAGCTCTTTTGATCTTACCTCTAGCTCTTGTTGATCTTGTCTCTAGCTCTTATTGATCTTACCTCTAGCTCTTGTTGATCTTGTCTCTAACTTTTGTTGAACTTACCTCTAGCTCTTGTTGATCTTACCTCTAGCTCCTGTTGATCTTGTCTCTAGCTCTTGTTGATCTTGTCTCTAGCTCCTGTTGGTCTTGTCTCTAGCTCTTGTTGATCTTGCCTGTAGCACTTGTTTATCTTGTCTCTAGCTCTTGTTGATTTTTTCTCTATCTCCTGTTGATCTTGTCTCTAACTCTTGTTGATCTTGCCTCTAACTCCTGTTGATCTTGCCTCTAGCTCCTGTTGATCTTGTCTCTAGCTCTTGTTGATCTTGTCTCTAGCTTTTGTTGCTCTAGCTTTTGTTGATCGTACCTCTAGCTCTTGTTGATCTTGTCTCTAGCTCTTGTTGATCTTACCTCTAGCTCTTGTTGATCTTGTCTCTAGCTTTTGTTGATCTTACTTCTAGCTCTTGTTGATCTTACCTCTAGCTCCTGTTGATCTTGTCTCTAACTCTTGTTGATCTTGCCTCTAACTCCTGTTGATCTTGCCTCTAGCTCCTGTTGATCTTGTCTCTAGCTCCATTTGATCTTGTCTCTATCTCTTATTTATTTTTTCTCTAGCTCTTGTTGATCTTGTCTCTAGCTCCTGTTAATCTTGCCTCTAACCCTTGTTGATCATGTCTCTAGCTCTTGTTGATCTTGTCGCTAGCTCATGTTGATCTTGCCTCTAGCTCTTGTTGATCATGTCTCTAGCTCTTGTTGATCTTGCCTCTAGCTCTTGTTGATCTTTTCTCTAGCTCTTGTTGATCTTGTCTCTAGCTCATGTTGATCTTGCCTCTAGCTCTTGTTGATCTTGTCTCTAGCTCTTGTTGATCTTGCCTCTAGCTCGTTTTGATCTTTTCTCTAGCTCTTGTTGATCTTGTCTCTAGCTCTTGTTGATCTTACCTCTAGCTCTTGTTGATCTTGTCTCCAGCTTTTGTTGATCTTGCCTCCAGCTCTTGTTGATCTTGTCTCTAGCTCTTGTTAATCTTGTCTTTAGCTCCTGTTGGTCTTGTCTCCAGCTCTTGTTGATCTTGCCTCTAGCTCTTGTTGATCTTGTCACTAGCTCTTGTTGATCTTGTCTCTAACTCCTGTTGATCTTGTCTCTAGCTCTTGTTGATCTTGTCTCTAGCTTTTGCTGCTCTAGCTTTTGTTGATCTTACCTCTAGCTCTTGTTGATCTTACCTCTAGCTCTTGTTGATCTTGTCTCTAGCTCTTGTTATCTTACCTCTAGCTCTTTTTGATCTTGTCTCTAGCTTTTGTTGATCTCACCTCTAGCTCTTGTTGATCTTACCTGTAGTTCTTGTTGATCTTGTCTCCAGCTTTTGTTGATCTTGCCTCCAGCTCTTGTTGATCTTGTCTCTAGCTCTTGTTGATCTTGTCTCTAGCTCCTGTTGGTCTTGTCTCTAGCTCTTGTTGATCTTGCCTCTAGCTCTTGTTGATCTTGTCTCTAGCTCTTGTTGATCTTGTCTCTAGCTCCTGTTGATCTTGTCTCTAGCTCATGTTGATCTTGTCTCTAGCTCCTGTTAATCTTGCCTCTAACCCTTGTTGATCATGTCTCTAGCTCTTGTTGATCTTGCCTCTAGCTCTTGTTGATCTTGTCTCTAGCTCTTGTTGATCTTGTCTCTAGCTCCTGTTGATCTTGTCTCTAGCTCTTGTTGATCTTGTCTCTAGCACTTGTTGATCTTGCCTCTAGCTCTTGTTGATCTTTTCTCTAGCTCTTGTTGATCTTGTCTCTAGCTCTTGTTGATCTTGCCTCTAGCTCCTGTTGATTTTGTCTCTAGCTCTTGTTGATCTTGCCTCTAGCTACTGTTGATCGTCCCTCTAACTCTTGTTGACAGTGTTTCTAACTCTTGTTAATCTTGTCTCTAGCTTTTGTTGATATTGCCTCTAGCTCTTGTTGATCTTGTCTCTAGCTCTTGTTGATCTTGTCTCTAGCTCGTTTTGATCTTTTCTCTAGCTCTTGTTGATCTTGTCTCTAGCAGTTGTTGATCTTACCTCTACCTGTTGTTGATCTTGTCTCCAGCTTTTGTTGATCTTGCCTCCAGCTCTTGTTGATCTTGTCTCTAGCTCTTGTTGATGTTGTCTCTAGCTCCTGTTGGTCTTGTCTCTAGCTCTTGTTGATCTTGCCTCTAGCTCTTGTTGATCTTGTCTCTAGCTCTTGTTGATCTTGTCTCTAGCTCCTGTTGATCTTGTCTCTAACTCTTGTTGTTCTTGCCTCTAACTCCTGTTGATCTTGCCTCTAGCTCCTGTTGATTTTGTATCTAGCTCTTGTTGATCTTGTCTCTAGCTTTTGTTGCTCTAGCTTTTGTTGATCTTACCTCTAGCTCTTGTTGATCTTACCTCTAGCTCTTGTTGATCTTGTCTCTAGCTCTTGTTGACCTTACCTCTAGCTCTTGTTGATCTTGTCTCTAGCTCGTTTTGATCTTTTCTCTAGCTCTTGTTGATCTTGTCTCTAGCTCGTTTTGATCTTTTCTCTAGCTCTTGTTGATCTTGTCTCTAGCTTTTGTTGATCTTACCTCTAGCCCTTGTTGATCTTACCTCTAGCTCTTGTTGATCTTGTCTCTAGCTCTTGTTTATCTTGCCTCTAGCTCTTGTTGATCTTGTCTCTAGCTCTTGTTGATCTTGTCTCTAGCTCTTGTTGATCTTGTCTCTAACTCTTGTTGATCTTGCCTCTAACTCCTGTTGATCTTGCCTCTAGCTCATGTTGATCTTGTCTCTAGCTCCATTTGATCTGGTCTCTAACCCTTGTTGATCATGTCTCTAGCTCTTGTTGATCTTGTCGCTAGCTCATGTTGATCTTGCCTCTAGCTCTTGTTGATCGTCTTTCTAACTCTTATTGATCTTGTCTCTAGCTTTTGTTGATCTTACCTCTAGCTCTTGTTGATTGTGTTTCTAACTTTTGTTGAACTTACCTCTAGCTTTTGTTGTTCTTATCTCCAGCTCTTGTTGATCTTGCCTCTAGCTCTTGTTGATCTTGTCTCTAGCTTTTGTTGATCTTGCCTCCAGCTCTTGTTGATCTTGTCTCTAGCTCTTGTTGATCTTGTCTCTAGTTCCTGCTGGTCTTGTCTCTAGCTCTTGTTAATCTTGCCTCTAGCTCTTGTTGATCTTGTCTCTAGCTCTTGTTGATCTTGTCTCTAGCTCCTGTTGATCTTGTCTCTAGCTCTTGTTGATCTTGTCTCTAGCACTTGTTGATCTTGCCTCTAGCTCTTGTTGATCTTGTCTCTAGCACTTGTTGATCTTATCTCTAGCTCTTGTTGATCTTGTCTCTAGCTTTTGTTGATCTTGCCTCCAGCTCTTGTTGATCTTGTCTCTAGCTCTTGTTGATCTTGTCTCGAGCTCTTGTTGATCTTGTCTCTATCTCCTGTTGATCTTGTCTCTAACTCTTGTTGATCATGCCTCTAACTCCTGTTGATCTTGCCTCTAGCTCCTGTTGATCTTGTCTCTAGCTCTTGTTGATCTTGTCTCTAGCTTTTGTTGCTCTAGCTTTTGTTGATCTTACCTCTAGCTCTTGTTGATCTTACCTCTAGCTCTTGTTGATCTTGCCTCTAGCTCTTGTTGATCTTACCTCTAGCTCTTGTTGATCTTGTCTCTAGCTTTTGTTGATCTTCCCTCTAGCTCTTGTTGATCTTACCTCTAGCTCTTGTTGATCTTGTCTCTAGCTCTTGTTGATCTTGCCTCTAGCTCTTGTTGATCTTATCTCTAGCTCTTGTTGATCTTGTCTCTAGCTCCTGTTGATCTTGTCTCTAACTCTTGTTGATCTTGCCTCTAATCCCTGTTGGTCTTGCCTCTAGCTCCTGTTGATCTTGTCTCTAGCTCCATTTGATCTTGTCTCTATCTCTTGTTTTTTTTTCTCTAGCTCCTGTTAATCTTGCCCCTAACTCTTGTTGATCTTGTCTCTAGCTCCTGTTAATCTTGCCTCTAACCCTTGTTGATCATATCTCTAGCTCTTGTTGATCTTGTCGATAGCTAATGTTGATCTTGCCTCTAGCTCTTGTTGATCGTCTTTCTAACTCTTATTGATCTTGTCTCTATCTTTTGTTGATCTTACCTCTAGCTCTTGTTGATCGTGTTTCTAACTTTTGTTGAACTTGTTTCTAGCTCTTGTTGATCTTGTCTCTAGCTTTTGTTGCTCTAGCTTTTGTTGATCTTACCTCTAGCTCTTGTTGATCTTAGCTCCAGCTCTTGTTGATCTTGTCTCTAGCTTTTGTTGATCTTACCTCTAGCTCTTGTAGATCTTACCTCTAGCTCTTGTTGATCTTGTCTCCAGCTTTTGTTGATCTTGCCTCCAGCTCTTGTTGATCTTGTCTCTAGCTCTTGTTGATCTTGCCTCTAGCTCTTGTTGATCTTATCTCTAGCTCTTGTTGATCTTGTCTCTAGCTCCTGTTGATCTTGTCTCTAACTCTTGTTGATCTTGCCTCTAATCCCTGTTGATCTTGCCTCTAGCTCCTGTTGATCTTGTCTCTAGCTCCATTTGATCTTGTCTCTATCTCTTGTTTATTTTTTCTCTAGCTCTTGTTGATCTTGTCTCTAGCTCCTGTTAATCTTGCCCCTAACTCTTGTTGATCTTGTCTCTAGCTCCTGTTAATCTTGCCTCTAACCCTTGTTGATCATATCTCTAGCTCTTGTTGATCTTGTCGATAGCTAATGTTGATCTTGCCTCTAGCTCTTGTTGATCGTCTTTCTAACTCTTATTGATCTTGTCTCTAGCTTTTGTTGATCTTACCTCTAGCTCTTGTTGATCGTGTTTCTAACTTTTGTTGAACTTGTTTCTAGCTCTTGTTGATCTTGTCTCTAGCTCTAGTTGATCTTGCCTCTAGCTCTTGTTGATCTTGTCTCTAGCTCTTGTTGATCTTGTCTCTAGCTCTTGTTGATCTTGTCTCTAACTCTTGTTGATCTTGCCTCTAACTCCTGTTGATCTTGCCTCTAGCTCATGTTGATCTTGTCTCTAGCTCCATTTGATCTGGTCTCTAACCCTTGTTGATCATGTCTCTAGCTCTTGTTGATCTTGTCGCTAGCTCATGTTGATCTTGCCTCTAGCTCTTGTTGATCGTCTTTCTAACTCTTATTGATCTTGTCTCTAGCTTTTGTTGATCTTACCTCTAGCTCTTGTTGATTGTGTTTCTAACTTTTGTTGAACTTACCTCTAGCTTTTGTTGTTCTTATCTCCAGCTCTTGTTGATCTTGCCTCTAGCTCTTGTTGATCTTGTCTCTAGCTTTTGTTGATCTTGCCTCCAGCTCTTGTTGATCTTGTCTCTAGCTCTTGTTGATCTTGTCTCTAGTTCCTGCTGGTCTTGTCTCTAGCTCTTGTTAATCTTGCCTCTAGCTCTTGTTGATCTTGTCTCTAGCTCTTGTTGATCTTGTCTCTAGCTCCTGTTGATCTTGTCTCTAGCTCTTGTTGATCTTGTCTCTAGCACTTGTTGATCTTGCCTCTAGCTCTTGTTGATCTTGTCTCTAGCACTTGTTGATCTTATCTCTAGCTCTTGTTGATCTTGTCTCTAGCTTTTGTTGATCTTGCCTCCAGCTCTTGTTGATCTTGTCTCTAGCTCTTGTTGATCTTGTCTCGAGCTCTTGTTGATCTTGTCTCTATCTCCTGTTGATCTTGTCTCTAACTCTTGTTGATCATGCCTCTAACTCCTGTTGATCTTGCCTCTAGCTCCTGTTGATCTTGTCTCTAGCTCTTGTTGATCTTGTCTCTAGCTTTTGTTGCTCTAGCTTTTGTTGATCTTACCTCTAGCTCTTGTTGATCTTACCTCTAGCTCTTGTTGATCTTGCCTCTAGCTCTTGTTGATCTTACCTCTAGCTCTTGTTGATCTTGTCTCTAGCTTTTGTTGATCTTCCCTCTAGCTCTTGTTGATCTTACCTCTAGCTCTTGTTGATCTTGTCTCTAGCTCTTGTTGATCTTGCCTCTAGCTCTTGTTGATCTTATCTCTAGCTCTTGTTGATCTTGTCTCTAGCTCCTGTTGATCTTGTCTCTAACTCTTGTTGATCTTGCCTCTAATCCCTGTTGGTCTTGCCTCTAGCTCCTGTTGATCTTGTCTCTAGCTCCATTTGATCTTGTCTCTATCTCTTGTTTTTTTTTCTCTAGCTCTTGTTGATCTTGTCTCTAGCTCCTGTTAATCTTGCCCCTAACTCTTGTTGATCTTGTCTCTAGCTCCTGTTAATCTTGCCTCTAACCCTTGTTGATCATATCTCTAGCTCTTGTTGATCTTATCGATAGCTAATGTTGATCTTGCCTCTAGCTCTTGTTGATAGTCTTTCTAACTCTTATTGATCTTGTCTCTAGCTTTTGTTGATCTTACCTCTAGCTCTTGTTGATCGTGTTTCTAACTTTTGTTGAACTTGTTTCTAGCTCTTGTTGATCTTGTCTCTAGCTTTTGTTGCTCTAGCTTTTGTTGATCTTACCTCTAGCTCTTGTTGATCTTAGCTCCAGCTCTTGTTGATCTTGTCTCTAGCTTTTGTTGATCTTACCTCTAGCTCTTGTAGATCTTACCTCTAGCTCTTGTTGATCTTGTCTCCAGCTTTTGTTGATCTTGCCTCCAGCTCTTGTTGATCTTGTCTCTAGCTCTTGTTGATCTTGCCTCTAGCTCTTGTTGATCTTATCTCTAGCTCTTGTTGATCTTGTCTCTAGCTCCTGTTGATCTTGTCTCTAACTCTTGTTGATCTTGCCTCTAATCCCTGTTGATCTTGCCTCTAGCTCCTGTTGATCTTGTCTCTAGCTCCATTTGATCTTGTCTCTATCTCTTGTTTATTTTTTCTCTAGCTCTTGTTGATCTTGTCTCTAGCTCCTGTTAATCTTGCCCCTAACTCTTGTTGATCTTGTCTCTAGCTCCTGTTAATCTTGCCTCTAACCCTTGTTGATCATATCTCTAGCTCTTGTTGATCTTGTCGATAGCTAATGTTGATCTTGCCTCTAGCTCTTGTTGATCGTCTTTCTAACTCTTATTGATCTTGTCTCTAGCTTTTGTTGATCTTACCTCTAGCTCTTGTTGATCGTGTTTCTAACTTTTGTTGAACTTGTTTCTAGCTCTTGTTGATCTTGTCTCTAGCTTTTGTTGCTCTAGCTTTTGTTGATCTTACCTCTAGCTCTTGTTGATCTTAGCTCTAGCTCTTGTTGATCTTGTCTCTAGCTTTTGTTGATCTTACCTCTAGCTCTTGTAGATCTTACCTCTAGCTCTTGTTGATCTTGTCTCCAGCTTTTGTTGATCTTGCCTCCAGCTCTTGTTGATCTTGTCTCTAGCTCTTGTTGATCTTGCCTCTAGCTCTTGTTGATCTTGTCTCTAGCTCCTGTTGAACTTGTCTCTAACTCTTGTTGATCTTGCCTCTAACTCCTGTTGATCTTGCCTCTAGCTCCTGTTGATCTTGTCTCTAGCTCCATTTGATCTTGTCTCTATCTCTTATTTATTTTTTCTCTAGCTCTTGTTGATCTTGTCTCTAGCTCCTGTTAATCTTGCCCCTAAACCTTATTGATCTTGTCTCTAGCGCCTGTTAATCTTGCCTCTAACCCTTGTTGATCATGTCTCTAGCTCTTGATGATCTTGTCGCTAGCTCATGTTGATCTTGCCTCTAGCTCTTGTTGATCTTGTCTCTAGCTCTTGTTGATCTTGCCTCTAGCTCTTGTTGATCTTTTCTCTAGCTCTTGTTGATCTTGTCTCTAGCTCATGTTGATCTTGCCTCTAGCTCTTGTTGATCTTGTCTCTAGCTCTTGTTGATCTTGCCTCTAGCTCGTTTTGATCTTTTCTCTAGCTCTTGTTGATCTTGTCTCTAGCTCTTGTTGATCTTACCTCTAGCTCTTGTTGATCTTGTCTCCAGCTTTTGTTGATCTTGCCTCCAGCTCTTGTTGATCTTGTCTTTAGCTCTTGTTAATCTTGTCTCTAGCTCCTGTTGGTCTTGTCTCCAGCTCTTGTTGATCTTGTCTCTAGCTCCTGTTGATCTTGTCACTGGCTCTTGTTGATCTTGTCTCTAACTCCTGTTGATCTTGTCTCTATATCTTGTTGATCTTGTCTCTAGCTTTTGTTGCTCTAGCTTTTGTTGATCTTACCTCTAGCTCTTGTTGATCTTACCTCTAGCTCTTGTTGATCTTGTCTTTAGCTCCTGTTGATCTTGCCTCCAGCTCTTGTTGATCTTGTCTCTAGCTCTTGTTGATCTTGTCTCTAGCTCCTGTTGGTCTTGTCTCTAGCTCTTGTTGATCTTGCCTCTAGCTCTTGTTGATCTTGTCTCTAGCTCTTGTTGATCTTGTCTCTAGCTCCTGTTGATCTTGTCTCTAGCTCCTGTTGATCTTGTCTCTAGCTCCTGTTAATCTTGCCTCTAACCGTTGTTGATCATGTCTCTAGTTCTTGTTGATCTAGCCTCTAGCTCTTGTTGATCTTGTCTCTAGCTCCTGTTGATCTTGTCTCTAGCTCTTGTTGATTTTGTCTCTAGCACTTGTTGATCTTGCCTCTAGCTCTTGTTGAACTCTTCTCTAGCTCTTGTTGATCTTGTCTCTAGCTCTTGTTGATCTTGCCTCTAGCTCCTGTTGATTTTGTCTCTAGCTCTTGTTGATCTTGCCTCTAGCTACTGTTAATCGTACCTCTAACTCTTGTTGATCGTGTTTCTAACTCTTGTTAATCTTGGCTCTAGCATTTGTTGATCTTGCCTCTAGCTCTTGTTGATCTTGTCTATAGCTCTTGTTGATCTTGCCTCTAGCTCGTTTTCATCTTTTCTCTAGCTCTTGTTGATCTTGTCTCTAGCACTTGTTGATCTTACCTCTAGCTCTTGTTGATCTTGTCTCCAGCTTTTGTTGATCTTGCCTCCAGCTCTTGTTGATCTTGTCTCTAGCTCTTGTTGATCTTGTCTCTAGCTCCTGTTGGTCTTGTCTCTAGCTCTTGTTGATCTTGCCTCTAGCTCTTGTTGATCTTGTCTCTATCTCTTGTTGATCTTGTCTCTAGCTCCTGTTGATCTTGTCTCTAACTCTTGTTGAACTTGCCTCTAACTCCTGTTGATCTTGCCTCTAGCTCCTGTTGATCTTGTCTCTAGCTCTTGTTGATCTTGTCTCTAGCTTTTGTTGCTCTAGCTTTTGTTGATCTTACCTCTAGCTCTTGTTGATCTTACCTCTAGCTCTTGTTGATCTTGTCTCTAGCTCTTGTTGACCTTACCTCTAGCTCTTGTTGATCTTGTCTCTAGCTTTTGTTGATATTACCTCTAGCCCTTGTTGATCTTACCTCTAGCTCTTGTTGATCTTGTCTCTAGCTCTTGTTGATCTTGTCTCTAGCTCCTGTTGGTCTTGTCTCTAGCTCTTGTTGATCTTGCCTCTAGCTCTTGTTGATCTTGTCTCTATCTCTTGTTGATCTTGTCTCTAGCTTTTGTTGCTCTAGCTTTTGTTGATCTTACCTCTAGCTCTTGTTGATCTTACCTCTAGCTCTTGTTGATCTTGTCTTTAGCTCCTGTTGATCTTGCCTCCAGCTCTTGTTGATCTTGTCTCTAGCTCTTGTTGATCTTGTCTCTAGCTCCTGTTGGTCTTGTCTCTAGCTCTTGTTGATCTTGCCTCTAGCTCTTGTTGATCTTGTCTCTAGCTCTTGTTGATCTTGTCTCTAGCTCCTGTTGATCTTGTCTCTAGCTCCTGTTGATCTTGTCTCTAGCTCCTGTTAATCTTGCCTCTAACCGTTGTTGATCATGTCTCTAGTTCTTGTTGATCTAGCCTCTAGCTCTTGTTGATCTTGTCTCTAGCTCTTGTTGATCTTGTCTCTAGCTCCTGTTGATCTTGTCTCTAGCTCTTGTTGATTTTGTCTCTAGCACTTGTTGATCTTGCCTCTAGCTCTTGTTGAACTCTTCTCTAGCTCTTGTTGATCTTGTCTCTAGCTCTTGTTGATCTTGCCTCTAGCTCCTGTTGATTTTGTCTCTAGCTCTTGTTGATCTTGCCTCTAGCTACTGTTAATCGTACCTCTAACTCTTGTTGATCGTGTTTCTAACTCTTGTTAATCTTGGCTCTAGCATTTGTTGATCTTGCCTCTAGCTCTTGTTGATCTTGTCTCTAGCTCTTGTTGATCTTGCCTCTAGCTCTTTTTGATCTTTCTCTAGCTCCTGTTGGTCTTGTCTCTAGCTCTTGTTGATCTTGCCTCTAGCTCTTGTTGATCTTGTCTCTATCTCTTGTTGATCTTGTCTCTAGCTCCTGTTGATCTTGTCTCTAACTCTTGTTGATCTTGCCTCTAACTCCTGTTGATCTTGCCTCTAGCTCCTGTTGATCTTGTCTCTAGCTCTTGTTGATCTTGTCTCTAGCTTTTGTTGCTCTAGCTTTTGTTGATCTTACCTCTAGCTCTTGTTGATCTTACCTCTAGCTCTTGTTGATCTTGTCTCTAGCTCTTGTTGATCTTACCTCTAGCTCTTGTTGATCTTGTCTCTAGCTTTTGTTGATATTACCTCTAGCCCTTGTTGATCTTACCTCTAGCTCTTGTTGATCTTGTCTCTAGCTCTTGTTGATCTTGCCTCTAGCTCTTGTTGATCTTGTCTCTAGCTCTTGTTGATCTTGTCTCTAGCTCCTGTTGATCTTGTCTCTAACTCTTGTTGATCTTGCCTCTAACTCCTTTTGATCTTGCCTCTAGCTCTTGTTGATCTTGTCTCGAGCTCTTGTTGATCTTGTCTCTAACTCCTGTTGATCTTGTCTCTAGCTCTTGTTGATCTTGTCTCTAGCTTTTGTTGCTCTAGCTTTTGTTGATCTTACCTTTAGCTCTTGTTGATCTTACCTCTAGCTCTTGTTGATCTTGTCTCTAGCTCCTGTTAATCTTGCCCCTAACCCTTGTTGATCTTGTCTCTAGCGCCTGTTAATCTTACCTCTAACCCTTGTTGATCATGTCTCTAGCTCTTGTTGATCTTGTCGCTAGCTCATGTTGATCTTGCCTCTAGCTCTTGTTGATCTTGTCTCTAGCTCTTGTTGATCTTGCCTCTAGCTCTTGTTGATCTTTTCTCTAGCTCTTGTTGATCTTGTCTCTAGCTCTTGTTGATCTTGCCTCAAGCTCGTTTTGATCTTTTCTCTAGCTCTTGTTGATCTTGTCTCCAGCTCTTGTTGATCTTGTCTCTAGCTCTTTTTGATCTTGTCTCTAGCTCCTGTTGGTCTTGTCTCCAGCTCTTGTTGATCTTGCCTCTAGCTCTTGTTGATCTTGTCTCAAGCTCTTGTTGATCTTGTCTCTAACTCCTGTTGATCTTGTCTCTAGCTCCTGTTGATCTTGTCTCTAGCTCCTGTTAATCTTGCCTCTAACCCTTGTTGATCATGTCTCTAGTTCTTGTTGATCTAGCCTCTAGCTCTTGTTGATCTTGTCTCTAGCTCTTTTTTATCTTGTCTCTAGCTCCTGTTGATCTTGTCTCTAGCTCTTGTTGAATTTGTCTCTAGCACTTGTTGATCTTGCCTCTAGCTCTTGTTGATCTCTTCTCTAGCTCTTGTTGATCTTGTCTCTAGCTCTTCTTGATCTTGCCTCTAGCTCCTGTTGATTTTGTCTCTAGCTCTTGTTGATCTTGCCTCTAGCTACTGTTAATCGTACCTCTAACTCTTGTTGATCGTGTTTCTAACTCTTGTTAATCTTGGCTCTAGCTTTTGTTGATCTTGCCTCTAGCTCTTGATGATCTTGTCTCTAGCTCTTGTTGATCTTGCCTCTAGCTCGTTTTCATCTTTTCTCTAGCTCTTGTTGATCTTGTCTCTAGCACTTGTTGATCTTACCTCTAGCTCTTGTTGATCTTGTCTCCAGCTTTTGTTGATCTTGCCTCCAGCTCTTGTTGATCTTGTCTCTAGCTCTTTTTGATCTTGTCTCTAGCTCCTGTTGGTCTTGTCTCTAGCTCTTGTTGATCTTGCCTCTAGCTCTTGTTGATCTTGTCTCTATCTCTTGTTGATCTTGTCTCTAGCTCCTGTTGATCTTGTCTCTAACTCTTGTTGAACTTGCCTCTAACTCCTGTTGATCTTGCCTCTAGCTCCTGTTGATCTTGTCTCTAGCTCTTGTTGATCTTGTCTCTAGCTTTTGTTGCTCTAGCTTTTGTTGATCTTACCTCTAGCTCTTGTTGATCTTACCTCTAGCTCTTGTTGATCTTGTCTCTAGCTCTTGTTGACATTACCTCTAGCTCTTGTTGATCTTGTCTCTAGCTTTTGTTGATCTTGTCTCTAGCTCTTGTTGATCTTGCCTCTAGCTCTTGTTGATCTTGTCTCTAGCACTTGTTGATCTTACCTCTAGCTCTTGTTGATCTTACCTCTAGCTCTTGTTGATCTTGTCTCTAGCTCTTGTTGATCTTACCTCTAGCTCTTGTTGATCTTACCTCTAGCTCTTGTTGATCTTGTCTCTAGCTCTTGTTGATCTTGCCTCTAGCTCTTGTTGATCTTGTCTCTAGCTCTTGTTGATCTTGTCTCTAGCTCCTGTTGATCTTGTCTCTAACTCTTGTTGATCTTGCCTCTAACTCCTGTTGATCTTGCCTCTAGCTCTTGTTGATCTTGTCTCGAGCTCTTGTTGATCTTGTCTCTAGCTCCTGTTGATCTTGTCTCTAGCTCTTGTTGATCTTGTCTCTAGCTTTTGTTACTCTAGCTTTTGTTGATCTTACCTCTAGCTCTTGTTGATCTTACCTCTAGCTCTTGTTGATCTTGTCTCTAGCTCCTGTTAATCTTGCCCCTAACCCTTGTTGATCTTGTCTCTAGCGCTTGTTGATCTTACCTCTAACCCTTGTTGATCTTGTCTCTAGCTCTTGTTGATCTTGTCTCTAGCTCATGTTGATCTTGCCTCTAGCTCTTGTTGATCTTGTCTCTAGCTCTTGTTGATCTTGCCTCTAGCTCTTGTTGATCTTTTCTCTAGCTCTTGTTGATCTTGTCTCTAGCTCATGTTGATCTTGCCTCTAGCTCTTGTTGATCTTGTCTCTAGCTCTTGTTGATCTTGCCTCTAGCTCGTTTTGATCTTTTCTCTAGCTCTTGTTGATCTTGTCTCTAGCTCTTGTTGATCTTACCTCTAGCTCTTGTTGATCTTGTCTCCAGCTTTTGTTGATCTTGCCTCCAGCTCTTGTTGATCTTGTCTCTAGCTCTTGTTAATCTTGTCTCTAGCTCCTGTTGGTCTTGTCTCCAGCTCTTGTTGATCTTGCCTCTAGCTCTTGTTGATCTTGTCACTAGCTCTTGTTGATCTTGTCTCTAACTCCTGTTGATCTTGTCTCTAGCTCTTGTTGATCTTGTCTCTAGCTTTTGTTGCTCTAGCTTTTGTTGATCTTACCTCTAGCTCTTGTTGATCTTACCTCTAGCTCTTGTTGATCTTGTCTCCAGCTTTTGTTGATCTTGCCTCCAGCTCTTGTTGATCTTGTCTCTAGCTCTTGTTAATCTTGTCTCTAGCTCCTGTTGGTCTTGTCTCCAGCTCTTGTTGATCTTGCCTCTAGCTCTTGTTGATCTTGTCACTAGCTCTTGTTGATCTTGTCTCTAACTCCTGTTGATCTTGTCTCTAGCTCTTGTTGATCTTGTCTCTAGCTTTTGTTGCTCAGCTTTTGTTGATCTTACCTCTAGCTCTTGTTGATCTTACCTCTAGCTCTTGTTGATCTTGCCTCTAGCTCTTGTTGATCTTGTCTCTAGCTCTTGTTGATCTTGTCTCTAGCTCCTGTTGATCTTGTCTCTAACTCTTGTTGATCTTGCTTCTAACTCCTGTTGATCTTGCCTCTAGCTCCTGTTGATCTTGTCTCTAGCTCCATTTGATCTTGTCTCTATCTCTTGTTTATTTTTTCTCTAGCTCTTGTTGATCTTGTCTCTAGCTCCTGTTAATCTTGCCCCTAACTCTTGTTGATCTTGTCTCTAGCTCCTGTTAATCTTGCCTCTAACCCTTGTTGATCATGTCTCTAGCTCTTGTTGATCTTGCCTCTAGCTCTTGTTGATCTTGTCTCTAGCTCTTGTTGATCTTGTCTCTAGCTCCTGTTGATCTTGTCTCTAGCTCTTGTTGATCTTGTCTCTAGCTCTTGTTGATCTTGTCTCTAGCTCTTGTTGATCTTGTCTCTAGCTCTTTTGATCTTGTCTCTAGCTCTTGTTGATCTTGCCTCTAGCTCCTGTTGATCTTGCCTCTAGCTCTTGTTGATCTTGTCTCTAGCTCTTGTTGATCTTACCTCTAGCTCTTGTTGATCTTGTCTCTAGCTTTTGTTGATCTTGTCTCTAGCTCTTGTTGATCTTGCCTCTAGCTCTTGTTGATCTTGTCTCTAGCTCTTGTTGATCTTGCCTCTAGCTCTTGTTGATCTTGTCTCTAGCTCTTGTTGATCTTGTCTCTAGCTCTTGTTGATCTTGTCTCTAGCTCTTGTTGATCTTGTCTCTAGCTCTTGTTGATCTTGCCTCTAGCTCTTGTTGATCTTGTCTCTAGCTCTTGTTGATCTTGTCTCTAGCTCTTGTTGATCTTGTCTCTAGCTCTTGTTGATCTTGTCTCTAGCTCTTGTTGATCTAGCTTGTTGATCTTGCCTCTAGCTCTTGTTGATCTTGTCTCTAGCTCTTGTTGATCTTGTCTCTAGCTCCTGTTGATCTTGTCTCTAGCTCTTGTTGATCTTGTCTCTAGCTCCTGTTGATCTTGCCTCTAGCTCTTGTTGATCTTGTCTCTAGCTCTTGTTGATCTTGTCTCTAGCTCTTGTTGATCTTGTCTCTAGCTCTTGTTGATCTTGTCTCTAGCTCTTGTTGATCTTGCCTCTAGCTCTTGTTGATCTTACCTCTAGCTCTTGTTGATCTTGTCTCTAGCTCTTGTTGATCTTGTCTCTAGCTCTTGTTGATCTTGCCTCTAGCTCTTGTTGATCTTGTCTCTAGCTCTTGTTGATCTTGTCTCTAGCTCTTGTTGATCTTGTCTCTAGCTCTTGTTGATCTTGTCTCTAGCTCTTGTTGATCTTGCCTCTAGCTCTTGTTGATCTTGTCTCTAGCTCTTGTTGATCTTGTCTCTAGCTCCTGTTGATCTTGTCTCTAGCTCTTGTTGATCTTGTCTCTAGCTCCTGTTGATCTTGCCTCTAGCTCTTGTTGATCTTGTCTCTAGCTCTTGTTGATCTTGCCTCTAGCTCTTGTTGATCTTGTCTCTAGCTCTTGTTGATCTTGTCTCTAGCTCCTGTTGATCTTGTCTCTAGCTCTTGTTGATCTTGTCTCTAGCTCTTGTTGATCTTGCCTCTAGCTCTTGTTGATCTTGTCTCTAGCTCTTGTTGATCTTGTCTCTAGCTCTTGTTGATCTTGCCTCTAGCTCTTGTTGATCTTGTCTCTAGCTCTTGTTGATCTTGCCTCTAGCTCTTGTTGATCTTACCTCTAGCTCTTGTTGATCTTGTCTCTAGCTCTTGTTGATCTTGCCTCTAGCTCTTGTTGATCTTGCCTCTAGCTCTTGTTGATCTTGTCTCTAGCTCTTGTTGATCTTGCCTCCAGCTCTTGTTGATCTTGTCTCTAGCTCTTGTTGATCTTGTCTCTAGCTCTTGTTGATCTTGTCTCTAGCTCTTGTTGATCTTGTCTCTAGCTCTTGTTGATCTTGCCTCTAGCTCTTGTTGATCTTGTCTCTAGCTCTTGTTGATCTTGTCTCTAGCTCTGTTGATCTTGTCTCTAGCTCTTGTTGATCTTGCCTCTAGCTCTTGTTGATCTTGTCTCTAGCTCTTGTTGATCTTGTCTCTAGCTCTTGTTGATCTTGTCTCTAGCTCTTGTTGATCTTGCCTCTAGCTCCTGTTGATCTTGCCTCTAGCTCTTGTTGATCTTGTCTCTAGCTCTTGTTGATCTTGTCTCTAGCTCTTGTTGCTCTATCTTGTTGATCTCCTCTAGCTCTTGTTGATCTTGTCTCTAGCTCTTGTTGATCTTGTCTCTAGCTCTTGTTGATCTTGCCTCTAGCTCTTGTTGATCTTGTCTCTAGCTTTTGTTGATCTTGTCTCTAGCTCTTGTTGATCTTGCTCTAGCTCTTGTTGATCTTGTCTCTAGCTCTTGTTGATCTTGTCTCTAGCTCTTGTTGATCTTGTCTCTAGCTCTTGTTGATCTTGTCTCTAGCTCTTGTTGATCTTGTCTCTAGCTCTTGTTGATCTTGTCTCTAGCTCTTGTTGATCTTGTCTCTAGCTCTTGTTGATCTTGCCTCTAGCTCTTGTTGATCTTGTCTCTAGCTCTTGTTGATCTTGTCTCTAGCTCTTGTTGATCTTGTCTCTAGCTCTTGTTGATCTTGTCTCTAGCTCTTGTTGATCTTGTCTCTAGCTCTTGTTGATCTTGTCTCTAGCTCTTGTTGATCTTGTCTCTAGCTCTTGTTGATCTTGTCTCTAGCTCTTGTTGATCTTGTCTCTAGCTCTTGTTGATCTTGCTCTAGCTCTTGTTGATCTTGTCTCTAGCTCTTGTTGATCTTGTCTCTAGCTCTTGTTGATCTTGTCTCTAGCTCTTGTTGATCTTGTCTCTAGCTCTTGTTGATCTTGTCTCTAGCTCTTGTTGATCTTGCCTCTAGCTCTTGTTGATCTTGTCTCTAGCTCTTGTTGATCTTGTCTCTAGCTCTTGTTGATCTTGTCCTCTAGCTCTTGTTGATCTTGTCTCTAGCTCTTGTTGATCTTGTCTCTAGCTCTTGTTGATCTTTTCTCTAGCTCTTGTTGATCTTGTCTCTAGCTCTTGTTGATCTTGCCTCTAGCTCTTGTTGATCTTGTCTCTAGCTCTTGTTGATCTTGCCTCTAGCTCGTTTTGATCTTTTCTCTAGCTCTTGTTGATCTTGTCTCTAGCTCTTGTTGATCTTACCTCTAGCTCTTGTTGATCTTGTCTCCAGCTTTTGTTGATCTTGCCTCTAGCTCTTGTTGATCTTGTCTCTAGCTCTTGTTGATCTTGTCTCTAGCTCCTGTTGATCTTGTCTCTAGCTCTTGTTGATCTTGCCTCTAGCTCTTGTTGATCTTGTCTCTAGCTCTTGTTGATCTTGTCTCTAACTCCTGTTGATCTTGTCTCTAGCTCTTGTTGATCTTGTCTCTAGCTTTTGTTGCTCTAGCTTTTGTTGATCTTACCTCTAGCTCTTGTTGATCTTACCTCTAGCTCTTGTTGATCTTGTCTCTAGCTTTTGTTGATCTTGCCTCCAGCTCTTGTTGATCTTGTCTCTAGCTCTTGTTAATCTTGTCTCTAGCTCCTGTTGGTCTTGTCTCTAGCTCTTGTTGATCTTGCCTCTAGCTCTTGTTGATCTTGTCTCTAGCTCTTGTTGATCTTGTCTCTAACTCCTGTTGATCTTGTCTCTAGCTCTTGTTGATCTTGTCTCTAGCTTTTGTTGCTCTAGCTTTTGTTGATCTTACCTCTAGCTCTTGTTGATCTTACCTCTAGCTCTTGTTGATCTTGCCTCTAGCTCTTGTTGATCTTGTCTCTAGCTCTTGTTGATCTTGTCTCTAGCTCCTGTTGATCTTGTCTCTAACTCTTGTTGATCTTGCTTCTAACTCCTGTTGATCTTGCCTCTAGCTCCTGTTGATCTTGTCTCTAGCTCCATTTGATCTTGTCTCTATCTCTTGTTTATTTTTTCTCTAGCTCTTGTTGATCTTGTCTCTAGCTCCTGTTAATCTTGCCCCTAACTCTTGTTGATCTTGTCTCTAGCTCCTGTTAATCTTGCCTCTAACCCTTGTTGATCTTGTCTCTAGCTCTTGTTGATCTTGCCTCTAGCTCTTGTTGATCTTGTCTCTAGCTCTTGTTGATCTTGTCTCTAGCTCCTGTTGATCTTGTCTCTAGCTCTTGTTGATCTTGTCTCTAGCACTTGTTGATCTTGCCTCTAGCTCTTGTTGATCTTTTCTCTAGCTCTTGTTGATCTTGTCTCTAGCTCTTGTTGATCTTGCCTTTAGCTCCTGTTGATTTTGTCTCTAGCTCTTGTTGATCTTGCCTCTAGCTACTGTTGATCTTACCTCTAACTCTTGTTGATCGTGTTCTAACTCTTGTTATCTTGTCTCTAGCTTTTGTTGATCTTGCCTCTAGCTCTTGTTGATCTTGTCTCTAGCTCTTGTTGATCTTGCCTCTAGCTCTTGTTGATCTTGTCTCTAGCTCTTGTTGATCTTGCCTCTAGCTCTTTTTGATCTTTTCTCTAGCTCTTGTTGATCTTGTCTCTAGCTCTTGTTGATCTTACCTCTAGCTCTTGTTGATCTTGTCTCCAGCTTTTGTTGATCTTGCCTCTAGCTCTTGTTGATCTTGTCTCTAGCTCTTGTTGATCTTGTCTCTAGCTCCTGTTGATCTTGTCTCTAGCTCTTGTTGATCTTGCCTCTAGCTCTTGTTGATCTTGTCTCTAGCTCTTGTTGATCTTGTCTCTAGCTCCTGTTGATCTTGTCTCTAACTCTTGTTGATCTTGCCTCTAGCTCCTGTTGATCTTGCCTCTAGCTCTTGTTGATCTTGTCTCTAGCTCTTGTTGATCTTGTCTCTAGCTTTTGTTGCTCTAGCTTTTGTTGATCTTACCTCTAGCTCTTGTTGATCTTACCTCTAGCTCTTGTTGATCTTGTCTCTAGCTCTTGTTGATCTTACCTCTAGCTCTTGTTGATCTTGTCTCTAGCTTTTGTTGATCTTACCTCTAGCTCTTGTTGATCTTACCTCTAGCTCTTGTTGATCTTGTCTCTAGCTCTTGTTGATCTTGCCTCTAGCTCTTGTTGATCTTGTCTCTAGCTCTTGTTGATCTTGTCTCTAGCTCCTGTTGATCTTGTCTCTAACTCTTGTTGATCTTGCCTCTATTTCCTGTTGATCTTGCCTCTAGCTCCTGTTGATCTTGTCTCTAGCTCCATTTGATCTTGTCTCTATCTCTTGTTTATTTTTTTCTCTAGCTCTTGTTGATCTTGTCTCTAGCTCCTGTTAATCTTGCCCCTAACTCTTGTTGATCTTGTCTCTAGCTCCTGTTAATCTTGCCTCTAACCCTTGTTGATCATGTCTCTAGCTCTTGTTGATCTTGTCGCTAGCTCATGTTGATCTTGCCTCTAGCTCTTGTTGATCGTCTTTCTAACTCGTATGATCTTGTCTCTAGTTTTTGTTGATCTTACCTCTAGCTCTTGTTGATTGTGTTTCTAACTTTTGTTGATCTTACCTCTAGCTCTTGTTGATCTTACCTCTAGCTCTTGTTGATCTTGTCTCCAGCTTTTGTTGATCTTGCCTCCAGCTCTTGTTGATCTTGTCTCTAGCTCTTGTTGAACTTGTCTCTAGCTCCTGTTGGTCTTGTCTCTAGCTCTTGTTGATCTTGCCTCTAGCTCTTGTTGATCTTGTCTCTAGCTCTTGTTGATCTTGTCTCTAGCTCCTGTTGATCTTGTCTCTAACTCTTGTTGATCTTGCCTCTAACTCCTGTTGATCTTGCCTCTAGCTCCTGTTGATCTTGTCTCTAGCTCCATTTGATCTTGTCTCTATCTCTTATTTATTTTTTCTCTAGCTCTTGTTGATCTTGTCTCTAGCTCCTGTTGATCTTGCCTCTAGCTTGTTGATCTTGTCTCTAGCTCTTGTTGATCTTGTCTTCTAGCTCCTGTTGATCTTGCCTCTAGCTCTTGTTGATCTTGTCTCTAGCTCTTGTTGATCTTGCCTCTAGCTCTTGTTGATCTTGCCTCTAGCTCTTGTTGATCTTGTCTCTAGCTCTTGTTGATCTTGCCTCTAGCTCTTGTTGATCTTGTCTCTAGCTCTTGTTGATCTTGCTCTAGCTCTTGTTGATCTTGTCTCTAGCTCTTGTTGATCTTGCCTCTAGCTCTTGTTGATCTTGTCTCTAGCTCTTGTTGATCTTGTCTCTAGCTCTTGTTGATCTTGTCTCTAGCTCTTGTTGATCTTGTCTCTAGCTCTTGTTGATCTTGCCTCTAGCTCTTGTTGATCTTGTCTCTAGCTCTTGTTGATCTTGTCTCTAGCTCTTGTTGATCTTGCCTCTAGCTCCTGTTGATCTTGTCTCTAGCTCTTGTTGATCTTGCCTCTAGCTACTGTTGATCTTACCTCTAGCTCTTGTTGATCTTGTTTCTAACTCTTGTTGATCTTGTCTCTAGCTTTTGTTGATCTTGCCTCTAGCTCTTGTTGATCTTGTCTCTAATTCTTGTTGATCTTGCCTCTAGCTCTTGTTGATCTTGTCTCTAGCTCTTGTTGATCTTGCCTCTAGCTCTTTTGATCTTTTCTCTAGCTCTTGTTGATCTTGTCTCTAGCACTTGTTGATCTTACCTCTAGCTCTTGTTGATCTTGTCTCCAGCTTTTGTTGATCTTGCCTCCAGCTCTTGTTGATCTTGTCTCTAGCTCTTGTTGATCTTGTCTCTAGCTCCTGTTGATCTTGTCTCTAGCTCTTGTTGATCTTGCCTCTAGCTCTTGTTGATCTTGTCTCTAGCTCTTGTTGATCTTGTCTCTAGCTCCTGTTGATCTTGTCTCTAGCTCTTGTTGATCTTGCCTCTAGCTCCTGTTGATCTTGCCTCTAGCTCCTGTTGATCTTGTCTCTAGCTCTTGTTGATCTTGTCTCTAGCTTTGTTGATTTGCTCTAGCTTTTGTTGATCTTACCTCTAGCTCTTGTTGATCTTACCTCTAGCTCTTGTTGATCTTGTCTCTAGCTCTTGTTGATCTTACCTCTAGCTCTTGTTGATCTTGTCTCTAGCTTTTGTTGATCTTGTCTCTAGCTCTTGTTGATCTTACCTCTAGCTCTTGTTGATCTTGTCTCTAGCTCTTGTTGATCTTGCCTCTAGCTCTTGTTGATCTTGTCTCTAGCTCTTGTTGATCTTGTCTCTAGCTCCTTTGATCTTGTCTCTAGCTCTTGTTGATCTTGCCTCTAGCTCTTGTTGATCTTGCCTCTAGCTCCTGTTGATCTTGTCTCTAGCTCCATTTGATCTTGTCTCTATCTCTTGTTGATTTTTTCTCTAGCTCTTGTTGATCTTGTCTCTAGCTCCTGTTGATCTTGTCTCTAGCTCTTGTTGATCTTGTCTCTAGCTCTTGTTGATCTTGTCTCTAGCTCTTGTTGATCTTGTCTCTAGCTCTTGTTGATCTTGTCTCTAGCTCATGTTGATCTTGCCTCTAGCTCTTGTTGATAGCGTTTCTTTCTAACTCGTGTTGATCTTGTCTCTAGTTTTTGTTGATCTTACCTCTAGCTCTTGTTGATTTGTTTCTAGCTTTTGTTGATCTTACCTCTAGCTCTTGTTGATCTTACCTCTAGCTCTTGTTGATCTTGTCTCTAGCTTTTGTTGATCTTGCCTCTAGCTCTTGTTGATCTTGTCTCTAGCTCTTGTTGATCTTGTCTCTAGCTCTTGTTGGTCTTGTCTCTAGCTCTTGTTGATCTTGCCTCTAGCTCTTGTTGATTTGTCTCTAGCTCTTGTTGATCTTGTCTCTAGCTCCTGTTGATCTTGTCTCTAACTCTTGTTGATCTTGCCTCTAGCTCCTGTTGATCTTGCCTCTAGCTCCTGTTGATCTTGTCTCTAGCTCCATTTGATCTTGTCTCTAGCTCTTGTTTATTTTTTCTCTAGCTCTTGTTGATCTTGTCTCTAGCTCTTGTTGATCTTGCCTCTAACCTTTGTTGATCTTGTCTCTAGCTCTTGTTGATCTTGTCTCTAGCTCTTGTTGATCTTGCCTCTAGCTCTTGTTGATCTTGTCTCTAGCTCTTGTTGATCTTGCCTCTAGCTCTTGTTGATCTTGCCTCTAGCTCTTGTTGATCTTGTCTCTAGCTCTTGTTGATCTTGCCTCTAGCTCTTTTGATCTTTTCTCTAGCTCTTGTTGATCTTGTCTCTAGCTCTTGTTGATCTTACCTCTAGCTCTTGTTGATCTTGTCTCTAGCTCTTGTTGATCTTGTCTCTAGCTCTTGTTGATCTTGTCTCTAGCTCTTGTTGATCTTGTCTCTAGCTCTTGTTGATCTTGTCTCTAGCTCTTGTTGATCTTGCCTCTAGCTCTTGTTGATCTTTTCTCTAGCTCTTGTTGATCTTGTCTCTAGCTCTTGTTGATCTTGCCTCTAGCTCCTGTTGATCTTGTCTCTAGCTCTTGTTGATCTTGCCTCTAGCTCTGTTGATCTTACCTCTAGCTCTTGTTGATCTTGTCTCTAGCTCTTGTTGATCTTGTCTCTAGCTTTTGTTGATCTTGCCTCTAGCTCTTGTTGATCTTGTCTCTAGCTCTTGTTGATCTTGCCTCTAGCTCTTGTTGATCTTGTCTCTAGCTCTTGTTGATCTTGCTCTAGCTCTTTTGATCTTTTCTCTAGCTCTTGTTGATCTTGTCTCTAGCTCTTGTTGATCTTACCTCTAGCTCTTGTTGATCTTGTCTCTAGCTTTTGTTGATCTTGCCTCTAGCTCTTGTTGATCTTGTCTCTAGCTCTTGTTGATCTTGTCTCTAGCTCCTGTTGATCTTGTCTCTAGCTCTTGTTGATCTTGCCTCTAGCTCTTGTTGATCTTTTCTCTAGCTCTTGTTGATCTTGTCTCTAGCTCATGTTGATCTTGCCTCTAGCTCTTGTTGATCTTGTCTCTAGCTCTTGTTGATCTTGCCTCTAGCTCTTTTGATCTTTTCTCTAGCTCTTGTTGATCTTGTCTCTAGCTCTTGTTGATCTTACCTCTAGCTCTTGTTGATCTTGTCTCCAGCTTTTGTTGATCTTGCCTCCAGCTCTTGTTGATCTTGTCTCTAGCTCTTGTTAATCTTGTCTCTAGCTCCTGTTGGTCTTGTCTCTAGCTCTTGTTGATCTTGCCTCTAGCTCTTGTTGATCTTGTCTCTAGCTCTTGTTGATCTTGTCTCTAACTCCTGTTGATCTTGTCTCTAGCTCTTGTTGATCTTGTCTCTAGCTTTTTGTTGCTCTAGCTTTTGTTGATCTTACCTCTAGCTCTTGTTGATCTTACCTCTAGCTCTTGTTGATCTTGTCTCTAGCTTTTGTTGATCTTGCCTCTAGCTCTTGTTGATCTTGTCTCTAGCTCTTGTTAATCTTGTCTCTAGCTCCTGTTGGTCTTGTCTCTAGCTCTTGTTGATCTTGCCTCTAGCTCTTGTTGATCTTGTCTCTAGCTCTTGTTGATCTTGTCTCTAGCTCCTGTTGATCTTGTCTCTAGCTCTTGTTGATCTTGTCTCTAGCTTTTGTTGCTCTAGCTTTTGTTGATCTTACCTCTAGCTCTTGTTGATCTTACCTCTAGCTCTTGTTGATCTTGCCTCTAGCTCTTGTTGATCTTGTCTCTAGCTCTTGTTGATCTTGTCTCTAGCTCTTGTTGATCTTGTCTCTAGCTCTTGTTGATCTTGCTTCTAACTCCTGTTGATCTTGCCTCTAGCTCCTGTTGATCTTGTCTCTAGCTCCATTTGATCTTGTCTCTAGCTCTTGTTGATTTTTTCTCTAGCTCTTGTTGATCTTGTCTCTAGCTCCTGTTAATCTTGCCCCTAACTCTTGTTGATCTTGTCTCTAGCTCCTGTTAATCTTGCCTCTAACCCTTGTTGATCATGTCTCTAGCTCTTGTTGATCTTGCCTCTAGCTCTTGTTGATCTTGTCTCTAGCTCTTGTTGATCTTGTCTCTAGCTCCTGTTGATCTTGTCTCTAGCTCTTGTTGATCTTGTCTCTAGCTCTTGTTGATCTTGTCTCTAGCTCTTGTTGATCTTTTCTCTAGCTCTTGTTGATCTTGTCTCTAGCTCTTGTTGATCTTGCCTCTAGCTCCTGTTGATTTTGTCTCTAGCTCTTGTTGATCTTGCCTCTAGCTACTGTTGATCGTACCTCTAACTCTTGTTGATCGTGTTTCTAACTCTTGTTATCTTGTCTCTAGCTTTTGTTGATCTTGCCTCTAGCTCTTGATGATCTTGTCTCTAATTCTTGTTGATCTTGCCTCTAGCTCTTGTTGATCTTGTCTCTAGCTCTTGTTGATCTTGCCTCTAGCTCGTTTTGATCTTTTCTCTAGCTCTTGTTGATCTTGTCTCTAGCACTTGTTGATCTTACCTCTAGCTCTTGTTGATCTTGTCTCTAGCTTTTGTTGATCTTGCCTCTAGCTCCTGTTGATCTTGTCTCTAGCTCTTGTTGATCTTGCCTCTAGCTACTGTTGATCTTACCTCTAGCTCTTGTTGATCTTGTTTCTAGCTCTTGTTGATCTTGTCTCTAGCTTTTGTTGATCTTGCCTCTAGCTCTTGTTGATCTTGTCTCTAATTCTTGTTGATCTTGCCTCTAGCTCTTGTTGATCTTGTCTCTAGCTCTTGTTGATCTTGCCTCTAGCTCTTTTGATCTTTTCTCTAGCTCTTGTTGATCTTGTCTCTAGCTCTTGTTGATCTTACCTCTAGCTCTTGTTGATCTTGTCTCTAGCTTTTGTTGATCTTGCCTCTAGCTCTTGTTGATCTTGTCTCTAGCTCTTGTTGATCTTGTCTCTAGCTCTGTTGATCTTGTCTCTAGCTCTTGTTGATCTTGCCTCTAGCTCTTGTTGATCTTTTCTCTAGCTCTTGTTGATCTTGTCTCTAGCTCATGTTGATCTTGCCTCTAGCTTTGTTGATCTTGTCTCTAGCTCTTGTTGATCTTGCCTCTAGCTCGTTTTGATCTTTTCTCTAGCTCTTGTTGATCTTGTCTCTAGCTCTTGTTGATCTTACCTCTAGCTCTTGTTGATCTTGTCTCCAGCTTTTGTTGATCTTGCCTCCAGCTCTTGTTGATCTTGTCTCTAGCTCTTGTTAATCTTGTCTCTAGCTCCTGTTGGTCTTGTCTCCAGCTCTTGTTGATCTTGCCTCTAGCTCTTGTTGATCTTGTCACTAGCTCTTGTTGATCTTGTCTCTAACTCCTGTTGATCTTGTCTCTAGCTCTTGTTGATCTTGTCTCTAGCTTTTGTTGCTCTAGCTTTTGTTGATCTTACCTCTAGCTCTTGTTGATCTTACCTCTAGCTCTTGTTGATCTTGTCTCCAGCTTTTGTTGATCTTGCCTCCAGCTCTTGTTGATCTTGTCTCTAGCTCTTGTTAATCTTGTCTCTAGCTCCTGTTGGTCTTGTCTCCAGCTCTTGTTGATCTTGCCTCTAGCTCTTGTTGATCTTGTCACTAGCTCTTGTTGATCTTGTCTCTAACTCCTGTTGATCTTGTCTCTAGCTCTTGTTGATCTTGTCTCTAGCTTTTGTTGCTCTAGCTTTTGTTGATCTTACCTCTAGCTCTTGTTGATCTTACCTCTAGCTCTTGTTGATCTTGCCTCTAGCTCTTGTTGATCTTGTCTCTAGCTCTTGTTGATCTTGTCTCTAGCTCCTGTTGATCTTGTCTCTAACTCTTGTTGATCTTGCTTCTAACTCCTGTTGATCTTGCCTCTAGCTCCTGTTGATCTTGTCTCTAGCTCCATTTGATCTTGTCTCTATCTCTTGTTTATTTTTTCTCTAGCTCTTGTTGATCTTGTCTCTAGCTCCTGTTAATCTTGCCCCTAACTCTTGTTGATCTTGTCTCTAGCTCCTGTTAATCTTGCCTCTAACCCTTGTTGATCATGTCTCTAGCTCTTGTTGATCTTGCCTCTAGCTCTTGTTGATCTTGTCTCTAGCTCTTGTTGATCTTGTCTCTAGCTCCTGTTGATCTTGTCTCTAGCTCTTGTTGATCTTGTCTCTAGCACTTGATGATCTTGCCTCTAGCTCTTGTTGATCTTTTCTCTAGCTCTTGTTGATCTTGTCTCTAGCTCTTGTTGATCTTGCCTTTAGCTCCTGTTGATTTTGTCTCTAGCTCTTGTTGATCTTGCCTCTAGCTACTGTTGATCGTACCTCTAACTCTTGTTGATCGTGTTTCTAACTCTTGTTAATCTTGTCTCTAGCTTTTGTTGATCTTGCCTCTAGCTCTTGTTGATCTTGTCTCTAATTCTTGTTGATCTTGCCTCTAGCTCTTGTTGATCTTGTCTCTAGCTCTTGTTGATCTTGCCTCTAGCTCGTTTTGATCTTTTCTCTAGCTCTTGTTGATCTTGTCTCTAGCACTTGTTGATCTTACCTCTAGCTCTTGTTGATCTTGTCTCCAGCTTTTGTTGATCTTGCCTCCAGCTCTTGTTGATCTTGTCTCTAGCTCTTGTTGATCTTGTCTCTAGCTCCTGTTGGTCTTGTCTCTAGCTCTTGTTGATCTTGCCTCTAGCTCTTGTTGATCTTGTCTCTAGCTCTTGTTGATCTTGTCTCTAGCTCCTGTTGATCTTGTCTCTAACTCTTGTTGATCTTGCCTCTAGCTCCTGTTGATCTTGCCTCTAGCTCTTGTTGATCTTGTCTCTAGCTCTTGTTGATCTTGTCTCTAGCTTTTGTTGCTCTAGCTTTTGTTGATCTTACCTCTAGCTCTTGTTGATCTTACCTCTAGCTCTTGTTGATCTTGTCTCTAGCTCTTGTTGATCTTACCTCTAGCTCTTCTTGATCTTGTCTCTAGCTTTTGTTGATCTTACCTCTAGCTCTTATTGATCTTACCTCTAGCTCTTGTTGATCTTGTCTCTAGCTCTTGTTGATCTTGCCTCTAGCTCTTGTTGATCTTGTCTCTAGCTCTTGTTGATCTTGTCTCTAGCTCCTGTTGATCTTGTCTCTAACTCTTGTTGATCTTGCCTCTATTTCCTGTTGATCTTGCCTCTAGCTCCTGTTGATCTTGTCTCTAGCTCCATTTGATCTTGTCTCTATCTCTTGTTTATTTTTTCTCTAGCTCTTGTTGATCTTGTCTCTAGCTCCTGTTAATCTTGCCCCTAACTCTTGTTGATCTTGTCTCTAGCTCCTGTTAATCTTGCCTCTAACCCTTGTTGATCATGTCTCTAGCTCTTGTTGATCTTGTCGCTAGCTCATGTTGATCTTGCCTCTAGCTCTTGTTGATCGTCTTTCTAACTCGTAATGATCTTGTCTCTAGTTTTTGTTGATCTTACCTCTAGCTCTTGTTGATTGTGTTTCTAACTTTTGTTGAACTTACCTCTAGCTCTTGTTGATCTTACCTCTAGCTCTTGTTGATCTTGTCTCCAGCTTTTGTTGATCTTGCCTCCAGCTCTTGTTGATCTTGTCTCTAGCTCTTGTTGAACTTGTCTCTAGCTCCTGTTGGTCTTGTCTCTAGCTCTTGTTGATCTTGCCTCTAGCTCTTGTTGATTTTGTCTCTAGCTCTTGTTGATCTTGTCTCTAGCTCCTGTTGATCTTGTCTCTAACTCTTGTTGATCTTGCCTCTAACTCCTGTTGATCTTGCCTCTAGCTCCTGTTGATCTTGTCTCTAGCTCCATTTGATCTTGTCTCTATCTCTTATTTATTTTTCTCTAGCTCTTGTTGATCTTGTCTCTAGCTCCTGTTAATCTTGCCCCTAACTCTTGTTGATCTTGTCTCTAGCTCTTGTTAATCTTGCCTCTAACCCTTGTTGATCATGTCTCTAGCTCTTGTTGATCTTGTCGCTAGCTCATGTTGATCTTGCCTCTAGCTCTTGTTGATCTTGTCTCTAGCTCTTGTTGATCTTGCCTCTAGCTCTTGTTGATCTTGCCTCTAGCTCTTGTTGATCTTGTCTCTAGCTCTTGTTGATCTTGCCTCTAGCTCGTTTTGATCTTTTCTCTAGCTCTTGTTGATCTTGTCTCTAGCACTTGTTGATCTTACCTCTAGCTTTTGTTGATCTTGTCTCCAGCTTTTGTTGATCTTGCCTCCAGCTCTTGTTGATCTTGTCTCTAGCTCTTGTTGATCTTGTCTCTAGCTCCTGTTGGTCTTGCCTCCAGCTCTTGTTGATCTTGTCTCTAGCTCTTGTTGATCTTGTCTCTAGCTCTTGTTGATCTTGCCCCTAACCCTTGTTGATCTTGTCTCTAGCGCTTGTTAATCTTGCCTCTAACCCTTGTTGATCTTGTCTCTAGCTCTTGTTGATCTTGTCTCTAGCTCATGTTGATCTTGCCTCTAGCTCTTGTTGATCTTGTCTCTAGCTCTTGTTGATCTTGCCTCTAGCTCTTGTTGATCTTGCCTCTAGCTCTTGTTGATCTTGTCTCTAGCTCTTGTTGATCTTGCCTCTAGCTCGTTTTGATCTTTTCTCTAGCTCTTGTTGATCTTGTCTCTAGCTCTTGTTGATCTTACCTCTAGCTCTTGTTGATCTTGTCTCTAGCTTTTGTTGATCTTGTCTCTAGCTCTTGTTGATCTTGTCTCTAGCTCCTGTTGATCTTGTCTCTAGCTCTTGTTGATCTTGTCTCTAGCACTTGATGATCTTGCCTCTAGCTCTTGTTGATCTTTTCTCTAGCTCTTGTTGATCTTGTCTCTAGCTCTTGTTGATCTTGCCTTTAGCTCCTGTTGATTTTGTCTCTAGCTCTTGTTGATCTTGCCTCTAGCTACTGTTGATCGTACCTCTAACTCTTGTTGATCGTGTTTCTAACTCTTGTTAATCTTGTCTCTAGCTTTTGTTGATCTTGCCTCTAGCTCTTGTTGATCTTGTCTCTAATTCTTGTTGATCTTGCCTCTAGCTCTTGTTGATCTTGTCTCTAGCTCTTGTTGATCTTGCCTCTAGCTCGTTTTGATCTTTCTCTAGCTCTTGTTGATCTTGTCTCTAGCACTTGTTGATCTTACCTCTAGCTCTTGTTGATCTTGTCTCCAGCTTTTGTTGATCTTGCCTCCAGCTCTTGTTGATCTTGTCTCTAGCTCTTGTTGATCTTGTCTCTAGCTCCTGTTGGTCTTGTCTCTAGCTCTTGTTGATCTTGTCTCTAGCTTTTGTTGATCTTGCCTCTAGCTCCTGTTGATTTTGTCTCTAGCTCTTGTTGATCTTGCCTCTAGCTACTGTTGATCGTACCTCTAACTCTTGTTGATCTTGTTTCTAACTCTTGTTGATCTTGTCTCTAGCTTTTGTTGATCTTGCCTCTAGCTCTTGTTGATCTTGTCTCTAGCTCTTGTTGATCTTGCCTCTAGCTCTTGTTGATCTTGTCTCTAGCTCTTGTTGATCTTGCCTCTAGCTCGTTTTGATCTTTTCTCTAGCTCTTGTTGATCTTGTCTCTAGCTCTTGTTGATCTTACCTCTAGCTCTTGTTGATCTTGTCTCCAGCTTTTGTTGATCTTGCCTCCAGCTCTTGTTGATCTTGTCTCTAGCTCTTGTTGATCTTGTCTCTAGCTCCTGTTGGTCTTGTCTCTAGCTCTTGTTGATCTTGCCTCTAGCTCTTGTTGATCTTTTCTCTAGCTCTTGTTGATCTTGTCTCTAGCTCATGTTGATCTTGCCTCTAGCTTTTGTTGATCTTGTCTCTAGCTCTTGTTGATCTTGCCTCTAACTCGTTTTGATCTTTTCTCTAGCTCTTGTTGATCTTGTCTCTAGCTCTTGTTGATCTTACCTCTAGCTCTTGTTGATCTTGTCTCCAGCTTTTGTTGATCTTGCCTCCAGCTCTTGTTGATCTTGTCTCTAGCTCTTGTTAATCTTGTCTCTAGCTCCTGTTGTCTTGTCTCCAGCTCTTGTTGATCTTGCCTCTAGCTCTTGTTGATCTTGTCACTAGCTCTTGTTGATCTTGTCTCTAACTCCTGTTGATCTTGTCTCTAGCTCTTGTTGATCTTGTCTCTAGCTTTTGTTGCTCTAGCTTTTGTTGATCTTACCTCTAGCTCTTGTTGATCTTACCTCTAGCTCTTGTTGATCTTGCCTCTAGCTCTTGTTGATCTTGTCTCTAGCTCTTGTTGATCTTGTCTCTAGCTCCTGTTGATCTTGTCTCTAACTCTTGTTGATCTTGCTTCTAACTCCTGTTGATCTTGCCTCTAGCTCCTGTTGATCTTGTCTCTAGCTCCATTTGATCTTGTCTCTATCTCTTGTTTATTTTTTCTCTAGCTCTTGTTGATCTTGTCTCTAGCTCCTGTTAATCTTGCCCCTAACTCTTGTTGATCTTGTCTCTAGCTCCTGTTAATCTTGCCTCTAACCCTTGTTGATCATGTCTCTAGCTCTTGTTGATCTTGCCTCTAGCTCTTGTTGATCTTGTCTCTAGCTCTTGTTGATCTTGTCTCTAGCTCCTGTTGATCTTGTCTCTAGCTCTTGTTGATCTTGTCTCTAGCACTTGATGATCTTGCCTCTAGCTCTTGTTGATCTTTTCTCTAGCTCTTGTTGATCTTGTCTCTAGCTCTTGTTGATCTTGCCTTTAGCTCCTGTTGATTTTGTCTCTAGCTCTTGTTGATCTTGCCTCTAGCTACTGTTGATCGTACCTCTAACTCTTGTTGATCGTGTTTCTAACTCTTGTTAATCTTGTCTCTAGCTTTTGTTGATCTTGCCTCTAGCTCTTGATGATCTTGTCTCTAATTCTTGTTGATCTTGCCTCTAGCTCTTGTTGATCTTGTCTCTAGCTCTTGTTGATCTTGCCTCTAGCTCGTTTTGATCTTTTCTCTAGCTCTTGTTGATCTTGTCTCTAGCACTTGTTGATCTTACCTCTAGCTCTTGTTGATCTTGTCTCCAGCTTTTGTTGATCTTGCCTCCAGCTCTTGTTGATCTTGTCTCTAGCTCTTGTTGATCTTGTCTCTAGCTCCTGTTGGTCTTGTCTCTAGCTCTTGTTGATCTTGCCTCTAGCTCTTGTTGATCTTGTCTCTAGCTCTTGTTGATCTTGTCTCTAGCTCCTGTTGATCTTGTCTCTAACTCTTGTTGATCTTGCCTCTAGCTCCTGTTGATCTTGCCTCTAGCTCTTGTTGATCTTGTCTCTAGCTCTTGTTGATCTTGTCTCTAGCTTTTGTTGCTCTAGCTTTTGTTGATCTTACCTCTAGCTCTTGTTGATCTTACCTCTAGCTCTTGTTGATCTTGTCTCTAGCTCTTGTTGATCTTACCTCTAGCTCTTCTTGATCTTGTCTCTAGCTTTTGTTGATCTTACCTCTAGCTCTTATTGATCTTACCTCTAGCTCTTATTGATCTTGTCTCTAGCTCTTGTTGATCTTGCCTCTAGCTCTTGTTGATCTTGTCTCTAGCTCTTGTTGATCTTGTCTCTAGCTCCTGTTGATCTTGTCTCTAACTCTTGTTGATCTTGCCTCTATTTCCTGTTGATCTTGCCTCTAGCTCCTGTTGATCTTGTCTCTAGCTCCATTTGATCTTGTCTCTATCTCTTGTTTATTTTTTCTCTAGCTCTTGTTGATCTTGTCTCTAGCTCCTGTTAATCTTGCCCCTAACTCTTGTTGATCTTGTCTCTAGCTCCTGTTAATCTTGCCTCTAACCCTTGTTGATCATGTCTCTAGCTCTTGTTGATCTTGTCGCTAGCTCATGTTGATCTTGCCTCTAGCTCTTGTTGATCGTCTTTCTAACTCGTAATGATCTTGTCTCTAGTTTTTGTTGATCTTACCTCTAGCTCTTGTTGATTGTGTTTCTAACTTTTGTTGAACTTACCTCTAGCTCTTGTTGATCTTACCTCTAGCTCTTGTTGATCTTGTCTCCAGCTTTTGTTGATCTTGCCTCCAGCTCTTGTTGATCTTGTCTCTAGCTCTTGTTGAACTTGTCTCTAGCTCCTGTTGGTCTTGTCTCTAGCTCTTGTTGATCTTGCCTCTAGCTCTTGTTGATTTTGTCTCTAGCTCTTGTTGATCTTGTCTCTAGCTCCTGTTGATCTTGTCTCTAACTCTTGTTGATCTTGCCTCTAACTCCTGTTGATCTTGCCTCTAGCTCCTGTTGATCTTGTCTCTAGCTCCATTTGATCTTGTCTCTATCTCTTATTTATTTTTTCTCTAGCTCTTGTTGATCTTGTCTCTAGCTCCTGTTAATCTTGCCCCTAACTCTTGTTGATCTTGTCTCTAGCGCTTGTTAATCTTGCCTCTAACCCTTGTTGATCATGTCTCTAGCTCTTGTTGATCTTGTCGCTAGCTCATGTTGATCTTGCCTCTAGCTCTTGTTGATCTTGTCTCTAGCTCTTGTTGATCTTGCCTCTAGCTCTTGTTGATCTTGCCTCTAGCTCTTGTTGATCTTGTCTCTAGCTCTTGTTGATCTTGCCTCTAGCTCGTTTTGATCTTTTCTCTAGCTCTTGTTGATCTTGTCTCTAGCACTTGTTGATCTTACCTCTAGCTTTTGTTGATCTTGTCTCCAGCTTTTGCTGATCTTGCCTCCAGCTCTTGTTGATTTTGTCTCTAGCTCTTGTTAATCTTGTCTCTAGCTCCTGTTGGTCTTGCCTCCAGCTCTTGTTGATCTTGTCTCTAGCTCTTGTTGATCTTGTCTCTAGCTCCTGTTAATCTTGCCCTAACCCTTGTTGATCTTGTCTCTAGCGCTTGTTAATCTTGCCTCTAACCCTTGTTGATCATGTCTCTAGCTCTTGTTGATCTTGTCGCTAGCTCATGTTGATCTTGCCTCTAGCTCTTGTTGATCTTGTCTCTAGCTCTTGTTGATCTTGCCTCTAGCTCTTGTTGATCTTGCCTGTAGCTCTTGTTGATCTTGTCTCTAGCTCTTGTTGATCTTGCCTCTAGCTCGTTTTGATCTTTTCTCTAGCTCTTGTTGATCTTGTCTCTAGCACTTGTTGATGTTACCTCTAGCTCTTGTTGATCTTGTCTCTAGCTTTTGTTGATCTTGTCTCTAGCTCTTGTTGATCTTGTCTCTAGCTCCTGTTGATCTTGTCTCTAGCTCTTGTTGATCTTGTCTCTAGCACTTGATGATCTTGCCTCTAGCTCTTGTTGATCTTTTCTCTAGCTCTTGTTGATCTTGTCTCTAGCTCTTGTTGATCTTGCCTTTAGCTCCTGTTGATTTTGTCTCTAGCTCTTGTTGATCTTGCCTCTAGCTACTGTTGATCGTACCTCTAACTCTTGTTGATCGTGTTTCTAACTCTTGTTAATCTTGTCTCTAGCTTTTGTTGATCTTGCCTCTAGCTCTTGTTGATCTTGTCTCTAATTCTTGTTGATCTTGCCTCTAGCTCTTGTTGATCTTGTCTCTAGCTCTTGTTGATCTTGCCTCTAGCTCGTTTTGATCTTTTCTCTAGCTCTTGTTGATCTTGTCTCTAGCACTTGTTGATCTTACCTCTAGCTCTTGTTGATCTTGTCTCCAGCTTTTGTTGATCTTGCCTCCAGCTCTTGTTGATCTTGTCTCTAGCTCTTGTTGATCTTGTCTCTAGCTCCTGTTGGTCTTGTCTCTAGCTCTTGTTGATCTTGCCTCTAGCTCTTGTTGATCTTGTCTCTAGCTCTTGTTGATCTTGTCTCTAGCTCCTGTTGATCTTGTCTCTAACTCTTGTTGATCTTGCCTCTAGCTCCTGTTGATCTTGCCTCTAGCTCTTGTTGATCTTTTCTCTAGCTCTTGTTGATCTTGTCTCTAGCTCATGTTGATCTTGCCTCTAGCTCTTGTTGATCTTGTCTCTAGCTCTTGTTGATCTTGCCTCTAGCTCGTTTTGATCTTTTCTCTAGCTCTTGTTGATCTTGTCTCTAGCTCTTGTTGATCTTGCCTCTAGCTCTTGTTGATCTTGTCTCCAGCTTTTGTTGATCTTGCCTCCAGCTCTTGTTGATCTTGTCTCTAGCTCTTGTTAATCTTGTCTCTAGCTCCTGTTGGTCTTGTCTCCAGCTCTTGTTGATCTTGCCTCTAGCTCTTGTTGATCTTGTCACTAGCTCTTGTTGATCTTGTCTCTAACTCCTGTTGATCTTGTCTCTAGCTCTTGTTGATCTTGTCTCTAGCTTTTGTTGCTCTAGCTTTTGTTGATCTTACCTCTAGCTCTTGTTGATCTTACCTCTAGCTCTTGTTGATCTTGTCTCCAGCTTTTGTTGATCTTGCCTCCAGCTCTTGTTGATCTTGTCTCTAGCTCTTGTTAATCTTGTCTCTAGCTCCTGTTGGTCTTGTCTCCAGCTCTTGTTGATCTTGCCTCTAGCTCTTGTTGATCTTGTCACTAGCTCTTGTTGATCTTGTCTCTAACTCCTGTTGATCTTGTCTCTAGCTCTTGTTGATCTTGTCTCTAGCTTTTGTTGCTCTAGCTTTTGTTGATCTTACCTCTAGCTCTTGTTGATCTTACCTCTAGCTCTTGTTGATCTTGCCTCTAGCTCTTGTTGATCTTGTCTCTAGCTCTTGTTGATCTTGTCTCTAGCTCCTGTTGATCTTGTCTCTAACTCTTGTTGATCTTGCTTCTAACTCCTGTTGATCTTGCCTCTAGCTCCTGTTGATCTTGTCTCTAGCTCCATTTGATCTTGTCTCTATCTCTTGTTTATTTTTTCTCTAGCTCTTGTTGATCTTGTCTCTAGCTCCTGTTAATCTTGCCCCTAACTCTTGTTGATCTTGTCTCTAGCTCCTGTTAATCTTGCCTCTAACCCTTGTTGATCATGTCTCTAGCTCTTGTTGATCTTGCCTCTAGCTCTTGTTGATCTTGTCTCTAGCTCTTGTTGATCTTGTCTCTAGCTCCTGTTGATCTTGTCTCTAGCTCTTGTTGATCTTGTCTCTAGCACTTGATGATCTTGCCTCTAGCTCTTGTTGATCTTTTCTCTAGCTCTTGTTGATCTTGTCTCTAGCTCTTGATGATCTTGCCTCTAGCTCTTGTTGATCTTTTCTCTAGCTCTTGTTGATCTTGTCTCTAGCTCTTGTTGATCTTGCCTTTAGCTCCTGTTGATTTGTCTCTAGCTCTTGTTGATCTTGCCTCTAGCTACTGTTGATCGTACCTCTAACTCTTGTTGATCGTGTTTCTAACTCTTGTTAATCTTGTCTCTAGCTTTTGTTGATCTTGCCTCTAGCTCTTGTTGATCTTGTCTCTAATTCTTGTTGATCTTGCCTCTAGCTCTTGTTGATCTTGTCTCTAGCTCTTGTTGATCTTGCCTCTAGCTCGTTTTGATCTTTTCTCTAGCTCTTGTTGATCTTGTCTCTAGCACTTGTTGATCTTACCTCTAGCTCTTGTTGATCTTGTCTCCAGCTTTTGTTGATCTTGCCTCCAGCTCTTGTTGATCTTGTCTCTAGCTCTTGTTGATCTTGTCTCTAGCTCCTGTTGGTCTTGTCTCTAGCTCTTGTTGATCTTGCCTCTAGCTCTTGTTGATCTTGTCTCTAGCTCTTGTTGATCTTGTCTCTAGCTCCTGTTGATCTTGTCTCTAACTCTTGTTGATCTTGCCTCTAGCTCCTGTTGATCTTGCCTCTAGCTCCTGTTGATCTTGTCTCTAGCTCTTGTTGATCTTGTCTCTAGCTTTTGTTGCTCTAGCTTTTGTTGATCTTACCTCTAGCTCTTGTTGATCTTACCTCTAGCTCTTGTTGATCTTGTCTCTAGCTCTTGTTGATCTTACCTCTAGCTCTTCTTGATCTTGTCTCTAGCTTTTGTTGATCTTACCTCTAGCTCTTATTGATCTTACCTCTAGCTCTTATTGATCTTGTCTCTAGCTCTTGTTGATCTTGCCTCTAGCTCTTGTTGATCTTGTCTCTAGCTCTTGTTGATCTTGTCTCTAGCTCCTGTTAATCTTGCCCCTAACTCTTGTTGATCTTGTCTCTAGCTCCTGTTAATCTTGCCTCTAACCCTTGTTGATCATGTCTCTAGCTCTTGTTGATCTTGTCGCTAGCTCATGTTGATCTTGCCTCTAGCTCTTGTTGATCGTCTTTCTAACTCGTAATGATCTTGTCTCTAGTTTTTGTTGATCTTACCTCTAGCTCTTGTTGATTGTGTTTCTAACTTTTGTTGAACTTACCTCTAGCTCTTGTTGATCTTACCTCTAGCTCTTGTTGATCTTGTCTCCAGCTTTTGTTGATCTTGCCTCCAGCTCTTGTTGATCTTGTCTCTAGCTCTTGTTGAACTTGTCTCTAGCTCCTGTTGGTCTTGTCTCTAGCTCTTGTTGATCTTGCCTCTAGCTCTTGTTGATTTTGTCTCTAGCTCTTGTTGATCTTGTCTCTAGCTCCTGTTGATCTTGTCTCTAACTCTTGTTGATCTTGCCTCTAACTCCTGTTGATCTTGCCTCTAGCTCCTGTTGATCTTGTCTCTAGCTCCATTTGATCTTGTCTCTATCTCTTATTTATTTTTTCTCTAGCTCTTGTTGATCTTGTCTCTAGCTCCTGTTAATCTTGCCCCTAACCCTTGTTGATCTTGTCTCTAGCGCTTGTTAATCTTGCCTCTAACCCTTGTTGATCATGTCTCTAGCTCTTGTTGATCTTGTCGCTAGCTCATGTTGATCTTGCCTCTAGCTCTTGTTGATCTTGTCTCTAGCTCTTGTTGATCTTGCCTCTAGCTCTTGTTGATCTTGCCTCTAGCTCTTGTTGATCTTGTCTCTAGCTCTTGTTGATCTTGCCTCTAGCTCGTTTTGATCTTTTCTCTAGCTCTTGTTGATCTTGTCTCTAGCACTTGTTGATCTTACCTCTAGCTCTTGTTGATCTTGTCTCCAGCTTTTGTTGATCTTGCCTCCAGCTCTTGTTGATCTTGTCTCTAGCTCTTGTTAATCTTGTCTCTAGCTCCTGTTGGTCTTGTCTCCAGCTCTTGTTGATCTTGCCTCTAGCTCTTGTTGATCTTGTCTCTAGCTCTTGTTGATCTTGTCTCTAACTCCTGTTGATCTTGTCTCTAGCTCTTGTTGATCTTGTCTCTAGCTTTTGTTGCTCTAGCTTTTGTTGATCTTACCTCTAGCTCTTGTTGATCTTACCTCTACCTCTTGTTGATCTTGTCTCTAGCTCTTGTTATCTTACCTCTAGCTCTTGTTGATCTTGTCTCTAGCTTTTGTTGATCTTACATCTAGCTCTTGTTGATCTTACCTGTAGTTCTTGTTGATCTTGTCTCCAGCTTTTGTTGACCTTGCCTCCAGCTCTTGTTGATCTTGTCTCTAGCTCTTGTTGATCTTGTCTCTAGCTCCTGTTGGTCTTGTCTCTAGCTCTGGTTGATCTTGCCTCTAGCTCTTGTTGATCTTGTCTCTAGCTCTTGTTTATCTTGTCTCTAGCTCCTGTTGATCTTGTCTCTAACTCTTGTTGATCATGTCTCTAGCTCTTGTTGATCTTGCCTCTAGCTCTTGTTGATCTTGTCTCTAGCTCTTGTTGATCTTGTCTCTAGCTCCTGTTGATCTTGTCTCTAGCTCTTGTTGATCTTGTCTCTAGCACTTGTTGATCTTGCCTCTAGCTCTTGTTGATCTTTTCTCTAGCTCTTGTTGATCTTGTCTCTAGCTCTTGTTGATCTTGCCTCTAGCTCCTGTTGATTTTGTTTCTAGCTCTTGTTGATCTTGCCTCTAGCTACTGTTGATCGTACCTCTAACTCTTGTTGATCGTGTTTCTAACTCTTGTTAATCTTGTCTCTAGCTTTTGTTGATCTTGCCTCTAGCTCTTGTTGATCTTGTCTCTAGCTCTTGTTGATCTTGCCTCTAGCTCGTTTTGATCTTTTCTCTAGCTCTTGTTGATCTTGTCTCTAGCACTTGTTGATCTTGCCTCTAGCTCTTGTTGATCTTGTCTCTAGCACTTGTTGCTCTTGCCTCTAGCTCTTGTTGATCTTTTCTCTAGCTCTTGTTGATCTTGCCTCTAGCTCCTGTTGATTTTGTCTCTAGCTCTTGTTGATCTTGCCTCTAGCTACTGTTGATCGTACCTCTAACTCTTGTTGATCGTGTTTCTAACTCTTGTTAATCTTGTCTCTAGCTTTTGTTGATCATACCTCTAGCTCTTGTTGATCGTCTTTCTAACTCTTATTGATCTTGTCTCTAGCTTTTGTTGATCTTACCTCTAGCTCTTGTTGATCGTGTTTCTAACTTTTGTTGAACTTGTTTCTAGCTCTTGTTGATCTTGTCTCTAGCTTTTGTTGCTCTAGCTTTTGTTGATCTTACCTTAGCTCTTGTTGATCTTACCTCTAGCTCTTGTTGATCTTGTCTCTAACTTTTGTTGAACTTACCTCTAGCTCTTGTTGATCTTACCTCTAGCTCTTGTTGATCTTGTCTCCAGCTTTTGTTGATCTTGCCTCCAGCTCTTGTTGATCTTGTCTCTAGCTCTTGTTGATCTTGTCTCTAGCTCCTGTTGGTCTTGTCTCTAGCTCTTGTTGATCTTGCCTCTAGCTCTTGTTGATCTTGTCTCTATCTCTTGTTGATCTTGTCTCTAGCTCCTGTTGATCTTGTCTCTAACACTTGTTGATCTTGCCTCTAACTCCTGTTGATCTTGTCTCTAGCTCTTGTTGATCTTGTCTCTAGCTCTTGTTGATCTTGTCTCTAGCTTTTGTTGCTCTAGCTTTTGTTGATCTTACCTCTAGCTCTTGTTGATCTTACCTCTAGCTCTTGTTGATCTTGTCTCTAGCTCTTGTTGATCTTAACCTCTAGCTCTTGTTGATCTTGTCCCTAGCGTTTGTTGATCTTACCTCTAGCTCTTGTTGATCTTACCTCTAGCTCTTGTTGATCTTGTCTCTAGCTCTTGTTGATCTTGCCTCTAGCTCTTGTTGTTCTTGTCTCTAGCTCTTGTTGATCTTGTCTCTAGCTCCTGTTGATCTTGTCTCTAACTCTTGTTGATCTTGCCTCTAGCTCTTGTTGATCTTACCTCTAGCTCTTGTTGATCTTGTCTCCAGCTTTTGTTGATCTTGCCTCCAGCTCTTGTTGATCTTGTCTCTAGCTCTTGTTGATCTTGTCTCTAGCTCCTGTTGGTCTTGTCTCTAGCTCTTGTTGATCTTGCCTCTAGCTCTTGTTGATCTTGTCTCTATCTCTTGTTGATCTTGTCTCTAGCTCCTGTTGATCTTGTCTCTAGCTCTTGTCAATCTTGCCTCTAGCTCTTGTTGATCTTGTCTCTATCTCTTGTTGATCTTGTCTCTAGCTCCTGTTGATCTTGCCTCCAGCTCTTGTTGATCTTGCCTCTAACTCCTGTTGATCTTGTCTCTAGCTCCTGTTGATCTTGTCTCTAGCTCTTGTTGATCTTGTCTCTAGCTTTTGTTGCTCTAGCTTTTGTTGATCTTACCTCTAGCTCTTGTTGATCTTACCTCTAGCTCTTGTTGATCTTGTATCTAGCTCTTGTTGATCTTACCTCTAGCTCTTGTTGATCTTGTCTCTAGCGTTTGTTGATCTTACCTCTAGCTCTTGTTGATCTTACCTCTAGCTCTTGTTGATCTTGTCTCTAGCTCTTGTTGATCTTGCCTCTAGCTCTTGTTGATCTTGTCTCTAGCTCTTGTTGATCTTGTCTCTAGTTCCTGTTGATCTTGTCTCTAACTCTTGTTGATCTTGCCTCTAACTCCTGTTGATCTTGCCTCTAGCTCCTGTTGATCTTGTCTCTAGCTCCATTTGATCTTGTCTCTATCTTTTGTTTTTCTTTTTTCTCTAGCTCTTGTTGATCTTGTCTCTAGCTCCTGTTAATCTTGCCCCTAACTCTTGTTGATCTTGTCTCTAGCTCCTGTTAATCTTGCCTCTAACCCTTGTTGATCATGTCTCTAGCTCTTGTTGATCTTGTCGCTAGCTCATGTTGATCTTGCCTCTAGCTCTTGTTGATCGTCTTTCTAACTCTTATTGATCTTGTCTCTAGCTTTTGTTGATCTTACCTCTAGCTCTTGTTGATCGTGTTTCTAACTTTTGTTGAACTTGTTTCTAGCTCTTGTTGATCTTGTCTCTAGTTTTTGTTGCTCTAGCTTTTGTTGATCTTACCTCTAGCTCTTGTTGATCTTAGCTCTAGCTCTTTTTGATCTTGTCTCTAGCTTTTGTTGATCTTACCTCTAGCTCTTGTTGATCTTACCTCTAGCTCTTGTTGATCTTGTCTCCAGCTTTTGTTGATCTTGCCTCCAGCTCTTGTTGATCTTGTCTCTAGCTCTTGTTGAACTTGTCTCTAGCTCCTGTTGGTCTTGTCTCTAGCTCTTGTTGATCTTGCCTCTAGCTCTTGTTGATTTTGTCTCTAGCTCTTGTTGATCTTGTCTCTAGCTCCTGTTGATCTTGTCTCTAACTCTTGTTGATCTTGCCTCTAACTCCTGTTGATCTTGCCTCTAGCTCCTGTTGATCTTGTCTCTAGCTCCATTTGATCTTGTCTCTATCTCTTATTTATTTTTTCTCTAGCTCTTGTTGATCTTGTCTCTAGCTCCTGTTAATCTTGCCCTAACCCTTGTTGATCTTGTCTCTAGCTCCTGTTAATCTTGCCTCTAACCCTTGTTGATCATGTCTCCAGCTTTTTTTGATCTTGTCGCTAGCTCATGTTGATCTTGCCTCTAGCTCTTGTTGATCTTGTCTCTAGCTCTTGTTGATCTTGCCTCTAGCTCTTGTTGTTCTTTTCTCTAGCTCTTGTTGATCTTGTCTCTAGCTCATGTTGATCTTGCCTCTAGCTCTTGTTGATCTTGTCTCTAGCTCTTGTTGATCTTGTCTCTAGCTCCTGTTGATCTTGTCTCTAACTCTTGTTGATCTTGCCTCTAACTCCTGTTGATCTTGCCTCTATCTCCTGTTGATCTTGTCTCTAGCTCCATTTGATCTTGTCTCTATCTCTTGTTTATTTTTTCTCTAGCTCTTGTTGATCTTGTCTCTAGCTCCTGTTAATCTTGCCCCTAACTCTTGTTGATCTTGTCTCTAGCTCCTGTTAATCTTGCCTCTAACCCTTGTTGATCATGTCTCTAGCTCTTGTTGATCTTGTCGCTAGCTCATGTTGATCTTGCCTCTAGCTCTTGTTGATCGTCTTTCTAACTCGTAATGATCTTGTCTCTAGTTTTTGTTGATCTTACCTCTAGCTCTTGTTGATTGTGTTTCTAACTTTTGTTGAACTTACCTCTAGCTCTTGTTGATCTTACCTCTAGCTTTTGTTGATCTTGTCTCCAGCTTTTGTTGATCTTGTCTCTAGCTCCTGTTGATCTTGTCTCTAGCTCTTGTTGAACTTGTCTCTAGCTCCTGTTGGTCTGTCTTCTCGCTCTTGTTGATTTTGTCTCTAGCTCTTGTTGATCTTGTCTCTAGCTCCTGTTGATCTTGTCTCTAGCTCTTGTTGAACTTGTCTCTAGCTCCTGTTGGTCTTGTCTCTAGCTCTTGTTGATCTTGCCTCTAGCTCTTGTTGATTTTGTCTCTAGCTCTTGTTGATCTTGCCTCTAACTCCTGTTGATCTTGCCTCTAGCTCCTGTTGATCTTGTCTCTAGCTCCATTTGATCTTGTCTCTATCTCTTATTTATTTTTTCTCTAGCTCTTGTTGATCTTGTCTCTAGCTCCTGTTAATCTTGCCCCTAACCCTTGTTGATCTTGTCTCTAGCGCTTGTTAATCTTGCCTCTAACCCTTGTTGATCATGTCTCTAGCTCTTGTTGATCTTGTCGCTAGCTCATGTTGATCTTGCCTCTAGCTCTTGTTGATCTTGTCGCTAGCTCTTGTTGATCTTGTCTCTAGCACTTGTTGATCTTGCCTCTAGCTCTTGTTGATCTTGTCTCTAGCACTTGTTGCTCTTGCCTCTAGCTCTTGTTGATCTTTTCTCTAGCTCTTGTTGATCTTGCCTCTAGCTCCTGTTGATTTTGTCTCTAGCTCTTGTTGATCTTGCCTCTAGCTACTGTTGATCGTACCTCTAACTCTTGTTGATCGTGTTTCTAACTCTTGTTAATCTTGTCTCTAGCTTTTGTTGATCATACCTCTAGCTCTTGTTGATCGTCTTTCTAACTCTTATTGATCTTGTCTCTAGCTTTTGTTGATCTTACCTCTAGCTCTTGTTGATCGTGTTTCTAACTTTTGTTGAACTTGTTTCTAGCTCTTGTTGATCTTGTCTCTAGCTTTTGTTGCTCTAGCTTTTGTTGATCTTACCTCTAGCTCTTGTTGATCTTACCTCTAGCTCTTGTTGATCTTGTCTCTAACTTTTGTTGAACTTACCTCTAGCTCTTGTTGATCTTACCTCTAGCTCTTGTTGATCTTGTCTCCAGCTTTTGTTGATCTTGCCTCCAGCTCTTGTTGATCTTGTCTCTAGCTCTTGTTGATCTTGTCTCTAGCTCCTGTTGGTCTTGTCTCTAGCTCTTGTTGATCTTGCCTCTAGCTCTTGTTGATCTTGTCTCTATCTCTTGTTGATCTTGTCTCTAGCTCCTGTTGATCTTGTCTCTAACACTTGTTGATCTTGCCTCTAACTCCTGTTGATCTTGTCTCTAGCTCTTGTTGATCTTGTCTCTAGCTCTTGTTGATCTTGTCTCTAGCTTTTGTTGCTCTAGCTTTTGTTGATCTTACCTCTAGCTCTTGTTGATCTTACCTCTAGCTCTTGTTGATCTTGTCTCTAGCTCTTGTTGATCTTAACCTCTAGCTCTTGTTGATCTTGTCCCTAGCGTTTGTTGATCTTACCTCTAGCTCTTGTTGATCTTACCTCTAGCTCTTGTTGATCTTGTCTCTAGCTCTTGTTGATCTTGCCTCTAGCTCTTGTTGTTCTTGTCTCTAGCTCTTGTTGATCTTGTCTCTAGCTCCTGTTGATCTTGTCTCTAACTCTTGTTGATCTTGCCTCTAGCTCTTGTTGATCTTACCTCTAGCTCTTGTTGATCTTGTCTCCAGCTTTTGTTGATCTTGCCTCCAGCTCTTGTTGATCTTGTCTCTAGCTCTTGTTGATCTTGTCTCTAGCTCCTGTTGGTCTTGTCTCTAGCTCTTGTTGATCTTGCCTCTAGCTCTTGTTGATCTTGTCTCTATCTCTTGTTGATCTTGTCTCTAGCTCCTGTTGATCTTGTCTCTAGCTCTTGTCAATCTTGCCTCTAGCTCTTGTTGATCTTGTCTCTATCTCTTGTTGATCTTGTCTCTAGCTCCTGTTGATCTTGCCTCCAGCTCTTGTTGATCTTGCCTCTAACTCCTGTTGATCTTGTCTCTAGCTCCTGTTGATCTTGTCTCTAGCTCTTGTTGATCTTGTCTCTAGCTTTTGTTGCTCTAGCTTTTGTTGATCTTACCTCTAGCTCTTGTTGATCTTACCTCTAGCTCTTGTTGATCTTGTATCTAGCTCTTGTTGATCTTACCTCTAGCTCTTGTTGATCTTGTCTCTAGCGTTTGTTGATCTTACCTCTAGCTCTTGTTGATCTTACCTCTAGCTCTTGTTGATCTTGTCTCTAGCTCTTGTTGATCTTGCCTCTAGCTCTTGTTGATCTTGTCTCTAGCTCTTGTTGATCTTGTCTCTAGTTCCTGTTGATCTTGTCTCTAACTCTTGTTGATCTTGCCTCTAACTCCTGTTGATCTTGCCTCTAGCTCCTGTTGATCTTGTCTCTAGCTCCATTTGATCTTGTCTCTATCTTTTGTTTTTCTTTTTTCTCTAGCTCTTGTTGATCTTGTCTCTAGCTCCTGTTAATCTTGCCCCTAACTCTTGTTGATCTTGTCTCTAGCTCCTGTTAATCTTGCCTCTAACCCTTGTTGATCATGTCTCTAGCTCTTGTTGATCTTGTCGCTAGCTCATGTTGATCTTGCCTCTAGCTCTTGTTGATCGTCTTTCTAACTCTTATTGATCTTGTCTCTAGCTTTTGTTGATCTTACCTCTAGCTCTTGTTGATCGTGTTTCTAACTTTTGTTGAACTTGTTTCTAGCTCTTGTTGATCTTGTCTCTAGTTTTTGTTGCTCTAGCTTTTGTTGATCTTACCTCTAGCTCTTGTTGATCTTAGCTCTAGCTCTTTTTGATCTTGTCTCTAGCTTTTGTTGATCTTACCTCTAGCTCTTGTTGATCTTACCTCTAGCTCTTGTTGATCTTGTCTCCAGCTTTTGTTGATCTTGCCTCCAGCTCTTGTTGATCTTGTCTCTAGCTCTTGTTGAACTTGTCTCTAGCTCCTGTTGGTCTTGTCTCTAGCTCTTGTTGATCTTGCCTCTAGCTCTTGTTGATTTTGTCTCTAGCTCTTGTTGATCTTGTCTCTAGCTCCTGTTGATCTTGTCTCTAACTCTTGTTGATCTTGCCTCTAACTCCTGTTGATCTTGCCTCTAGCTCCTGTTGATCTTGTCTCTAGCTCCATTTGATCTTGTCTCTATCTCTTATTTTTTTTTCTCTAGCTCTTGTTGATCTTGTCTCTAGCTCCTGTTAATCTTGCCCCTAACCCTTGTTGATCTTGTCTCTAGCTCCTGTTAATCTTGCCTCTAACCCTTGTTGATCATGTCTCCAGCTTTTTTTGATCTTGTCGCTAGCTCATGTTGATCTTGCCTCTAGCTCTTGTTGATCTTGTCTCTAGCTCTTGTTGATCTTGCCTCTAGCTCTTGTTGTTCTTTTCTCTAGCTCTTGTTGATCTTGTCTCTAGCTCATGTTGATCTTGCCTCTAGCTCTTGTTGATCTTGTCTCTAGCTCTTGTTGATCTTGTCTCTAGCTCCTGTTGATCTTGTCTCTAACTCTTGTTGATCTTGCCTCTAACTCCTGTTGATCTTGCCTCTATCTCCTGTTGATCTTGTCTCTAGCTCCATTTGATCTTGTCTCTATCTCTTGTTTATTTTTTCTCTAGCTCTTGTTGGTCTTGTCTCTAGCTCCTGTTAATCTTGCCCCTAACTCTTGTTGATCTTGTCTCTAGCTCCTGTTAATCTTGCCTCTAACCCTTGTTGATCATGTCTCTAGCTCTTGTTGATCTTGTCGCTAGCTCATGTTGATCTTGCCTCTAGCTCTTGTTGATCGTCTTTCTAACTCGTAATGATCTTGTCTCTAGTTTTTGTTGATCTTACCTCTAGCTCTTGTTGATTGTGTTTCTAACTTTTGTTGAACTTACCTCTAGCTCTTGTTGATCTTACCTCTAGCTTTTGTTGATCTTGTCTCCAGCTTTTGTTGATCTTGTCTCTAGCTCCTGTTGATCTTGTCTCTAGCTCTTGTTGAACTTGTCTCTAGCTCCTGTTGGTCTTGCCTCTAGCTCTTGTTGATTTTGTCTCTAGCTCTTGTTGATCTTGTCTCTAGCTCCTGTTGATCTTGTCTCTAGCTCTTGTTGAACTTGTCTCTAGCTCCTGTTGGTCTTGTCTCTAGCTCTTGTTGATCTTGCCTCTAGCTCTTGTTGATTTTGTCTCTAGCTCTTGTTGATCTTGCCTCTAACTCCTGTTGATCTTGCCTCTAGCTCCTGTTGATCTTGTCTCTAGCTCCATTTGATCTTGTCTCTATCTCTTATTTATTTTTTCTCTAGCTCTTGTTGATCTTGTCTCTAGCTCCTGTTAATCTTGCCCCTAACCCTTGTTGATCTTGTCTCTAGCGCTTGTTAATCTTGCCTCTAACCCTTGTTGATCATGTCTCTAGCTCTTGTTGATCTTGTCGCTAGCTCATGTTGATCTTGCCTCTAGCTCTTGTTGATCTTGTCTCTAGCTCTTGTTGATCTTGCCTCTAGCTCTTGTTGATCTTGCCTCTAGCTCTTGTTGATCTTGTCTCTAGCTCTTGTTGATCTTGCCTCTAGCTCGTTTTGATCTTTTCTCTAGCTCTTGTTGATCTTGTCTCTAGCACTTGTTGATCTTACCTCTAGCTCTTGTTGATCTTGTCTCCAGCTTTTGTTGATCTTGCCTCCAGCTCTTGTTGATCTTGTCTCTAGCTCTTGTTAATCTTGTCTCTAGCTCCTGTTGGTCTTGTCTCCAGCTCTTGTTGATCTTGCCTCTAGCTCTTGTTGATCTTGTCTCTAGCTCTTGTTGATCTTGTCTCTAACTCCTGTTGATCTTGTCTCTAGCTCTTGTTGATCTTGTCTCTAGCTTTTGTTGCTCTAGCTTTTGTTGATCTTACCTCTAGCTCTTGTTGATCTTACCTCTACCTCTTGTTGATCTTGTCTCTAGCTCTTGTTATCTTACCTCTAGCTCTTGTTGATCTTGTCTCTAGCTTTTGTTGATCTTACATCTAGCTCTTGTTGATCTTACCTGTAGTTCTTGTTGATCTTGTCTCCAGCTTTTGTTGACCTTGCCTCCAGCTCTTGTTGATCTTGTCTCTAGCTCTTGTTGATCTTGTCTCTAGCTCCTGTTGGTCTTGTCTCTAGCTCTGGTTGATCTTGCCTCTAGCTCTTGTTGATCTTGTCTCTAGCTCTTGTTTATCTTGTCTCTAGCTCCTGTTGATCTTGTCTCTAACTCTTGTTGATCATGTCTCTAGCTCTTGTTGATCTTGCCTCTAGCTCTTGTTGATCTTGTCTCTAGCTCTTGTTGATCTTGTCTCTAGCTCCTGTTGATCTTGTCTCTAGCTCTTGTTGATCTTGTCTCTAGCACTTGTTGATCTTGCCTCTAGCTCTTGTTGATCTTTTCTCTAGCTCTTGTTGATCTTGTCTCTAGCTCTTGTTGATCTTGCCTCTAGCTCCTGTTGATTTTGTTTCTAGCTCTTGTTGATCTTGCCTCTAGCTACTGTTGATCGTACCTCTAACTCTTGTTGATCGTGTTTCTAACTCTTGTTAATCTTGTCTCTAGCTTTTGTTGATCTTGCCTCTAGCTCTTGTTGATCTTGTCTCTAGCTCTTGTTGATCTTGCCTCTAGCTCGTTTTGATCTTTTCTCTAGCTCTTGTTGATCTTGTCTCTAGCACTTGTTGATCTTGCCTCTAGCTCTTGTTGATCTTGTCTCTAGCACTTGTTGCTCTTGCCTCTAGCTCCTGTTGATTTTGTCTCTAGCTCTTGTTGATCTTGCCTCTAGCTACTGTTGATCGTACCTCTAACTCTTGTTGATCGTGTTTCTAACTCTTGTTAATCTTGTCTCTAGCTTTTGTTGATCATACCTCTAGCTCTTGTTGATCGTCTTTCTAACTCTTATTGATCTTGTCTCTAGCTTTTGTTGATCTTACCTCTAGCTCTTGTTGATCGTGTTTCTAACTTTTGTTGAACTTGTTTCTAGCTCTTGTTGATCTTGTCTCTAGCTTTTGTTGCTCTAGCTTTTGTTGATCTTACCTCTAGCTCTTGTTGATCTTACCTCTAGCTCTTGTTGATCTTGTCTCTAACTTTTGTTGAACTTACCTCTAGCTCTTGTTGATCTTACCTCTAGCTCTTGTTGATCTTGTCTCCAGCTTTTGTTGATCTTGCCTCCAGCTCTGGTTGATCTTGTCTCTAGCTCTTGTTGATCTTGTCTCTAGCTCCTGTTGGTCTTGTCTCTAGCTCTTGTTGATCTTGCCTCTAGCTCTTGTTGATCTTGTCTCTATCTCTTGTTGATCTTGTCTCTAGCTCCTGTTGATCTTGTCTCTAACACTTGTTGATCTTGCCTCTAACTCCTGTTGATCTTGTCTCTAGCTCTTGTTGATCTTGTCTCTAGCTCTTGTTGATCTTGTCTCTAGCTTTTGTTGCTCTAGCTTTTGTTGATCTTACCTCTAGCTCTTGTTGATCTTACCTCTAGCTCTTGTTGATCTTGTCTCTAGCTCTTGTTGATCTTACCTCTAGCTCTTGTTGATCTTGTCTCTAGCGTTTGTTGATCTTACCTCTAGCTCTTGTTGATCTTACCTCTAGCTCTTGTTGATCTTGTCTCTAGCTCTTGTTGATCTTGCCTCTAGCTCTTGTTGTTCTTGTCTCTAGCTCTTGTTGATCTTGTCTCTAGCTCCTGTTGATCTTGTCTCTAACTCTTGTTGATCTTGCCTCTAGCTCTTGTTGATCTTACCTCTAGCTCTTGTTGATCTTGTCTCCAGCTTTTGTTGATCTTGCCTCCAGCTCTTGTTGATCTTGTCTCTAGCTCTTGTTGATCTTGTCTCTAGCTCCTGTTGGTCTTGTCTCTAGCTCTTGTTGATCTTGCCTCTAGCTCTTGTTGATCTTGTCTCTATCTCTTGTTGATCTTGTCTCTAGCTCCTGTTGATCTTGTCTCTAACTCTTGTTGATCTTGCCTCTAACTCCTGTTGATCTTGTCTCTAGCTCCTGTTGATCTTGTCTCTAGCTCTTGTTGATCTTGTCTCTAGCTTTTGTTGCTCTAGCTTTTGTTGATCTTACCGCTAGCTCTTGTTGATCTTACCTCTAGCTCTTGTTGATCTTGTATCTAGCTCTTGTTGATCTTACCTCTAGCTCTTGTTGATCTTGTCTCTAGCGTTTGTTGATCTTACCTCTAGCTCTTGTTGATCTTACCTCTAGCTCTTGTTGATCTTGTCTCTAGCTCTTGTTGATCTTGCCTCTAGCTCTTGTTGATCTTGTCTCTAGCTCTTGTTGATCTTGTCTCTAGCTCCTGTTGATCTTGTCTCTAACTCTTGTTGATCTTGCCTCTAACTCCTGTTGATCTTGCCTCTAGCTCCTGTTGATCTTGTCTCTAGCTCCATTTGATCTTGTCTCTATCTCTTGTTTTTCTTTTTTCTCTAGCTCTTGTTGATCTTGTCTCTAGCTCCTGTTAATCTTGCCCCTAACTCTTGTTGATCTTGTCGCTAGCTCATGTTGATCTTGCCTCTAGCTCTTGTTGATCGTCTTTCTAACTCTTATTGATCTTGTCTCTAGCTTTTGTTGATCTTACCGCTAGCTCTTGTTGATCGTGTTTCTAACTTTTGTTGAACTTGTTTCTAGCTCTTGTTGATCTTGTCTCTAGTTTTTGTTGCTCTAGCTTTTGTTGATCTTACCTCTAGCTCTTGTTGATCTTAGCTCTAGCTCTTTTGATCTTGTCTCTAGCTTTTGTTGATCTTACCTCTAGCTCTTGTTGATCTTACCTCTAGCTCTTGTTGATCTTGTCTCCAGCTTTTGTTGATCTTGCCTCCAGCTCTTGTTGATCTTGTCTCTAGCTCTTGTTGAACTTGTCTCTAGCTCCTGTTGGTCTTGTCTCTAGCTCTTGTTGATCTTGCCTCTAGCTCTTGTTGATTTTGTCTCTAGCTCTTGTTGATCTTGTCTCTAGCTCCTGTTGATCTTGTCTCTAACTCTTGTTGATCTTGCCTCTAACTCCTGTTGATCTTGCCTCTAGCTCCTGTTGATCTTGTCTCTAGCTCCATTTGATCTTGTCTCTATCTCTTATTTATTTTTTCTCTAGCTCTTGTTGATCTTGTCTCTAGCTCCTGTTAATCTTGCCCCTAACCCTTGTTGATCTTGTCTCTAGCTCCTGTTAATCTTGCCTCTAACCCTTGTTGATCATGTCTCTAGCTCTTTTTGATCTTGTCGCTAGCTCATGTTGATCTTGCCTCTAGCTCTTGTTGATCTTGTCTCTAGCTCTTGTTGATCTTGCCTCTAGCTCTTGTTGATCTTTTCTCTAGCTCTTGTTGATCTTGTCTCTAGCTCATGTTGATCTTGCCTCTAGCTCTTGTTGATCTTGTCTCTAGCTCTTGTTGATCTTGCCTCTAGCTCGTTTTGATCTTTTCTCTAGCTCTTGTTGATCTTGTCTCTAGCACTTGTTGATCTTGCCTCTAGCTCTTGTTGATCTTTTCTCTAGCTCTTGTTGATCTTTTCTTTAGCTCTTGTTGATCTTGCCTTTAGCTCCTGTTGATTTTGTCTCTAGCTCTTGTTGATCTTGCCTCTAGCTCTTTCCTCTACCAGCTCCTAATTCTTATGTATAAGCTTAAGTACCCTCGCGTTATTTTCATAATTTATTCGATTAGTCTTTCGCAGTTATCTCGCACCCAATCATAAATCACGAAGTCTTAAACTCTGAACTATTTGTCAAAATTCCCAAAACAAAACCATCTTGACACTTTGTTTAACCTTACTGATTGGTCCCAAAACAACCTACCATGACTCTTGCTAGTGATGTTTACCCCATGACGATTTCCTGCCTCTAAAGTTGTTTATCAACCTAATTCTGGACCTGTTGACTTTCTGGACAGGTTGACGGTTCTAGTAACGATATTACACTTATCGCAACGTCTTTTCCCAGAACAACTTTGAAAATCCCACTCTCAATAATTCTGTTATAGCTGTCTCCTATGAAATGTTGACAACTCCGTAACTGCTCTTACTTCTAATCACATCTCAGTTAAGAGATTCTTTCAATTTCCTCTATATACTATTACAATTATCATCATCAAGTACCATGCCAGATGACGTAGGTGATCATGTTTCTCCACAACTCTCGATCTCCATAGTTATTTATCATTTCTGTTGTTGACATTCTGCAAAGCCATTCTCTTTAACTTGTCTAGTACCTTTTCTCTTTGCTTCCCTCTATCTCTTTGTCCCTCAATTTTCCCAGTTGTCACAATATATTCCAGCTGATTTGTCTCATTACACGGTTAGTAAATGATGATCGTTTTTCTTAACATCGGAAATTATTTTTCTTTTTTTCTTTTACCTCTTTTACATCGTATTAATTACTCTTCTCAGCTGCCAATTGTATTATCAACATTTTTCTGTAAAACCACAGCTCTATAGCCTCCAATAACTTTCTTGTCCGTTCTCCTATTGATCCTGATTCACATCAATGTGTATAATACTGGTTTCATATAATATTTAATTAGTTTTTAGAAATCCAAAATTAAATAATTCGTCATATAACCTGAAAGCAACATAATTTTCCAAATTGAATAACTCGTTAATTAGTTTCCTATTTTCACTTAACAAATGATGATGTGTCCAATCACAATTAATTAATAAAAAATTTAAAAAATAAAGAACAGAACAATAAAAACGTTTCAAACGTTATTAATCAAGGACTGGCCAAGTCAACAGACAGGGATGTCATTAGAGCTTCTAATAAACGTGTTCAACACCTGACCTCTAAAGGTCAAGATTTCCTCACACCACGACCCTCCAGGACCTCTCACGTGATTAACAAAAGGTACATAATCAGTCAAGGCCGAGCAGGGAACTTCCCCAATTTGGCGCCACAATTTGGCGCTATGATTTAAATGGCTATATTTCCCGGTATGGCATTGATCTATGGTGTAGATAGTTTGAAGAAATGCGAGTGGATCCCGTGGAGCATAATAAAGATGTCCAAGATAAGGTCTGATCCGCAGCGGAAATATTAAAGCCTTCGGGAAAGGCTTTCGTCGTTTTCTCAAACTCATGTCCCAAAGATGCGTGACATTGTCCTGGTAGAAGGTGACGTCCATATATGGCGCCAAGTAGTTAAACGTCTCTACAGGTCGACCTGACTCATGGAAGAATTTAAATCTGGGGATGAAACAAGCACTGAAAGTTAAAATGGTTTGCAGGACAATACATTTCAATGAACATGGAAATCGCTACCAGTTAGGGCCAGTGTGAATGTTTCTGAGGGAAAAGTTTCATTTGAAGAGACAGTAAAAAAAAGTAAGGAAGAGATACCGAAAGAAAGAAGTAAAGAAAGAAAGAAAGAAAGAAAGAAGAAAGAAAGAAAGAAAGAAAGAAAGAAAGAAAGAAAGAAAGAAAGAAAGAAAGAAAGAAAGAAAGAAAGAAAGAAAGAAACATGCTGTTTGCTCCCATATTTTGTGTGGACCATTGGGACATTGGGAGCCGCGATAGCTCAGTGGTTAGTGAACTGTGCTACAAAGGACAAGAGGTAGGGTTCGATCCCAACCGATGGCTTCCGGGTTCACCCAGCCTTTAATGGGTACCGGATTTTTTTCTGGGAAAGTAAAGCGGCACGGGCGTAATACCGACCACATTACCCCAAAAATCTTTGTGCCGACTTCTTCTTCTTCTTTCCTTCCTCATCTGCCTTTCAGCAACGAGGGGAGATATAATTTGCAATTGTTTGCTCTTCTGTTCGCCTCTGCTGCTGTTATGTTTCCTAGTGCTTCTAATATTCAATTGATCCATTTTTTTTTTTCGTGGTCGACTCTTGGGTCTGGTGTTCTCACAACGTTTGTTAAAGGCTCGTTGTGTTGTGTTTTGATTTTTCTGCCTTGTCACGTGACCATATCATTTTATCTGTTGTTTCCTTATATATTCTATGGCGTGGGCTATTCCTAGCTTTTTTTCTGTTCTTCATTTCTGATCTTATCTCTCAGACTGCTTCCTGTCATTCGTCTAACACATTTAATCTCTGTAGTGGTTATTTTTCTTATTGTTCTTGCATCTAGGGTCCTGGTCTGGCATTGATAACACAACGTTGGGATGAAGATTGTATTGTATAGTGCTCGTTTTGCCTCCAGAGTTATTTCCTTGTTGGACAATAGTGGTGATAACTGTCCGATGATTTGACAAGCTTTGTTCCATCTTGATTCTATCTCTGCTGTTTGAGAATTATCGTTTGTCATTAGACTTCCTAGGTTTTTGAATTCCTCTACTTGTTTTAGTTGTCTGCCTTCTATAGTTATGTTGATGTTCTGTTTATTTTTGGCGACATTCATGACTTCTATTTTGTTGACGTTGATTTTCATGTTGTGTTTTGTGCCTGAGCTGTTGAGTTTGTTTAAGTGTTCTTGTAGGTCTTCTATTGTTTCATGTATTAGTGCATGATCATCTGTAAATAAAAGCTCGTTGATCTCCTCTGTCTCTGATGGGTTGGCTAGCTTGCATATATAGTTCATGTATGTAATAAACAGTAGGGGGGATAGTACGCACCCTTGTCTTACACCCGACCTTGTGCCGACGGTCTGTAAAATTTATGGTCACTAACACCATATTCCCTATACGCCACTTGGCGTGACGGGGGTACTTTACATTTTTTTTACTTATTGGGACATTATTTCCCGGATAAAATGGTCAACTACCAAACGTCGGGGCCGTCTTTATTTCACAGAAAAATCAGGTACCCATTTAGGGCTGGGTGAACCCGGCAGTCGTTGATCAGGATCGTGGTCGACCTTTGTAGTCCACTTCACTAACCACCGAGCTACCATGAGCGTCCTCAGTTGACACATTTACACAAACCTGACTTTCTTCTTTCGTTTCTGCGATCAGATTCGTATGTTCATTATACCCCTCTCAGATATTACTTCCATTAATGAATCTGTAAATAGATGGTTTTCGTGAATGTCTTGTAAAGTTTGCTGTTTTCCTGGGATAGCTTTTTTTTTTTTTAATTAAGGCCATCTTCGGTCTAAAAGTCGACTGGATTTGGGCTTTTCATTTTCTTGGTATTTTTATACACTGTTGGGATTAGTGCTACCCTATAAGACCGTATAGATCTCAGAAATGCGATAATGCCATATAGATTTATTGTTAGTATTAGTGCTACCCTATAAGCCCTTATAAATCTCAGAAATGTGATAATGCCATGTACAATTTAGTCCAGGAGTATGTTATAAATGTTTGCACAATTCATGTGTGTGCAGGCATGTATTTATGAGTCTCTTTTATGGCACTTTTAGTCACTGTCAAGTTCAATAGACATGGGTTAAACACATGAACTATGAATGGCACGACACTGCCCACATCTACACTGTACTGATTCGAAAACATCCCTATACTAAATTATACAGCTGAACATGTTCCGTATCTGTCTGTTGCATATATTTCCTATATTTCCACTTGGAGGTACATTCACCAGACAGAATTCGTCTTCGGGAAGATAGGGAGTCTTTCTGCAGTTGAATTTCTGTACAATGTGCTGCTCCAAAACTGAAGAAGAGAATTCGTCTTAGCTTCTAAGAATATGCTAAATGCAGTCATTTATAGCACACACAACACACACAGCACACACAACACACACAGCACACACAACACACACAGCACACACAACACACACAGCACACACAACACATACAGCACACACAACACATACAGCACACACAACACACACAGCACACACAGCACACACAACACACACAACACACACACCACACACAGCACACACAGCACACACAGCACGCACAACACACACACCACACACACCACACACAGCACACACAACACACACACCACACACAGCACACACAGCACACACAGCACGCACAACACACACAACACACACAGCACACACAACACACACAGCACACACAACACACACACCACACACAGCACACACAGCACACACAGCACGCACAACACACACAACACACACAGCACACACAACACACACAACACACACAGCACACACAGCACACACAGCACGCACAACACACACAGCACACACAGCACACACAGCACACACAACACACACAGCACACACAACACACACAGCACACACAGCACACACAGCACACACAACACACACAGCACACACAGCACGCACAACACACACAGCACACACAGCACACACAGCACACACAACACACACAACACACACAACACACACAGCACACACACAACACACACAGCACACACAACACACACAACACACACAACACACACAGCACACACAACACACACAGCACACACAGCACACACAGCACACACACAACACACACAGCACACACACAACACACACAGCACACACAACACACACAGCACACATAACACACACAGCACACACACAACACACACAGCACACACAACACACACAGCACACACAACACACACAGCACACACAACACACACAGCACACACACAACACACACTTTACTGCCGCCATCATCTACATAATAAATTTGCAGAATTCTTTCATGACGTCATCAGTCTTAAAACCGGTTAGAGATTGGTGTGAAACCGTAACCAGACTATTGTTTTCAGTCTTTTTGTTCATTACACTGAAGTCTTGAAACATTAATTATTGTAGAAACAACACCGAAACGCTGACATCTTCAACGGAGACATCTGTATCTGACTTCTTCAAATTTCATGAATTAAAACGGACACATATAAATACTTTACACTTACATATCATCATCATCATGTGCCGTACCGGTTGGCGTAGGTGATCATGTCCTTCCACAATCTTCTATCTACCGTGCATCGTATCAGTTCTGTTGTTGACTGTTTGCCATGCCATGACACCAAGCTATCCAGTATTTTCTCTCTTTGTCGTCCGCAATTTCTCTTTCCTTGTATTTTGCCAGTTGTAATCAAGTATTTCAAATTTCCTATTCTTATGATTTGCTTGAAAAATATTGATTGTTTTTTTTCTTCTGATGTTTCTTAGAGCCGCCTTTTGTTTAACACTTACATAACATGTTATAAAATGGCAGTTTGCTTAAGGAGTTCTAGTGATGACTTTCTCAGTTGTGTTACTGTCACTATGAACATACACAGGAGATGCTAAGGCCCAGTCGACTCCTCACAATGGTCTCAAATGTTATTCTGAACCTTCCATTTCAGCAAAGTGAAAAAAACCCAGACAGCTATAGAAAATAGCTTAGCAGAAGGTCAACAACAGAAATGATAAATAACTGTCGAGGTCGAGAGTTGTGGAGAGACATGATCACCTACGCCAGAAGGCATGATACTTGATGATGATGATGACCATCATTTTTTATACGTCAACCAGTATAACACTAGAGAGGATGGCAAAATAGATGACGTCTAGGGCTCCAAATCATGAGAGAGCAGGTAAGAATCAAGGTACACTCCAGGTATTTTGTTCTTCGAGGGTGAAGTACAAATTCTGACCCGAACTGAAAATCTCGTGGCGACTATAAAACAGTAAAAGTAAAGTACTCCCGTCACGCCAAGTGACGTATAGGGAATATGGTGTTAGTGACCATACATTTCACAGACCCTAGGCACATGATTTTTGGGGTAATGTGGTCGGTATTACGCCCGTGCCGCTTTACTTTCCCAGAAAAAATTCCGGTACCCATTAAAGGCTGGGTGAACCCGGAAGCCGTCGGTTGGGATCGAACCCTACCTCTTGTCCTTTGTACTCCAGTTCACTAACCACTGAGCTATCACGGCTCCCTCATGGCGACTATACTAAACATTTATTGTTTAATGGTTTTGAGAAGGTGACAGGATAGGAAATTATAGCGAGTTAAACTTCAGGCATCGAGTGACACTTGCCAATTTTGAAAGATATACCATTTCGTAAGCTTCAGAACACAAGCCCAATGATGGATAAATACTGCAGTCTAGTACAGTAAATTAGAGGCCACAGAGATGGGATTTCTCAGGAGAATGTTGAAAGTTCCCTGGACAGCTAAAAAGACCAATGAGGAAGTTCTCAAAGAGGCCAACACAAAAAGGGAGCTCTTAAAAAACATCAGAAACAAGCAAGCAACATTTTTTCGGGCACATGAGTAGAGGAAAGTTGGAATACTTGGTTACAACTGGCAAAATACAAGGAAAGAGAGATCGCGGGCGAAAAAGAGAGAAAATACTGGATAGCTTGGTGTCATGGCATGGAAAACAGTCAACCACAGAACTGATACGATGCACTGTAGATAGAAGATTGTGGAGGGACATGATCACCTACGCCAACCGGTATGGCACATGATGATGAGTACAGTAAAGTTGTGATACTTCACTTCCCTATGACATTTAAAGCTTAAATGTCGTCGCTTCGTTTTACTAAAATACAATGACGTCATAAAAAAATAAAGTAAAGTACCCCCCGTCACGCCAAGTGGCGTATAGGGAAATATGGTGTTAGTGACCCTATATTTTACAAACTTTCAGCACATGACTTTTGGGGTAATGTGGTCGGTATTACGCCCGTGCCGCTTTACTGTCCCAGAAAAAAATCCAGTACCCATTTAAGACTGGGTGAACCCAGAAGCCGTCGGTTGGGATCGAACCCTACCCCTTGTCCTTTATAGTCCAGTTCACTAACCACTGAGCTATCGCGGCTCCCTATGGCGTCATGCAGCAATAAAATAAGCTATAAAAGAGCGATATCATCATATAAAAGCATGTTATTCTATTCTATTGTATTCATGAAACTAGTTTTAATACAATCAGGAATTCCCTATTTACTCAACCATCTGTCACAACATTTCACGATATGCTTCGGTAAATTCCGCTTGCAAGGTCTCACCGTGCACGTCCTACTCGACTGCACAGGCGATAATTCCGAAGCTCTTTAGCGTTTTCTTACAAGTGTAGCAAGTAACAGTGGTTCTTATCTTTGCTCTCCATACCGAGAGCCCCGGTAACCACCTGGGGAGTTCTTAAAAGAATCATTTATATATCATGTATATATCATTTATATACCATTTATATATCCTTTATATATCAAACTACATTGTTTCTTGTTTATCAAGGTAAATCAACCAACGTATAGGACAGTTCAAAGACCTGTTGACAAGCTTTAAATCAGTGTAAAGAAAGGAGCAGCCAGCGTTTTTATGTACAACATGAACGGCAGCGGAAAGTCCAAATTTATAAAAATTGATAAAACATCAAAACGGAAAAGACAATAAGTATACCTGGCATGGTAAATTTGGAAAGAAAAAGGAAACCTATCTCAGTCAGATACAAGTACCAGATACATCTTTCCACAAAATTTAACTCATTTATCACATGCAGATTCATGAGCTATGATCTTTATCGGTGAGGTTTACCTCCAACGTGAAACATGTCCTAACTCAGTAGAAAGAAAAATGTAGTATCAGTGTCCGTATTCTACACAGGCTTTTACAACTTCATTTCTCAACAAATTAAAAGTAGGAACCTCTGATGAATGCAACTGTTGGGTGGATATCTGCTACAGACCTACTGTGATGATGAACTGAATTGGCTCGTTTTGCAAATCATCAATCCGGTTTTATAAATTGAAATAGGATGTAAGTGACCTTGACATGATTTTGATTTCTTAAAATTAGACGAAAACTCATTGGGTATCCTAAATAATGTCAGCTAAATATCAGTAGATATTTTCATGAAATAACAAATAAGAACTATTCAAATATTTTTTGGCGATCACAAAAGAGAGTACAACGGCACCAACCTCCAATTAAAATACACCAGTTTGTATCCAGCCGGACAGTTTTGAAAAGCCTGCCATATTTTGTCCTTGTCTTCCAAATTAACAATCACATCCAGATCATCATCCCAGGGAATCAATCCGTGATGTCGGTAGGAGCCCAGTAGAGTTCCCTAGGAAAAAGATGTAGGGATAGATGGGAAGTTATTGAAGCATTGATGATTTCAATTGATAGACATGATGAATATTGCTCTTTACGCCTTGTCAGACGGTGGCTATTGTGTATTTTTTGTTGAGGTTTTGTTTTGTCGAACAGCTTCTCTCGTAGCTAATTCTACCAATGTTTGACAAACAGACACGGCCACAGAATGCTAAGTTTTACCTTAGCACAGTCTCAAATGATGGATATACCATTCATTATACATGCTCTCCATGATGTGCGATCACTTGCCAGATGCTCCCAGTCATTTTCACAGATGGATAAGTCATTCAGAGATGATTTAGAGATAACTCTATATCGTAGTTTAGGCCTGTCAATTTGCCTTTTTCCGTGTATTAGTTCACCATATAGTATTTGCTTGGGGATACGTTTTTCTTCTATTCGCTGGACGTGCCCCCGCCATCTTAGTCTTCGGCATTTGAGCATCAATATGATTGTTGGGGTCTTAGTACGTTACAGGACTGTTAAGTTGGTTATTTTGTCCTGCCATTTGAAGTGCATTATCCTGCGGAGACATCTCATGTGGAAGACATTTAGTCTGTTTTCGTGACTTAAGTATGTTGTCCAGGTTTCAGAATCATATAATAGTGTGCTAAGCACACACGTTTGATATATTAAGAGTTTAGTCTTTAGTGTTTGTTTCGTGTTGTTCCAGGCCCTTTCTGTGAGTTTGCCGAAAGTCGTAGCTGCCTTACCAATTCGGCTGTTTATTTCGTCATCAAGAGAAATGGTTTCAGAATTTTGGATCCAAAATACGTGAATTTCTGAACTGATTCTAGTGGACAATCTTTTAAAGTGATTAATAGAACATGATGAATGACTTAGATGAGCAGCAATTTGGATTTAGGAAAAATAGCGGGACAAAAGAAGCCATATTCTGCATGAGAACATTAATCGAAAAATACACAGAAGTAAACAAACCAATATATGCCTGCTTCATAGACTACACCAAAGCTTTTGATAGAGTACACCACAAACAACTTATAGAATGCCTAAAAGAGATACATCTAGATGACATGGATATACGACTAATATGCAATCTATACTGGGAGCAAACAGCAATAATAAAATATAACAAAGAGTTCTCTACACCCATTGATATAAAAAGAGGAGTAAGACAAGGATGCATCCTATCACCAAGCTTGTTCAATCTATACACTGAGCAAATCTTTAAAAACATCATAGAGATGCCAGGCCTACAAATTAATGGAAAGATAATCAATAACCTAAGATATGCTGACGATACTGTACTACTAGCAGAAAATCCTAAAGACCTACAACAATTACTTAATGAAATAAACACGACAAGCAAAAAATATGGACTAGATATGAATATCAAAAAGACTAAAACTATGATCATAAACAAAGAAAATACCCAAAACCCACAAGTGGATATCAAAATTGAAGGAATAGACCTTGAGACAGTTCAGAACTATAACTACCTTGGACATACTATAACCAGTGATGGAAAATGTACAACTGAAATAAACAAAAGAATAGGAATGGCAAAAAGTAATTTTAATGTCATGAAGGACATACTAACATCAAAACAAATAACACCAGAGCTAAAACTAAGAATAGCAAAATGTTACATCTTCTCAATATTCCTATATGGTGCTGAAACATGGACATTAGACAAGAAAACAGAACAGAGAATTGAAGCCTTTGAAATGTGGATATATAGAAGAATATGTAGAATTGGATGGAAGGAAAAGAAAAGAAATGACAAAGTCTTAAAACAACTAAAAATGAAAAGAGAACTTCTGAACACAATTAGAACAAGACAAATGCGATTCTTAGGCCATGTTAAAAGACACAACAGCCTACTGAAAGTGATCCTGGAGGGGAAAATACAAGGTAAAAGAGGCAGAGGCAGACCAAGATTAACATGGACGAGTAACATCAAAAGATGGACAAATCAACCGATGACAACCTGCACCATCAAAGCAAGAGATAGAGCAAAATGGCGCTCCATGGTAGCCAACCTTCGTTGCGGAGACGGCACTCAATGAAGATGATGATGAATGACCACAAATAAAATATTAAACTGGAGATGCTGCAATGCAATAATATGGTGAAAGCAAATACAACAGATATGGTATAAACAGCAAAAAGGGGGGGGGGGTACATTGCATGTTCTATATGTTACTTAATGAGAACTGGGCCAACAGCACCTGGACTGAACGTGATGTGTGACTCATAGCCGACTGTTTGTGTTAGGATTAGTGACAACAGTTTATCGAGGTCCTACTTCAGCTTTCTGCAGTGCCTCTGATAACTGACTACTAAGACTGGCTAAGCAAGTAGAAATAGAGATTTGGAAGACAATTTGGTGGCCATATATGACGCTTTGACGTTGAACATTTTCACTTGAAATTCGCATATATTGCCAGCTTTGTGTAACGCACAAAACAACGCAGTTACGCCCTTTTTGGGCGGGCTGTGAAAAGCAGAGGTTTTCTAGGAATTTCGGAAAAAAAGAAAGAAAGAGAAAGAAAGAAAGATAGAAAGAAAGAAAGAAAGTCACATTGACAATCTTCATAGTTTGTCGCATTTCTTCTTCATGAGAGACTTCATTGTCCTCAGGAGAATTGTGATTGTCTATAAGGTTTTTACCTTTTCTGAACTATGCACGGCTCGTTGAACCCTATATTTTGAAATTCTAGTTTATATTGGAGATACAATTTAAAAATTGTAATAAAATTGACACTCTTTGTATAAACTGCCATCTGGTCAAAATTGACGTCAAGACTATCTACCTCTGACTAGGACAGCTCGTCTCATGAGACTTGTATGCTAGAGAATTGGTTGTAGGGCGTTCACTGCAATTTTGAAATAAGATCATCATCATCATCATCATCATAAAGTACCGGGCCTGCTGGCGTAGGTGATCATGTCTCTCCACAATTTTCGATCTCGACAGTTATTTATCATTTCTGTTGTTGACCTTCTGCCAAGCTATTCTCTTAAGCTGTCTGGTATTTTTTCTCTTTGTTTTCCTCTATCTCTTCGTCCCTCAATTTTCCCAGTTGTTACAATATATTCCAGTTGTTCTCTTCTCATTACGTGCCCAAAAATTGATGCGGGTACAATCATGAAATAAGATAGAAGGTAGAAAAGCCGTTCAGGTTGCAAGCTTCGAATAACTGCCTCATCCCCGATAGAAAAATAGCATCGATCTTAACCGAAATTGATTTACCGACTCAAATCTAATCAAAGCAAATCACCGACTTATTTATCCCCGATGTTAACTTCCATATGGTAATTAATGAATGTAAATATAACCAAGGGAAGCAAATATAGAAAATCTTTGTTTGATTTTAGCTTTAGATTATAGCCCTTGAATTTCTACATCGTCCTTTGATTTTATTTTTTTTTAATGTACAAGTCAGACCAAGACTAATATGGACGAGTAACATCAAAAGATGGACAAGTCAGACAAATGAAAACCTGTAACATCAAAGCAAGAGACAAAGTATAAAGGCGCTCCATGGTAGTCAACCTTCGCTGCCGAGATGGCACTCGATGATGATGACGATGATGATGATGAATGGACAAGTTAATTCAGACTCATGTGTTCACAGCTGAAGAGTTCATTTAAACAGAAATGTCATTATATTAATATACATATGTCGGAACTGCATCATGTCTCATCAAATAGTCATTTCTACGTTTACACAAACAAGCAAAAGAACAGAATCGATCTTACCGCATACAGAAAATATTGTAGCGATGCATTGGTCATTACGTCATGGAATGTCTTTGTAACGTTTGCCATCATACTAACTTCTCTCTCCGTCAACACACTTTTGAAGAGCGCTGTGTAGAGAATATAATATATAAAACATCTTATGCAACAAATCTATGTCAATAGAAATGAGAAAGAGAGTTCATCGGTGTTATATAGAACCAATTCTGACCTATGGAGGGGAATCATGGACAGTAGACAAACAAATTAAAAGACGATAAGAGGCCACAGAGATGGGATTTCTCAGAAGAATGTTGAAAGTTCCCTGGACAGCTAAAAAGACCAATGAGGAAGTTCTCAAAGAGGCCAACACAAAAAGGTAGCTCTTAAAAAACATCAGAAAGAAGCAATCAACATTTTTCGGGCACATCATGAGAAGAGGAGTGTTGGAATACTCGGTTACAACTGGCAAAATAAAAGGAAAGAGAGATCACGGACGAGAAAGAGAGAAAATACTGGATACTGGATAGCTTGGTGTCATGGCAATGAAAACAGTCAACAACAGAACTGATACGATGAACTGTGAAGATTGTAGAAGGACATGATCGCCTACGCCAACCGGTTTGGCATATGATGATGATAATGTGTAGAGAAAAAATATTTACATTGAAACATCAAGAAACGTTTGGATACTTTCATTTACTTGTGGTTACTTTACCAGTTTATTACTTTACTTCAATTTATTTGATAGGAGACTTTACCTACTCACAGAAAAAAACACACAAAACGTTAAGTTTGGAACACAGTGCACTGTGCCCTTGAACTACATGAAATAAAACTTGGTTCACGATATTGAATAACAGAGCGAGTGATCACTTTGATTTTTGTGAAAGTGTCACGAAAAAAATATATAACAACTCAAGTATGTGTATACCGTCACGCCTTGCCTGAGATTGAACAGTGATAAATATAACCAATCTGCTTCACCTCCAATTTGGTGCGCTTCTTTATATGCAGCACTTTTGTAAACTGCTATTGAGATCTGTATGTTTAGTATTATGACTATTGACCAATCTTACGTGTGTATTCCCTCCTTTCATGCTGCATTAACATCGTCCGAGTATCCGTTCTTGAACAACTATCTAGAGTCTCCCAGGATTGTATTGCCCCCACGAAAACACGAAATCTTGATCCCAGTATCGTGTATGTACACACATATGGTTATGACAGCTTGACATGGCCATCTCAACGAGCAAACCAGACGTTGGATCCATTGTTGGGGAAAGTTCTTCTTGCAACTCTTGTGCTTAAATAGTGGTAGTTTTAAGCATCATCATTGAGTGCCGTCACCACATCGAAGTTTGGTTACCATGAAGCGCCATTCCGCTCTGTCTTTTGCTTTGATGGTGCAGGTTATTTATTATAAGTTGACCTCTCCATCTTTTGATGTTACTCGTCCATGTTAGTCTTGGTCTGCCTCTGCTTCTTTTACCTTGTATTTTCCTTTTCAAATTTACTTTTAGTAGGCTGTTGTGTCTTTTAACATGATCCCAAAATCTCATTGGTCTTGTTTGAATTGTGTTTAGTAGTTCTCTTTTCAATTTTAGCTGTTTTAAGACTTCATCGTTTACTTTTCCTTCCATCCAATTCTACCTATTCTTCTATAAATCCACATTTCAAATGCTTCAATTTTCGGTTCTGTTTTCTTGTCTAATGTCCATGTTGTTGTAACATACAGGAATGTTGAGAAGATATAGCATTTTTCTATTCTTAAATTTAGCCCTGGTGCTATATATTTTGTTGTTAGTATATTTTTCATGACATTAAAATTAGTTTTTGCCATTCCTATTCTTTTGTTTATTTCAGTTGTACATTTTCCATCACTGGTTATAGTATGTCCCAGGTAGTTGTAGCTCTGAACTGTCTCCAGGGCTATTCCTGTTTTAAACATGGGATAGTCTTATTCGAAGCCTAGGCTCAAATTAGTCCCACAAGTGCCCAAATAGATGAAAGATTCGGAGTAACAGAAGGCCTTGGACAAACATGAATCTTTTGTTGTTGAAAGTGGTCGTAGATATATGTGCACGAGGTTTGTCCGGCTGAAGTGCCATGCTTGTTTCATTGAAGAAAGACTCTACGTGTGATACGATGACTTCAATACTGCATCCAATACCCATCAGGTTACTATTAGTGATGACGCGGTTTGTTCTGGTTGTGTAAGATATTCTGCTCTAAACAATGACATTGCCTTTTCTCATGTTTCTCTGTAGCACACAGTTGTCAGTAACTAGCTCACCTCTGAGCATCAAAGTCCACTAGTGACTCACAAACAGAAACTCAATACTAGCTCACCTCTGAGCACCAAAGTCCACTAGTGACTCACCAACAGACACTTAACACTAGCTCACCTCTGAGCCCCAAAGTCCACTAGTGACTCACCAACAGACACTTAACACTAGCTCATCTCTGAGCATCAAAGTCCACTAGTGACTCACAAACAGAAACTCAATACTAGCTCACCTCTGAGCACCAAAGTCCACTAGTGACTCACCAACAGACACTTAACACTAGCTCATCTCTGAGCACCAAAGTCCACTAGTGACTCACCAACATACACTTAACACTAGCTCATCTCTGAGCCCCAAAGTCCACTAGTGACTCACCAACAGACACTTAACACTAGCTCATCTCTGAGCATCAAAGTCCACTAGTGACTCACAAACAGAAACTCAATACTAGCTCACCTCTGAGCACCAAAGTCCACTAGTGACTCACCAACAGACACTTAACACTAGCTCACCTCTGAGCATCAAAGTCCACTAGTGACTCACAAACAGAAACTCAATACTAGTTCACCTCTGAGCACCAAAGTCCACTAGTGACTCACAAACAGACACTTAACTCGTAAGAACACTCTAGGTCTCCATTGTTGACAGGAGCATTGCACATGCTATCTGCCCATACCAAGCACGTTTGTAAACGATAACATGTCAGCATGGTCTGACTACAGGTCTGTGTGATAACAGTTCTGCCGCTCTATCGCGTGCTCAGCACAACGCACGCCTTTACCTGGAAATGTTCCTGGTAGTCCATGGTGCCTGGATTAATCTGCCGTGAATGAGCAAAAGGAGCATTAACTATTATTATGCAGGGGTGATAACTCGTTGACGGACCCCTCTGTAGTGATCAACAGCGGGTCCAATTTTTTGGTAACAAGATTGAATGCGTGATATAGGTTTCTAGTGAACATGTCAATGTTGTTATACAGATGGTTAAGTCGTTTCTGCAACTAATACCCGTATTAGATAGAGCTCGCTGTTGTTGGTTCATTAATGATATTGTGTAAATAATTCTTTTGGATTCTTAGTAAACTATATTTCAACAATTCTGCTTTCTCATATGTTATTAGATCTACACACTTACTCTACATTATCTGTGATAAATTCGTCATACGGTTCTTTTGACTTTTGAATTATGTTACATGCCCAAAGAGTATCGCTCCATGAATAGAACGATACAGTTGTAACTGGTACTAGTTCAGCAAACACTGAAACGTGCACCATTTTTTTTATTTCACATCGTCCTAAGTGAACAGTGACCTATGTTGTGCACTAACATTGTCTCCGTGATTACGCTCTGCATTAGAATCAGGTACCCCAAACTTTATAACCGCGATAGCTCAGTGGTTAGTGAACTGGACTACAAAGGACAAGAGGTAGGGTTCAATCCCAACCGACGGCTTCTGGTTCACCCAGCCTTTAATGGGTACCGGCTTTTTTTCTTGGAAAGTAAAGTGGCACGGGCGTAATACCGACCACGTTACCCCAAAAATCATGTGCTGAAGGTCTGTAAAATTTATGGTCACTAACACCATATTCCCTTAACGCCACTTGGCGGGACGGGGGCTTTTTACTCTTCTTTACCCACAACCTTCCCCCGTCGAGCAAAAATTACGGTCTTCTGTCTCCTCGGCACCCTGGCTTTCAGGTGCTGTCCTTCCCTAATATCAGGAGTCTGTGGGCCTCTCGAAAAGGCCTTATTGTATTTACTATGCCACCAAGCCATTATAGTTTAAACAGTACCCTGGTCAGATATTTCTGATAGGATTTAGTATTGTATGCGTTCACTCAACATTATCTAACTGTGAGACGTGTACCTTCTTATTTGATGTAATATACTGGTGTTGCAAGTGCCGATACATTTGGAGATCACTGGGAAATAAACTGTGCTCTGTTTTACAGACAATATAAGTGCATTGTGTTTTGCTTTCAATTGCCGCCTAAAATGAGGTAACGCTTCTTTCTTTGTTTATAGCTGTTCATTCTATGGCTATTCTGCTCTATAATTTATTATATTTGCTTCTGTCACCTCGTTGCCCCTGCTCTATAATTTATTCTATTTACTGCTACCGTGGGCCTCGGTAGCCTAGTTGGGAAAATCAGGAGACAAATAATAATAAATGAATATTATTATAGAGGGAAACTTCCGAGGCGATAATCAGTGAATCAATTCAGAGGAAGAGCTATGTTTACAGCACTCGGAAAAAATGACAAATAATCAACAACATAAAAAAATATGGACCAAGGCAGGATCGAACCCGTACTCAGTGACACAGCGCCTTGCCACGAAAAGCCAAACGCTAGGGAACACTGCCACTCAGCTAACTAAAAATTAGCTTCGTAGGCAAGGTCCTTTCGCGAAGGCTTTCCCATGACTATAGCATAAGGCTGCGATCACAGCTGGCAAATATTTTTCCACCCGACTGATCTACCGACGTTCGGACAACGAGTGCTCGATTCCCGCTGGGAGCAGTGTGAGTTGTACTCGTGGTTGGACACAAAAAATACACCCATGGTCGACCCAGCAGTTGGCAGAAATGGGTACAAGGGTATTACCCTGGGAAGGTGAGGAATGTCGCATCTGAATTTCGATGCATGAGGCTACACTATACAGAAATATCCGAACATTTCTGGATAGGCGGCCGAGCACATATGGATGTAAAAACTCGCGTGCTAAGAGGCTGGTTCAAGTCTTGTACTTTACCTTTACTTCTATCACCTCGTACCCACTGATCTATAATTTATTCTACTTACTTCTATCACGTCATGCCCTCTGCCTTATAATTTGTTATGTTTGCTTCTATCATCTCGTTGCCCCTGCTCTATAATTTATTCTACTTATTTCTATCACCTCGTACCCACTGATCTATAATTTATTCTACTTACTTCTATCATGTCATGTCCTCTGCCTTATAATTTGTTATGTTTGCTTCTCGTTGCCCCTGCTCTATAATTTATTCTACTTATTTCTATCACCTCGTACCCTCTGATCTATGATTTTTTCTACCTACTTCTAACACGTTATGCCCTCAGCTTTATAATTTCTTCTATTTGTTTCTATCATGTCGTACCTTTAGCTCTATAATTTATTTTATTTCATTATATCATCTCGTATTTTATCTTATCCCCTTTGTACCCAATACCTTGAACAGTGAGGGCTTTGCGGCTAGTGTGTAATATATCTTCTTCTTTATATATGTTGCTTGTTTTGTAATTATGGAACACACTATACAAACAAATTGTTTGATTTGTAACATCTGTATAACTTTTTTTTAAATCTCTGCTTCGATTTTCCCATTTTGTTATATCGTGTTTCATATGTACTGAAATCAATTGCTTCAGATTTCAATAGCGTGGTAAGTGTTTTATTTTTATATTTCTTTATTTCTTCCGTCTTGCCAACTTGCATTATTTATTTACTTTTGTATGTGTTTTGTTGAATTTCTAGAAAACGTTGGTCGTTTTCTACAGCCCTCGATAATAAAAGGGAGCCGCGATAGCTCAGTGGTTAGTGAACTGGACTACAAAGGACAAGGGGTAGGGTTCGATCCCAACCGAAGGCTTCCGGGTTCACCCAGCCTTAAATGGGTACCGGATTTTTTCTGGTAAAGTAAATCGGCACGGGCGTAATACCGACCACATTACCCCAAAAATCATGTGCTGAAGGTCTGTAAAATATAGGATCACTAACACCATATTTCCTACACGCCACTTGACGTGACGGGGGCTCTTTACTTTTTTTTTTTAACTGGATAATAAAAGCCCCGTGCCCATTGTCTGCTATTATTTATGTTCATCTTCTCTTGCGTTCATCCCACGACTATCCTTCAACGTCAGCCATTAAAAGGATGTAGATGCATGCATTGAGTTATCATTTACAGCAAGCTACTATTTTTTCCCCTTTTATATATTCAACTTCAAAATCATATTTGAATGCCAGGTTGTCTTTCCTCTTCGATCCATACCTGCTTAACCATACTCTCTTTCCAGATTACCGCGGAGAGATGAATGTGCAGTTCGATGATGATTTGTGATTCCTTTGAGTATTGTTTCAGCGTACTTCATCTGCCCCATAGTTTAATTCTTTTTTTAATCTCTGGCGTAGGTAACATTTCATGCTTTATTCTCCAGCTTTTAATACAAATCTTCTTATTATTGGGAGCCGCGATAGCTCAGTGGTTAGTGAACTGGGCTACTAAGGAAAATAGATCGGATTCGATCCTGATCGACGGCTTTCAGGTTCACCCAGCCTAAAATGGGGGGCGGATTTTTTTTTTCTGGGAAAGTAAAGCGGCACGGGCGTAATACTGACCACATTACCCTAAAAATCATGTGCCGAAGTTCTGTAAAAATTATGGTCACTAACACCATATTTTCTATACGCCCCTTGGCGTGACTGGGCTCTTTAGGTTTTTCTCTCTCTTCTACCTTTCAGCTCCCTGTGGAGCATAGGTCTTTAACAAACACTTTCCAAGTCGTTCTGTTTCTTGCCATTCTTTTAAGATCATTCCATGTCTTCCCCATCATCTTCATCTCTACTTCTATCTGCCTTCTCCTCCAATTCCTTGGTCTTCCTCTTTGTCTTTCCCCCTGGTGATTTCAAAAAAGGGCCCTTTCTGAAATACTCTCAGTTGGTTTCCATAGTGTGTGTCCTATCCAGCGCCATCGTCTTCGTTGTATCTCTTTATCCACTGGTATTTGACTGGTACATTTCCATAATTCTATGTTAGTGATTTTGTCCTGCCCTTTCCATCCTTTTATTCTGCGTAAGCATCCATTAAAGAAAGTCTGTATCTTCATGATTTACAGTTCTGTTGTTCTTCATGTTTCACAGCCATATAACATCTCTCTCTCTCTCTCTCTCTCTCTCTCTCTCTCTCTCTCTCTCTCTCTCTCTCTCTGCGATCAGGACTCAATCAGAGTAGGATTCCAGACTCTCACATGAAGTCAGTTGTCAGGTTAAGTGTGTTGATCGCCCCCACAGACAGAACATCACAATTTGAGTCTGACAGATCCACTCTGATTGAACACCCGTTAAAAAGTTGCACTGTGGTCTGCGCCAGTGGCCCAGTGTATCCGATTTCAGCAAGCATTTTATTCAGGTTTGCATTCCTTTGCCTTTGATTGTCCCCAATCTTTCTGCAAGGCAACAGATGATCTTTTCTGTAGGGGTATACTGCCCTTAGATGGTCGGCCCTCCCAGGTTTACGAGCACTATCTGCCCGAGTCACTAGAGGTGACTAACACAGACATGCACACACAAAGATATGAGATGTGCCTAACACATACATGCACGCAGCGATACGAGGCATGACTAACACTGACACACATCAAGATATATGACACATGACTAACATAAATATGCACATAACGATATGAGATATGACTGACATAGCCATGCAGACACAAAGATATGACACATGCCTAACATAGACATGCACACAAAGATATGAGATATGACCAACATAGACATGCACACACAAAGATATGAGATGTGACATACACAGACATGCACACACAAAGATATGAGATATGACTAACATAAACATGCACACAAAGATATGAGATATCACTAACCCAAACATGCACGCACAAAGATATGACACATCACTAACACAGATACACACTAAGATATGAGATATGACTAAACACTTACACACATAAAGATATGAGACATGGCCTGCACACACACACACACACACACACACAAAAGCTAAGATATGAGCCATAGCTAGCACAGAAACACATCAAGATATGAGCCATGGCTTCACGGAAAAACACCAAGAAATGAGTCCTGTCTAGCACAGAAACACATTAAGGTATCCACATGCTTGGGTTTGTTATAGTCGGCAGACTCTTCTTAACGGGCCATATAATAGGACTGACTGAATGGGTCTGGTATTCTCACTACGTTTATTGAAGGTTTGTTGTGTTGTGTTTTGTGTTTCTTGTCACGTGGCCAAACCATTTTATGATCTTATCTCTCAGGCTGTTTCCTGTCATTCATCTAACACATTTCATCTCTGTAGAGGTTATTTTTCTTATTGTTCTTGCATCTAGGGTCCAGGTCTGGCATTGGTAGCACAACGTTGCGATGGAGATTGCATAGTATAGTGCTCGTTTTGCCTCCAGAGTTATTTCCTTGTTGGACAACAGTGGTGATAACTGTCCACTGATTTGACAAGCATTGTTGCATCTTGATTCTATCTCTGCTGTTTGTGAATTATCGTTTGTCAATAAACTTCCTTGGTATTTGAATTTCTCTACTTGTTTTAGTTGCCTGCCTTCTATAGTTATGTTGATGTTCTGTTTATTTTTGCCGACATTCATGACTTCTGTTTTGTTGATGTTGATTTTCATGTTGTATTTTGTACCCGTGCTGTTGAGTTTATTTAAATGTTCTTGTAGGACTTTTATTGTTTCATGTATTAGTGCCTAGTCGTCTGCAAATAAAAGCTCGTTGATCTCCTCTGTCTCTGGTTAATTTGCATATATTGTCCATGTATGTTTCAAACAGTAGAGAGGATAGTACGCAACCTTGTCTTACACCTGATCTAACTTCAAAGTGATCTGTGTAGCTTGCTGCTGTTCTGACTGTGCAGCTGCTGTTGATGTAGAGACTTTTAATTAGTTTGGTTAGATGCTCGCTTACTCCGTATTTTATAAGTATTTCCCACAGTTTTCTCTATTTACTCTTTTTAATGCTTTTTCCTGGTCAATGAAAGCTATGTGCAAATTTTGATTGTGCTAAACATTTATAGTTGGACCGTAAAAGATCGCATGTGAGACCTTAGCGATCATATACTTGGGGGAAACATCAGCCTGGCTAAACCCCTCAACGTGTGTTTTTCTTAAGTTAAACATTTAACTTACGACTGACTCAGCAGGTTGGTAAGGGATAAATGTTTCATGCTCAGAGAAATACACAGAAGATGGAAACGTATAAATAAATATAAAGTAGCAACGATCAATATTTGCGGAATAAAAAAAAAAACAAGTTGAACTTATAGAATAAATGACAAAAAGGAAAATTAAAATACGAGGATTAGGGGACACCAGAGTAAAAGGACAACAGATAAAGAAAACACACATGAACTACACTATACTATTTTCAGGAGTCGACAACACAGAAAGAACAACACACGGAGTAGGATTTATCATCGGCCCAGACCACGCAAAGAAGATTCTAGAAATAAAATACCACTCAGAAAGAATTATCACAACCAGACTACTAGAAGACTATCGAAAAACAATTTACATACAAATCTATGCACCAACACGCAACAACGAGGAAAGAGACAGCGAAGAATTCTATGACACATTGAATGAAATTATTAACAAGATTGACGAAAGCGACGACATGTTAGTGATGGGAGATTTTAATGGAAGGCTTGAGAAACGCAACAGTGAGAACAGAGATATCTCGGGACCCTTTGGTGATAAACCAGCTGAAATAAACGAAAATGGAATCAGACTTCTGGAAATATGTAATCAAAATGGAATCAGACTGCTGGAAATATGTAATCAAAATGGAATCAGACTGCTGGAAATGTGTAATCAAAATGGTTTATTTATCACCAACACATTCTTCAAACACAGAGAGTCGCAATTATACACCTGGTACAAATGGAATGACACAACATGCAGAAGCCAGATAGATTTTAAACTAACAAGAAAAGATTAACCGATAGCAGAGCAATCCCTAATATCACAGATGACACGGACCACACGATGCTTATGATAACACTCAGACAGCCAAAAATAAAGAGAATATACAAAAAACCAACAAAAGAAGCAAAAAGAACAGACAATAATCATAAAACAGTTAAAAGGTCAAGAATCAAGGAAAACCCTAGGAGAAAACCTAACAGAGGAATTCAAGAAACTCCCTAAAGAAGTAAGCATAATAGAAGAAGAGTGGAAACAGTTTAAGGAAACAGTAACCAACATCTCCAAAACAGTTTGTGGAACGAAGCTAAGAATAAAGGAAGGGAAAAAGAGCACCCCGTGGTGGAACAAAGCAATCAGAGAAGTAATTAAAGAAAAGAAGAAACTGTTTAAAAATTGGAGGGAGAATAAGAACCAAGAAGAATATGAAGAATATGACTTAGTTCGGAAAAGAGTTAATATTTTGATCAAAGAAGCTAAGCAAAAGCATTGGACACAGTTCGGACATCATATGAACAGAGACTTCAAGACAGCCACAAGAGATTTCTACAAAGCAGTAAAAGCCATAAGAGCGAGAAAGGAAAACCATGATCCTACTGAGCTGATAAATGACAAAGACGGACAGCCAATATCAAATAACCAACATAAGCAACAGAGATGGACAGAATTTTTTGAAGACTTATTAAACTCGGCACCAACTATCAATAAGACAACAAAAAACACGCAAGAATACACAAATACTGAACCCAACATCATGAAAGAGGAAATCGAAGAAGTAATCAAATATGCAACAAGAAATAAAGCACCGGGGATAGATAACATACCAATAGAAATAATAGCAGCAGCAGGAGAAACAGGAGTGCAATGGCTGCACAGAATATTTAATGCAGCATGACACCAACAAAAACCCAAGAAGACTGGCAGCAGGCAATCATCATACCAATACGGAAAAAGAATGGGAGAAAAAGAGACTGCAATCAATATTGAGATATATCTCTTCTCAGCCATGTAGGAAAGCTATACGTTAAAATCGTGTGAAAAAAAAGCTGAGACCAATAATAGAACTACAGTTAAGCGATTCTCAAATGGGGATTAAAAAAAAATAAAATAAAATAAAATAAAGGATGTACTGACGCTATATTCATCTTACAACAGCATGCAGAAAAAAACGGCAAAGCACAATCAAAATTTGTCAATAACTTTCATTGACCAGGAAAAAGCATTAAAAAGAGTAAATAGAGAAAACAGTGGGAAATACTTATAACATACGGAGTAAGCGAACATCTAACCAAACTAATTAAAAGTCTCTACATCAACAGCAGCTGCACAGTCAGAACAGCAGCAAGCTACACAGATCACTTTGAAGTTAGATCAGGTGTAAGACAAAGTTGCGTACTATCCTCTCTACTGTTTGAAACATACATGGACAATATATGCAAGTTAACCAGAGACAGAGGAGATCAACGAGCTTTTATTTGCAGACGACTAGGCACTAATACATGAAACAATAAAAGTCCTACAAGAACACTTAAATAAACTCAACAGCACGGGTACAAAATACAACATGAAAATCAACATCAACAAAACAGAAGTCATGAATGTCGGCAAAAATAAACAGAACATCAACATAACTATAGAAGGCAGGCAACTAAAACAAGTAGAGAAATTCAAATACTAAGGAAGTTTATTGACAAACGATAATTCACAAACAGCAGAGATAGAATCAAGATGCAACAATGCTTGTCAAATCAGTGGACAGTTATCACCACTGTTGTCCAACAAGGAAATAACTCTGGAGGCAAAACGAGCACTATACTATGCAATCTCCATCGCAACGTTGTGCTACCAATGCCAGACCTGGACCCTAGATGCAAGAACAATAAGAAAAATAACCTCTACAGAGATGAAATGTGTTAGATGAATGACAGGAAACAGCCTGAGAGATAAGATCATAAAATGGTTTGGCCACGTGACAAGAAACACAAAACACAACACAACAAACCTTCAATAAACGTAGTGAGAATACCAGACCCAAAGGTCGACCACGAAAATGAAGGATCGTTGGAATATTAGAAGCACTAGGAAACATAACAGCAGCAGAGGCGAATAGAAGAGCAAAAGACCACAAATTATATCTCCCCTGGACATTGAAAGGCAAATGATGAAAGAAAGAAGAAGAAGTAGTAGAACAACAGTCCCTCACGGAGAAACTATTCATGACACAAAATGCAACGTTACCAACATGAAATGTATGGTCGGTCTATTGGAAATGACAATATATTGAACTGCTGAGGGAAAACATTTTGTGAGAGATAATAGCAGATGCAAAATAATAATAATAATAAATAAAACCTAAAGAGGTAGCAACAAAAATGAGAAATTACAAAATATAAAAATGTTCAACTCCAATGTTAAGTCAGTCCTATTATATTGCCCGTTAGGAAGAGTCTGCCGACTATAACAAACCCAAGCATATGGATACCTTAACGTGTTTCTGTGCTAGACATGGGGGTTCATTTCTTGGTGTTTTTCCGTGAAGCCATGGCTCATATCTTGATGTTTCTGTGCTAGCCATGGCTCATATCTTGATGTCTTTCTGTGATAGCCATGACTCATATATTAGCTTGTCTGTGTGTGTATGTGCTGGCCATGGCTCATATCTTGGTGTGTGTCATGTTAGTCATATCTCATATCTTGGTGTGTCCGTGTTAATCATGTCTCATATCTTTATGTGTGTATGTGTTTAGTCATATCTCATATCTTAGTGTGTATCTGTGTTAGGCATGTGTCATATCGTTGGGTGTGCATGTTTGGGTTAGTCATATCTCATATCTTTGTGTGCATGTTTATGTTAGTCGTATCTCATATCTTTGCGTATGGCTATGTCAGTCATATCTCATATCTTTATGTGCATGTTTATGTTAGTCATGTGTCATATATCTTGATGTGTGTCAGTGTTAGTCATGCCTCGTATCGCTGTGTGCATGTCTGTGTTAATCACATCTTATATCTTTGTGTATGCATGTCTGTGTTAGTCACATCTCATATCTTTGTGTGTACATGTCTGTGTTAGTCACCTCTAGTGACTCGGGCAGACGGTGCTCATAAACCTGGGAGGGCCGACCATCTAAGGGCAGAATCCCCCTACAGAAAAGATCATCTGTTGCCTTGCAGGAAGATTGGGGACAATCAAAGGCTAAGGAATGCAAATGCTGGCTGAAATCGGATGCACTGGGCCACTGGCGCAGAACACAGTGCAACGTTTTAACGGGTGTTCAATCAGAGTGGATCTGGCAGACTCTAATTATGATGTTCTGTCTGTGGGGGCGATCAACACACTTAACCTGACAGTTGACTTCATGTGAGAGTCTGGAATCCTACTCTGATTGAGTCCTGATCGCAGAGAGAGAGAGAGTGACAGAGAGAGAGAGAGAGAGAGAGAGAGAGAGAGAGATTATATGGCTGTGAAACATGAAGAACAACACAACTGACAATCATGAAGATACAGACTTTTATTAATGGATGTTTATGCAGAATAAAAGGATGGAATTGGCAGGACAAAATCACTAACCTAAAATTATGGAAATGTACCAGTCAAATACCAGTGGATAAAGAGATACAGCGAAGACAATGGCGGTGGATAGGACACACACTATGGAAACCAACTGAGAGTATTTCAGAAAGGGCCCTTTATTGAAATCACCAGGGGGAAAGACAAAGAGGAAGACCAAAGAATTCTTGGAGAATACAGATAGAAGCAGAGATGAAGATGATGGGGAAGACATGGAATGATCTTAAAAGAATGGCAAGAAACAGAACGACTTGGAAAGTGTTTGTTAAAGACCTATGCTCCACAGGGAGCTGAAAGGTAGAAGAGAGAGAAAAACCTAAAGAGCCCAGTCACGCCAAGGGGCATATAGAAAATATGGTGTTAGTGACCATAATTTTTACAGAACTTCGGCACATGATTTTTAGGGTAATGTGGTCAGTATTACGCCCGTGCCGCTTTACTTCCCCAGAAAAAAAAATCCGCCCCCCATTTTAGGCTGGGTGAACCTGAATCACCGATTCGATCAGGATCGAATCCGATCTATTTTCCTTAGTAGCCCAGTTCACTAACCACTGAGCTATCGCGGCTCCCAATAATAAGAAGATTTGTATTAAAAGCTGGAGAATAAAGCATGAAATGTTACCTACGCCAGAGATTAAAAAAAGAATTAAACTATGGGGCAGATGAAGTACGCTGAAACAATACTCAAAGGAATCACAAATCATCATCGAACTGCACATTCATCTCTCCGCGGTAATCTGGAAAGAGAGTATGGTTAAGCAGGTATGGATCGAAGAGGAAAGACAACCTGGCATTCAAATATGATTTTGAAGTTGAATATATAAAAGGGGAAAAAATAGTAGCTTGCTGTAAATGATAACTCAATGCATGCATCTACATCCTTTTAATGGCTGACGTTGAAGGATAGTCGTGGGATGAACGCAAGAGAAGATGAACATAAATAATAGCAGACAATGGGCACGGGGCTTTTATTATCCAGTTAAAAAAAAAAGTAAAGAGCCCCCGTCACGCCAAGTGGCGTGTAGGAAATATGGTGTTAGTGATCCTATATTTTACAGACCTTCAGCACATGATTTTTGGGGTAATGTGGTCGGTATTACGCCCGTGCCGCTTTACTTTCCCAGAAAAAGTCCGGTACCCATTTAAGGCTGGGTGAACCCGGAAGCCGTCGGTTGGGATCGAACCCTACCCCTTGTCCTTTGTAGTTCAGTTCACTAACAACTGAGCTATCGCGGCTCCCTTTTATTATCGAGGGCTGTAGAAAACGACCAACGTTTTCTATAAATTCAACAAAACACATACAAAAGTAAATAAATAATGCAAGTTGGCAAGACAGAAGAAATAAAGAAATATAAAAATAAAACACTTACCACGCTATTGAAATCTGAAGCAATTGATTTCAGTACATATGAAACACGATATAACAAAATGGGAAAATCGAAGCAGAGATTTAAAAAAAGTTATACAGATGTTACAAATCAAACAATTTGTTTGTATAGTGTGTTCCATAATTACAAAACAAGCAACATATATAAAGAAGAAGATATATTACACACTAGCCGCATAGCCCTCACTGTTCAAGGTATTGGGTACAAAGGGGATAAGATAAAATACGAGATGATATAATGAAATAAAATAAATTATAGAGCTAAAGGTACGACATGATAGAAACAAATAGAAGAAATTATAGACAGAGGCAACGAGATGATAGAAGCAAATATAAGAAATTATAAAGCTGAGGGCATAACGTGTTAGAAGTAAGTAGAAAAAATCATAGATCAGAGGGTACGAGGTGATAGAAATAAGTAGAATAAATTATAGAGCAGGGGCAACGAGAAGCAAACATAACAAATTATAAGGCAGAGGACATGACGTGATAGAAGTAAGTAGACTAAATTATAGATCAGAGGGTACGAGGTGATAGAAATAAGTAGAATAAATTATAGAGCAGGGGCAACGAGAAGCAAACATAACAAATTATAAGGCAGAGGCAACGAGATGATAGAAGCAAATATAAGAAATTATAAAGCTGAGGGCATAACGTGTTAGAAGTAAGTAGAAAAATCATAGATCAGAGGGTACGAGGTGATAGAAATAAGTAGAATAAATTATAGAGCAGGGGCAACGAGAAGCAAACATAACAAATTATAAGGCAGAGGACATGACGTGATAGAAGTAAGTAGAATAAATTATAGATCAGAGGGTACGAGGTGATAGAAATAAGTAGAATAAATTATAGAGCAGGGGCAACGAGAAGCAAACATAACAAATTATAAGGCAGAGGACATGACGTGATAGAAGTAAGTAGAATAAATTATAGATCAGTGGGTACGAGGTGATAGAAATAAGTAGAATAAATTATAGAGCAGGGGCAACGAGAAGCAAACATAACAAATTATAAGGCAGAGGGCATGACGTGATAGAAGTAAGTAGAAGAAATTATAGATCAGTGGGTACGAGGTTATAGAAGTAAAGGTAAAGTACAAGACTTGAACCAGCCTCTTAGCACGCGAGTTTTTACACCCATATGTGCTCGGCCGCCTATCCAGAAATGTTCGGATATTTCTGTATAGTGTAGCCTCAAGCATCGAAACTCAGATGCGAAGCGACATTCCTCACCTTCCCAGGATAATATCCCTGGTACCCATTTCTGCCAACTGCTGGGTCGACCGTGGGGGTATTTTTTTTGTCCAACCACGTCTGTTGCATACATTGGTTATTTGATATTGGCTGTCCGTCTTTGTCATTTATCAGCTCAGTAGGATCATGGTTTTCCTTTCTCGCTCTTATGGCTTTTACTGCTTTGTAGAAATCTCTTGTGGCTGTCTTGAAGTCTCTGTTCATATGATGTCCGAACTGTGTTCAATTCTTTTGCTTAGCTTCTTTGATCAAAATATTAACTCTTTTCCGAACTAAGTCATATTCTTCATATTCTTCTTGGTTCTTATTCTCCCTCCAATTTTTAAACAGTTTCTTCTTTTCTTTAATTACTTCTCTGATTGCTTTGTTCCACCAACGGGGTGCTCTTTTTCCCTTCCTTTGTTCTTAGCTTCGTTCCACAAACTGTTTTGGAGATGTTGGTTGCTGTTTCCTTAAACTGTTTCCACTCTTCTTCTATTGTGCTTACTTCTTTAGGGAGTTTCTTGAATTCCTCTGTTAGGTTAGTAGTATGCAATGTTGTATTTGACCCGTATTTAGGCGCTAAATTAACAAAGATATATAGTAGGTGCGCGGCGCACCTAATGTACCGTAGGTGCATGGGGAGTTAACCGTGACATTTCGTGGCCGGATGTCGACCTCTGGTTCCGGTGACCCCGGAAGTGACCTGTTTATGTCTGGTGTATGCTGACTTTGGAGCTCTTGGTGTACTGGCTCGATAGTGATAGGTTAGTATATTGTACAACATCAATGAAAAACAATAGCATTAAATATAAAACAAAAGACAAAAGATATATTTTTATTCTTTTATTATCTGAATAGGTGTATAACATACAGTAGGTATTATATAACATTACAAAGATATTTAGTACATTGAGTAAATATATAGTACAAGGATAACATTTATTTATAGCTATGTAGTTGGGCGTCTGCTTAACTTTGTGTCATAAATGAATCATAAGGGGGTGAAACTTGTTAGAGATTGCTGGTCATTCCATGCTGGTAGTGTAAAGAGTTAAATATCTAGAGGCATAGTCCAGACGTTATCATCAGCTACCTTTCTTTTTATATAGAAATAGGATAGAGCATTTCTTGTTTGACTGTAGGAAAATATGGAATTATTTAAGACTTTGAAACCTACATTTTTCCCACCCTTGGCCTTTTGCGTGGCGAGAACCTCTAAAAACATATCTTTATCTAATTTGTTGTGTTGCTTGCTTAGCCCTTTACAACTGATTTTATCGTAACCCCCACTACAATGGTACGTCTTACTAAATAAGCTAACAAGAGCCGTCCCTTCGTACTCTAGTTTAAAAGTTCTTTAGTTCGTTTGGTGTATGCTTTAACATCCTTACAGTTTATACAATCTGTCTTGCTAGTATGTTCATCGCAGCGATGGGTGTTGGAGGTCGTCTAGTGTGTCGTGACGGGTGTATGGAGGTCGTCTAGTGTGTCATGATGGTTGTATGGAGGGCGTTTAGTGTGTCATGCTGGTTGTATGGAGGGCGTTTAGTGTGTCATGATGGTTGTATAGGGGTCGTCTAGTGTGTCGTGATGGGTGTACGGAGGTCACTAGTGTGTCATATTGGGTGTATAGAGGTCGTCTAGTGTGTCGTGATGGGTGCATGGAGGTCGGCTAGTATGTCGTGATGGGTGTACGGAGGTCGTCTAGTGTTGTATGAGGGGTGTATGGAGGTCGTCTAGTGTGTCATGATGGCGGTATACCGGTTGTCTAGTGTCATGATGGTTGTATGTAGGATGTGTCTAGTGTGTCGTGACGGGTGTTTGGAGGTCGTCTAGTGTGTTATGATAGGCGTATGTAGGTTGTCGAGTGTGTCGTGACGGCTGTATGAAGGGTTTCTGGTATGTCATAAGGGCTGTATGGAGGTCATCTAGTGTGGTATGAGGGGTGTATGGAGGTCGTCTAGTGTGATATGAGGGCTGTATGCCGGGCGTCTAGTGTGACATGAGGGCTGTATACCGGTCGCCTACTGTGGCATGAGGGCTGTATGGCGGTTGTCTGGTATATCATACTTTAATCAACCAATAAGAAAAATGAAGGAACATTACATTCAACATTACTTATCTTAACTACTTTACATCAATACAGTTGAATAATGTGTTATCGTTAAGTCTTACCATACTTTAAGAGAAAACATTCAAACTTACAGTATAAAATATAGTCTCAATCATCTACACTGAATATAACCTATTATCGATAACCCTTAACATACTTTAAGAGAAAACAAGCCAAATTACTGTGCAAAACTCCGCTAGACTGAAGTGTAGTATGACCTTCCTTGAATCAACCAAACTTATAACGCCGTCTAGTTTAAATATAGCCTGGTAAGAAATGAATAAATTAGTCAATCAGCGAGTGACTATGCCAACATCGACTGATATATTTGGATTAACCAATCAGAGAAGAGTATTAGTATAGGAGGCGGAGCAAAGTTATGACTGACAGCTGAATTAACCAATCAGAGAAGCGCGTTAGCCGAAGCGTAGGTAGGGGCTGGAGGGTCAGCAGTGGGGGAAAAATGTTGGGTGGTGGGTTACTTGAACTCGTTTTGGCCCCTGAGGCAATTCCAGAAGAGTTCTATGACCTCATTTTGACCGCTGAAGGCTTTAATACCAATGTTTCCCACTTCAACGAACGACATACATCATTAAAGGTGATTACTTCAGCTCTTAGACTTTGGAGTTCCATTTCTTTATCACTTGATTGAATGACAGACAACAGTAAAGATGCTCATTTCAGGTAAGAAAACTTAGTTCCAAACCCTAAAATTACTACTCATAGTCACAAACTTTGAGGCAAAACCCTAACAACTTAGTCCCAAAGTGATACTAGTTCGACACGAAAGTCGTAAATGTTATATGCAAAGTCCAAAAGTTTGTCAAAAAGACAACCTGAACACAAAATAGTTAGACACAAAGCCCAACAATGTATATGCAAAGTCCAAAAACATACTCCAAAAGACAACTAATGTAGCACTTAACCCAAAATTTCGTCTCATAACCAAAAAGTTGAACTCAAAACCCTAAAAATTTAGTCCCAAAGTGATACTAGTTCACCACAAAAGTCGTAAATGTTATATTCAAATCCAAAAATTTGTCAAAAAGACAACCTAAACTCAAAATAGTTAGACACAAAGCCCAACAATTTATATGTAAAGTCCAAAAAGTTACTCCAAAAGACAACTAATGTAACACTTAACCCCAAAATTTCGTCTCATAACCAAAAAGTTTAACTCAAAACCCTAAAAATTTAGTCCCAAAGTGATACTAGTTCACCACAAAAGTCGTAAATGTTATATTCAAATTCAAAAGTTTGTCAAAAAGACAACCTAAACTCAAAATAGTTAGACCCAAAGCCCAACCATTTATATGCAAAGTCCAAAAAATAGTTCAAAAGATAAATAACTTAAAACCAAACCCTAAAATTTCGACGCATAGTCACAAACTTGGACACAAAACCCTAAAAATTTAGATCCAAAGTCAAGATAGTTAGATACGAATGATCAAAAATGCATATTCAAACTCAAAAAATAGTCCAAAAGCCAAATAATTTAACACCAAAACACAAAAATGTATATTCAAAGTTAAAAAAAGTTAGTCTAGTGTGTCATGATGGAGGTATACCGGTTGTCTAGTGTCATGATGGTTGTATGTAGGTTGTATCTAGTGTGTCGTGACGGGTGTTTGGAGGTCGTCTAGTGTGTTATGATGGGCGTATGTAGGTTGTCGAGTGTGTCGTGACGGCTGTATGAAGGGTTTCTGGTATGTCATAAGGGTTGTATGGAGGTGGTCACGTGTGTCATGATGGTGTATGGAGGTCGTTTAGTGTGTTATGATGGTTGTATGTAGGTTGTCGAGTGTGGTATGAGGGCTGTATAAAGGGTTTTTGGTGTGTCATGAGGGGTGTTTAGAGGTCGTCTGGTTTGTCGTGATGGTTGTATAGAGGGTGCCTAGTGTATCGTAATGGCTGTATGGACCTCAGCCAGTGTGTCATGATGGTTGTATGCAGGTTGTCTAGTGTATCATGTTGGTGTATACAGGTTTTCTAGTGTGGCATGATGGCTGTATGTATGTATGTTGTCTAGTGTGGAATGAGCGTTGTATGCTTGTTGGCTATAGTGTCTTGATGGTTGTATGCAGGCTGTCTAGTATCTCTTGAGTTTGACTTGATAAGTTACTTAAATTATATTTTGACCAATGATACAATACCAAAGTGTCCACTTTTCAAGGAAAGACTTTAATATAGCTGAGAAAATCCTAATAAATAATTTTAATTTAGTAAAAAAAAAATTTGCACATGATGATAGTTACGACTGTGTCTAAATGATTAAGGAAAATATTCATACAATACTAGAAAAAACAAAACACACTAAAAATACCACATTGAAAGACTAAAGTTAAAGTTCACACCCCCATCACATCGTGGGTAATAAAAGTACGACAAAGCGTGAAAGTTAAACCCCCTGTCACAACTCTGCTAAGAAAAGTACTGCAAAGCATGAAAGTTATGTCCCCTGCTATAACTCTACTAAACGAAAGTATTACCAAATACGTAGGTTACACCCCTGATATAACCTCACCAAAAGACAAAAATTTGCTTAAAAACATATTTATGATTGTTACGCTCCTTGACCCTTTATGAGGGGTACGCCCATGAAACTGTTAGAAATAGTAAATTTACGCTCTAGGGTTACTCCAAACTTTACATTAGACATCCCCATAGCAAAAATTTACTTAAAAGTCACTTTTATGGTTGTTACGCTCCTTGACTCTTTTTGAGGGCTACACCCATGAAACTGTTAAAAATAGTAAATTTAACCTCTAGACATACCCAAAACTTTATTTTAGTCATCCCCATAGCAAAAATTTACTAAAAAACCACTTTTATGAGTGTTGTCCCCTTACCCATTTTTGATGGTTACGCCCATGAAACTGTTAAAAATAGTAAAAATAACAGCTAGACATACCCCAAACTTTATTTTAGTCATCCCCGTATCAAGAATTTACATAAAAACAACTTTTGAAATTACTACCCCCATACCCATTTTTGGCGGTTACGCCCATGAAACTGTTAAAAATAGTAAATTTAACATCTAGACATACCCCAAACTTTATATTAAGCATCCCCGTATCAAGAATTTACATAAAAACAACTTTTGAAATTACTACCCCCGTACCCATTTTTGATGGTTACGCCCATGAAACTGTTAAAATTAGTCAATCTAACATCTAGACATACCCCAAACTTTATATTAAGCATCCCCGTATCAAGAATTTACATAAAAACAACTTTTGAAATTACTACCCCAGTACCCATTTTTGGCGGTTACGCCCATGAAACTGTTAAAAAATAGTAAATATACACAATAGACATACCCAAAACTTTACATTAAGCATCCCCGTATCAAGAATTTACATAAAAACAACTTTTGAAATTACTACCCCCGTACCCATTTTTGGCGGTTACGCCCATGAAATCGATAACAAATTGAAATTTAACCTATTGGTATACCTCAAACATAATATTTGACACGCCCATGTATCAAATTTGCCTGAAAAATCATCCAAAAATTAGTAGTATATATACAGTGATTGGCCGGGTAGACTCTCATATAAAGAAAAAAAGTGTAGACTCTCATATAAGGAAAAACGGTAGACTCTCATATAAGGGAAAAAAATGTGCGTTGATGTACGGGTAGACTATTTATATAAGCAATTAGGTGCGTTTGAACGCCTAAAGGAGCCACTATCACTGTATATATACTACTAATTTTTCGATGATTTTTCAGGCAAATTTGATACATGGGCGTGTCAAATATTATGTTTGAGGTATACCAATAGGTTAAATTTCAATTTGTTATCGATTTCATGGGCGTAACCGCCAAAAATGGGTACGGGGGTAGTAATTTCAAAAGTTGTTTTTGTGTAAATTCTTGATACGGGGATGCTTAATGTAAAGTTTTGGGTATGTCTATTGTGTATATTTACTATTTTTTAACAGTTTCATGGGCGTAGCCGCCAAAAATGGGTACTGGTGTAGTAATTTCAAAAGTTGTTTTTATGTAAATTCTTGATACGGGGATGCTTAATATAAAGTTTGGGGTATGTCTAGATGTTAGATTGACTAATTTTAACAGTTTTATGGGCGTAACCATCAAAAATGGGTACATGGGTAGTAATTTCAAAAGTTGTTTTTATGTAAATTCTTGATACGGGGATGCTTAATATAAAGTTTGGGGTATGTCTAGATGTTAAATTTACTATTTTTAACAGTTTCATGGGCGTAACCGCCAAAAATGGGTATGGGGGTAGTAATTTCAAAAGTTGTTTTTATGTAAATTCTTGATACGGGGATGACTAAAATAAAGTTTGGGGTATGTCTAGCTGTTATTTTTACTATTTTTAACAGTTTCATGGGCGTAACCATCAAAAATGGGTAAGGGGACAACACTCATAAAAGTGGTTTTTTAGTAAATTTTTGCTATGGGGATGACTAAAATAAAGTTTTGGGTATGTCTAGAGGTTAAATTTACTATTTTTAACAGTTTCATGGGCGTAGCCCTCAAAAAGAGTCAAGGAGCGTAACAACCATAAAAGTGACTTTTAAGTAATTTTTGCTATGGGGATGTCTAATGTAAAGTTTGGAGTAACCCTAGAGTGTAAATTTACTATTTCTAACAGTTTCATGGGCGTACCCCTCATAAAGGGTCAAGGAGCGTAACAATCATAAATATGTTTTTAAGCAAATTTTTGTCTTTTGGTGAGGTTATATCAGGGGTGTAACCTACGTATTTGGTAATACTTTCGTTTAGTAGAGTTATAGCAGGGGACATAACTTTCATGCTTTGCAGTACTTTTCTTAGCAGAGTTGTGACAGGGGGTTTAACTTTCACGCTTTGTCGTACTTTTATTACCCACGATGTGATGGGGGTGTGAACTTTAACTTTAGTCTTTCAATGTGGTATTTTTAGTGTGTTTTGTTTTTTCTAGTATTGTATGAATATTTTCCTTAATCATTTAGACACAGTCGTAACTATCATCATGTGCAAATTTTTTTTTACTAAATTAGAATTATTTATTAGGATTTTCTCAGCTATATTAAAGTCTTTCCTTGAAAAGTGGACACTTTGGTATTGTATCATTGGTCAAAATATAATTTAAGTAACTTATCAAGTCAAATTCAAGAGATACTAGACAGCCTGCATACAACCATCAAGACACTATAGCCAACAAGCATACAACGCTCATTCCACACTAGACAACATACATACATACAGCCATCATGCCACACTAGAAGACCTGTATACACCAACATGATACACTAGACAACCTGCATACAACCATCATGACACACTGGCTGAGGTCCATACAGCCATTACGATACACTAGGCACCCTCTATACAACCATCACGACAAACCAGACGACCTCTAAACACCCCTCATGACACACCAAAAACCCTTTATACAGCCCTCATACCACACTCGACAACCTACATACACCCATCATAACACACTAAACGACCTCCATACACCATCATGACACACGTGACCACCTCCATACAACCCTTATGACATACCAGAAACCCTTCATACAGCCGTCACGACACACTCGACAACCTACATACGCCCATCATAACACACTAGACGACCTCCAAACACCCGTCACGACACACTCGACACAACCTACATACAACCATCATGACACTAGACAACCGGTATACCGCTATCATGACACACTAGACTAACTTTTTTGAACTTTGAATATACATTTTTGTGTTTTGGTGTTAAATTATTTGGCTTTTGGACTATTTTTTGAGTTTGAAATGTGCATTTTTGGTCATTCGTATCTAACTATCTTGACTTTGGATCTAAATTTTTAGGGTTTTGTGTCCAAGTTTGTGACTATGCGTCGAAATTTTAGGGTTTGGTTTTAAGTTATTTATCTTTTGAACTATTTTTTGGACTTTGCATATTAATGGTTGGGCTTTGTGTCTAACTATTTTGAGTTTAGGTTGTCTTTTTGACAAACTTTTGGTTTTGAATATAACATTTACGACTTTTGTGGTGAACTAGTATCACTTTGGGACTAAATTTTTAGGGTTTTGAGTTCAACTTTTTGGATATGAGACGAAATTTTGGGGTTAAGTGTTACATTAGTTGTCTTTGGAGTAACTTTTTGGACTTTACATATAAATTGTTGGGCTTTGTGTCTAACTATTTTGAGTTTAGGTTGTCTTTTTGACAAACTTTTGGATTTGAATATAACATTTTCGACATTTGTGGTGAACTAGTATCACTTTGGGACTAAATTTTTAGGGTTTTGAGTTCAACTTTTTGGTTATGAGACGAAATTTTGGGTTAAGTGCTACATTAGTTGTCTTTTGGAGTAACTTTTTGGACTTTGCATATACATTGTTGGGCTTTGCGTCTAACTATTTTCAGTTTAGGTTGTCTTTTTGACAAACTTTTGGACTTTGCATATAACATTTACGACTTTCGTGTCGAACTAGTATCACTTTGGGACTAAGTTGTTAGGGTTTTGCCTCAAAGTTTGTGACTATGAGTAGTAATTTTAGGGTTTGGAACTAAGTTTTCTTACCTGAAATGAGCATCTTTACTATTGTCTGTCATTCAATCAAGTGATAAAGATATGGAACTCCAAAGTCTAAGAGCTGAAGTAATCACCTTTAATGATGTATGTCGTTCGTTGAAGTGGGAAACATTGGTATTAAAGCCTTCAGCGGTCAAAATGAGGTCATAGAACTCTTCTGGAATTGCCTCAGGGGTCAAAACGAGTTCAAGTAACCCACCACCTAACATTTTTCCCTCACTGCTGACCCTCCAGCCCCTACCTACGCTTCGGCTAACGCGCTTCTCTGACTGGTTAATCCAGCTGTCAGTCATAACTTTGCTCCGCCTCCTATACTAAATTTCTTCTCTGATTGGTTAATCCAGTTATCAGTCGATGTTGGCATAGTCACTCGCTGATTGGCTAATTTATTCATTTTTTACCAGGCTATATTTAAACTAGACGGCGTTATAAGTTTGGTTGATTCAAGGAAGGTCATACTACACTTCAGTCTAGCGGAGTTTTGCACAGTAAGTTGGCTTGTTTTCTCTTAAAGTATGTTAAGGGTTATCGATAATAGGTTATATTCAGTGTGGATGATTGAGACTATATTTTATACTGTAAGTTTGAATGTTTTCTCTTAAAGTATGGTAAGACTTAACGATAACACGTTATTCAACTGTATTGATGTAAAGTAGTTAAGATAAGTAATGTTGAATGTAATGTTCCTTCATTTTTCTTATTGGTTGATTAAATTATGATATACCAGACAACCGCCATACAGCCCTCATGCCACAGTAGGCGACCGGTATACAGCCCTCATGCCACACTAGACGCCCGGCATACAGCCCTCATATCACACTAGACGACCTCCATACACCCCTCATACCACACTAGATGACCTCCATACAACCCTTATGACATACCAGAAACCCTTCATACAGCCGTCACGACACACTCGACAATCTACATACGCCTATCATAACACACTAGACGACCTCCAAACACCCGTCACGACACACTAGACACAACCTATATACAACCATCATGACACTAGACAACCGGTAAACCGCCATCATGACACACTAGACGACCTCCATACACCCCTCATACAACACTAGACGACCTCCGTACACCCATCACGACATACTAGCCGACCTCCATGCACCCATCACGACACTCTAGACGACCTCTATACACCCATCATGACACACTAAACGACCTCCATACACCCATCTCGACACACTAGACACCCTCTATACACCCAATATGACACACTAGACGACCTCCATACACCCCTCATACAACACTAGATGACCTCCGTACACCCATCACGATATACTAGCCGACCTCCATGCACCCATCACGACACACTAGACGACCCCTATACAACCATCATGACACACTAAATGCCCTCCATACAACCAGCATGACACACTAAACGCCCTCCATACAACCATCATGACACACTAGACGACCTCCATACACCCGTCACGACACACTAGACGACCTCCAACACCCATCGCTGCGATGAACATACTAGCAAGACAGATTGTATAAACTGTAAGGATGTTAAAGCATACACCAAACGAACGTCCGGGCTTTTTAAACTAGAGTACGAAGGGACGGCTCTTGTTAGCTTATGTAGTAAGACGTACCATTGTAGTGGGGGTTACGATAAAACCAGTTGTAAAGGGCTAAGCAAGCAACACAACAAATTAGATAAAGATATGTTTTTAGAGGTTCTCGCCACGCAAAAGGCCAAGGGTGGAAAAATGTAGGTTTCAAAGTCTTAAATAATTCCATATTTTCCTACAGTCAAACAAGAAATGCTCTATCCTATTTCTATATAAAAAGAAAGGTAGCTGATGATAGCGTCTCGACTATGCCTCTAGATATTTAACTCTTTACACTACCAGCATGGACTGACCAGCAATCTCTAACAAGTTTCACCCCCTTATGATTCATTTATGACACAAAGTTAAGCAGACGCCCAACTACATAGCTATAAATAAATGTTATCCTTGTACTATATATTTACTCAATGTACTAAATATCTTTGTAATGTTATATAATACCTACTGTATGTTATACACCTATTCAGATAATAAAAGAATAAAAATATATCTTTTGTCTTTTGTTTTATATTTAATGCTATTGTTTTTCATTGATGTTGTACAATATACTAACCTATCACTATCGAGCCAGTACACCAAGAGCTCCAAAGTCAGCATACACCAGACATAAACAGGTCACTTCCGGGGTCACCGAAACCAGAGGTCTACATCCGGCCACGAAATGTCACGGTTAACTCCCCCTGCACCTACGGTACATTAGGTGCGCCGCGCACCTACTATATATCTTTGTTAATTTAGCGCCTAAATACGGGTCAAATACAACATTGTATACTACTAACCTAACAGATGAATTCAAGAAACTCCCTAAAGAAGTAAGCACAATAGAAGAAGAGTGGAAACAGTTTAAGGAAACAGTAACCAACATCTCCAAAACAGTTTGTGGAACGAAGCTAAGAACAAAGGAAGGGAAAAAGAGCACCCCGTGGTGGAACAAAGCAATCAGAGAAGTAATTAAAGAAAAGAAGAAACTGTTTAAAAATTGGAGGTAGAATAAGAACCAAGAAGAATATGAAGAATATGACTTAGTTCGGAAAAGAGTTAATATTTTGATCAAAGAAGCTAAGCAAAAGATTTGAACACAGTTCGGACATCATATGAACAGAGACTTCAAGACAGCCACAAGAGATTTCTACAAAGCAGTAAAAGCCATAAGAGCGAGAAAGGAAAACCATGATCCTACTGAGCTGATAAATGACAAAGACGGACAGCCAATATCAAATAACCAATGTATGCAACAGACGTGGTTGGACAAAAAAAATACCCCCACGGTCGACCCAGCAGTTGGCAGAAATGGGTACAAGGGTATTACCCTGGGAAGGTGAGGAATGTCGCATCTGAATTTCGATGCATGAGGCTACACTATACAGAAATATCCGAATATTTCTGGATAGGCGGCCGAGCACATATGGGTGTAAAAACTCGCGTGCTAAGAGGCTGGTTCAAGTCTTGTACTTTACCTTTACTTCTATAACCTCGTACCCACTGATCTATAATTTCTTCTACTTACTTCTATCACGTCATGCCCTCTGCCTTATAATTTGTTATGTTTGCTTCTCGTTGCCCCTGCTCTATAATTTATTCTACTTATTTCTATCACCTCGTACCCACTGATCTATAATTTATTCTACTTACTTCTATCACGTCATGTCCTCTGCCTTATAATTTGTTATGTTTGCTTCTCGTTGCCCCTGCTCTATAATTTATTCTACTTATTTCTATCACCTCGTACCCTCTGATCTATAATTTATTCTACTTACTTCTATCACGTCATGTCCTCTGCCTTATAATTTGTTATGTTTGCTTCTCGTTGCCCCTGCTCTATAAATTATTCTACTTATTTCTATCACCTCGTACCCTCTGATCTATGATTTTTTCTACTTACTTCTAACACGTTATGCCCTCAGCTTTATAATTTCTTATATTTGCTTCTATCATCTCGTTGCCTCTGTCTATAATTTCTTCTATTTGTTTCTATCATGTCGTACCTTTAGCTCTATAATTTATTTTATTTCATTATATCATCTCGTATTTTATCTTATCCCCTTTGTACCCAATACCTTGAACAGTGAGGGCTATGCGGCTAGTGTGTAATATATCTTCTTCTTTATATATGTTGCTTGTTTTGTAATTATGGAACACACTATACAAACAAATTGTTTGATTTGTAACATCTGTATAACTTTTTTTAAATTTCTGCTTCGATTTTCCCATTTTGTTATATCGTGTTTCATATGTACTGAAATCAATTGCTTCAGATTTCAATAGCGTGGTAAGTGTTTTATTTTTATATTTCTTTATTTCTTCTGTCTTGCCAACTTGCATTATTTATTTACTTTTGTATGTGTTTTGTTGAATTTATAGAAAACGTTGGTCGTTTTCTACAGCCCTCGATAATAAAAGGGAGCCGCGATAGCTCAGTTGTTAGTGAACTGAACTACAAAGGACAAGGGGTAGGGTTCGATCCCAACCGACGGCTTCAGGGTTCACCCAGCCTTAAATGGGTACCGGACTTTTTCTGGGAAAGTAAAGCGGCACGGGCGTAATACCGACCACATTACCCCAAAAATCATGTGCTGAAGGTCTGTAAAATATAGGATCACTAACACCATATTTCCTACACGCCACTTGACGTGACGGGGGCTCTTTACTTTTTTTTTTTAACTGGATAATAAAAGCCCCGTGCCCATTGTCTGCTATTATTTATGTTCATCTTCTCTTGCGTTCATCCCACGACTATCCTTCAACGTCAGCCATTAAAAGGATGTAGATGCATGCATTGAGTTATCATTTACAGCAAGCTACTATTTTTTCCCCTTTTATATATTCAACTTCAAAATCATATTTGAATGCCAGGTTGTCTTTCCTCTTCGATCCATACCTGCTTAACCATACTCTCTTTCCAGATTACCGCGGAGAGATGAATGTGCAGTTCGATGATGATTTGTGATTCCTTTGAGTATTGTTTCAGCGTACTTCATCTACCCCATAGTTTAATTCTTTTTTTAATCTCTGGCGTAGGTAACATTTCATGCTTTATTCTCCAGCTTTTAATACAAATCTTCTTATTATTGGGAGCCGCGATAGCTCAGTGGTTAGTGAACTGGGCTACTAAGGAAAATAGATCGGATTCGATCCTGATCGACGGCTTTCAGGTTCACCCAGCCTAAAATGGGGGGCGGATTTTTTTTTCTGGGAAAGTAAAGCGGCACGGTCGTAATACTGACCACATTACCCCAAAAATCATGTGCCGAAGTTCTGTAAAAATTATGGTCACTAACACCATATTTTCTATACGCCCCTTGGCGTGACGGGGCTCTTTAGGTTTTTCTCTCTCTTCTACCTTTCAGCTCCCTGTGGAGCATAGGTCTTTAACAAACACTTTCCAATTCGTTCTGTTTCTTGCCATTCTTTTAAGATCATTCCATGTCTTCCCCATCATCTTCATCTCTACTTCTATCTGCCTTCTCCTCCAATTCCTTGGTCTTTCTCTTTGTCTTTCCCCCTGGTGATTTCAAAAAAGGGCCCTTTCTGAAATACTCTCAGTTGGTTTCCATAGTGTGTGTCCTATCCAGCGCCATCGTCTTCGTTGTATCTCTTTATCCACTGGTATTTGACTGGTACATTTCCATAATTCTATGTTAGTGATTTTGTCCTGCCCTTTCCATCCTTTTATTCTGCGTAAGCATCCATTAAAGAAAGTCTGTATCTTCATGATTTACAGTTCTGTTGTTCTTCATGTTTCACAGCCATATAACATCTCTCTCTCTCTCTCTCTCTCTCTCTCTCTCTCTCTCTCTCTCTCTCTCTCTCTCTGCGATCAGGACTCAATCAGAGTAGGATTCCAGACTCTCACATGAAGTCAGTTGTCAGGTTAAGTGTGTTGATCGCCCCCACAGACAGAACATCACAATTTGAGTCTGACAGATCCACTCTGATTGAACACCCGTTAAAAAGTTGCACTGTGGTCTGCGCCAGTGGCCCAGTGTATCCGATTTCAGCAAGCATTTTATTCAGGTTTGCATTCCTTTGCCTTTGATTGTCCCCAATCTTTCTGCAAGGCAACAGATGATCTTTTCTGTAGGGGTATACTGCCCTTAGATGGTCGGCCCTCCCAGGTTTACGAGCACTATCTGCCCGAGTCACTAGAGGTGACTAACACAGACATGCACACACAAAGATATGAGATGTGCCTAACACATACATGCACGCAGCGATACGAGGCATGACTAACACTGACACACATCAAGATACATGACACATGACTAACATAAATATGCACATAACGATATGAGATATGACTGACATAGCCATGCAGACACAAAGATATGACACATGCCTAACATAGACATGCACACAAAGATATGAGATATGACCAACATAGACATGCACACACAAAGATATGAGATGTGACATACAAAGACATGCACACACAAAGATATGAGATATGACTAACATAAACATGCACACAAAGATATGAGATATCACTAACCCAAACATGCACGCACAAAGATATGACACATCACTAACACAGATACACACTAAGATATGAGATATGACTAAACACTTACACACATAAAGATATGAGACATGGCCTGCACACACACACACACACACACAAAAGCTAAGATATGAGCCATAGCTAGCACAGAAACACATCAAGATATGAGCCATGGCTTCACGGAAAAACACCAAGAAATGAGTCCTGTCTAGCACAGAAACACATTAAGGTATCCACATGCTTGGGTTTGTTATAGTCGGCAGACTCTTCTTAACGGGTGCATGTATGTGTTAGGCACATCTCATATCTTTGTGTGTGCATGTCTGTGTTAGTCACCTCTAGTGACTCGGGCAGATAGTGCTCGTAAACCTGGGAGGGCCGACCATCTAAGGGCAGTATACCCCTACAGAAAAGATCATCTGTTGCCTTGCAGAAAGATTGGGGCAATCAAAGGCAAAGGAATGCAAACCTGAATAAAATGCTTGCTGAAATCGGATACACTGGGCACTGGCGCAGACCACAGTGCAACTTTTTAACGGGTGTTCAATCAGAGTGGATCTGTCAGACTCAAATTGTGATGTTCTGTCTGTGGGGGCGATCAACACACTTAACCTGACAACTGACTTCATGTGAGAGTCTGGAATCCTACTCTGATTGAGTCCTGATCGCAGAGAGAGAGAGAGAGAGAGAGAGAGAGAGAGAGAGAGAGAGAGAGATGTTATATGGCTGTGAAACATGAAGAACAACAGAACTGTAAATCATGAAGATACAGACTTCTTTAATGGATGCTTACGCAGAATAAAAGGATGGAAAGGGCAGGACAAAATCACTAACATAGAATTATGGAAATGTACCAGTCAAATACCAGTGGATAAAGAGATACAACGAAGACGATGGCGCTGGATAGGACACAAACTATGGAAACCAACTGAGAGTATTTCAGAAAGGGCCATTTTTTGAAATCACCAGGGGGAAAGACAAAGAGGAAGACCAAGGAATTCGAGAAAAGGCAGATAGAAGTAGAGATGAAGATGATGGGGAAGACATGGAATGATCTTAAAAGAATGGCAAGAAACAGAACGACTTGGAAAGTGTTTGTTAAAGACCTATGCTCCACAGGGAGCTGAAAGGTAGAAGAGAGAGAAAAACCTAAAGAGCCCAGTCACGCCAGGGGCATATAGAAAATATGGTGTTAGTGACCATAATTTTTACAGAACTTCGGCACATGATTTTAGGGTAAGTGGTCAGTATTACGCCCGTGCCGCTTTACTTCCCCAGAAAAAAAAAATCCGCCCCCCATTTTAGGCTGGGTGAACCTGAAAGCGTCGATCAGGATCGAATCCGATCTATTTTCTTAGTAGCCCAGTTCACTAACCACTGAGCTATCGCGGCTCCCAATAATAAGAAGATTTGTATTAAAAGCTGGAGAATAAAGCATGAAATGTTACCTACGCCAGAGATTAAAAAAAGAATTAAACTATGGGGTAGATGAAGTACGCTGAAAACAATACTCAAAGAATCACAAATCATCATCGAACTGCACATTCATCTCTCCGCGGTAATCTGGAAAGAGAGTATGGTTAAGCAGGTATGGATCGAAGAGGAAAGACAACCTGGCATTCAAATATGATTTGAAGTTGAATATATTAAAAGGGGAAAAAAATAGTAGCTGCTGTAAATGATAACTCAATGCATGCATCTACATCCTTTTAATGGCTGACGTTGAAGGATAGTCGTGGGATGAACGCAAGAGAAGATGAACATATAATATAGCAGACAATGGGCACGGGGCTTTTATTATCAGTTAAAAAAAAAGTAAAGAGCCCCGTCACGCCAAGTGGCGTGTGTAGGAAATATGGTGTTAGTGATCCTATATTTTACAGACCTTCAGAACATGATTTTTGGGGTAATGTGGTCGGTATTACGCCCGTGCCGCTTTACTTTCCCAGAAAAAGTACGGTACCCATTTAAGGCTGGTGAACCCTGAAGCCGTCGGTTGGGATCGAACCCTACCCTTGTCCTTTGTAGTTCAGTTCACTAACAAATGAGCTATCGCGGCTCCCTTTTATTATCGAGGGCTGTAGAAAACGACCAACGTTTTCTATAAATTCAACAAAACACATACAAAAGTAAATAAATAATGCAAGTTGGCAAGACAGAAGAAATAAAGAAATATAAAAATAAAACACTTACCACGCTATTGAAATATGAAGCAATTGATTTCAGTACATATGAAACACGATATAACAAAATGGGAAAATCGAAGCAGAGATTAAAAAAAGTTATACAGATGTTACCAATCAAACAATTTGTTTGTATAGTGTGTTCCATAATTACAAAAACAAGCAACATATATAAAGAAGAAGATATATTACACACTAGCCGCATAGCCTCACTGTTCAAGGTATTGGTTACAAAGGGGATAAGATAAAATACGAGATGATATAATGAAATAAAAAAATTATAGAGCTAAAGGTACGACATGATAGAAACAAAATAGAAGAAATATAGACAGAGGCAACGAGATGATAGAAGAAAATATAAGAAATTATAAAGCTGAGGGCATAAAGGGTTAGAAGTAAGTAGAAAAAATCATAGATCATAGGGTACGAGGTGATAGAAATAAGTAGAATAATTTATAGAGCAGGGCAAGAGAAGCAAACATAACAAATTATAAGGCAGACGGACATGACGTGATAGAAGTAAGTAGAATAAATTATAGATCAGAGGGTACGAGGTGATAGAAATAGTAGAAAAATTAAGAGCAGGGGCAACGAGAAGCAAACATAACAAATTATAAGGGCAGAGGCAACGAGATGATAGAAGCAAATATAAGAAATATAAAGCTGAGGGCATAAAGTGTTAGAAGTAAGTAGAAAAATCATAGATCAGAGGGTACGAGGTGATAGAAATAAGTAGAATAAATTATAGAGCAGGGGCAACGAGAAGCAAACATAACAAATTATAAGGCAGAGGACATGACGTGATAGAAGTAAGTAGAATAAATTATAGATCAGAGGGTACGAGGTGATAGAAATAAGTAGAATAAATTATAGAGCAGGGGCAACGAGAAGCAAACATAACAAATTATAAGGCAGAGGACATGACGTGATAGAAGTAAGTAGAATAAATTATAGATCAGTGGGTACGAGGTGATAGAAATAAGTAGAATAAATTATAGAGCAGGGGCAACGAGATGAGAAGCAAACATAACAAATTATAAGGCAGAGGGCATGACGTGATAGAAGTAAGTAGAAGAAATTATAGATCAGTGGGTACGAGGTTATAGAAGTAAAGGTAAAGTACAAGACTTGAACCAGCCTCTTAGCACGCGAGTTTTTACACCCATATGTGCTCGGCCGCCTATCCAGAAATGTTCGGATATTTCTGTATAGTGTAGCCTCAATGCATCGAAACTCAGATGCGAAGCGACATTCCTCACCTTCCCAGGATAATATCCCTTGTACCCATTTCTGCCAACTGCTGGGTCGACCGTGGGGGTATTTTTTTTGTCCAACCACGTCTGTTGCATACATTGGTTATTTGATATTGGCTGTCCGTCTTTGTCATTTATCAGCTCAGTAGGATCATGGTTTTCCTTTCTCGCTCTTATGGCTTTTACTGCTTTGTAGAAATCTCTTGTGGCTGTCTTGAAGTCTCTGTTCATATGATGTCCGAACTGTGTTCAATTCTTTTGCTTAGCTTCTTTGATCAAAATATTAACTCTTTTCCGAACTAAGTCATATTCTTCATATTCTTCTTGGTTCTTATTCTCCCTCCAATTTTTAAACAGTTTCTTCTTTTCTTTAATTACTTCTCTGATTGCTTTGTTCCACCAACGGGGTGCTCTTTTTCCCTTCCTTTGTTCTTAGCTTCGTTCCACAAACTGTTTTGGAGATGTTGGTTGCTGTTTCCTTAAACTGTTTCCACTCTTCTTCTATTGTGCTTACTTCTTTAGGGAGTTTCTTGAATTCCTCTGTTAGGTTAGTAGTATACAATGTTGTATTTGACCCGTATTTAGGCGCTAAATTAACAAAGATATATAGTAGGTGCGCGGCGCACCTAATGTACCGTAGGTGCATGGGGAGTTAACCGTGACATTTCGTGGCCGAATGTCGACCTCTGGTTCGGTGACCCCGGAAGTAACCTGTTTATGTCTGGTGTATGCTGACTTTGGAGCTCTTGGTGTACTGGCTCGATAGTGATAGGTTAGTATATAGTACAACATCAATGAAAAACAATAGCTTTAAATATAAAACAAAAGACAAAAGATATATTTTTATTCTTTTATTATCTGAATAGGTGTATAACATACAGTGGTATTATATAACATTACAAAGATATTTAGTACATTGAGTAAATATATAGTACAAGGATAACATTTATTTATAGCTATGTAGTTGGGCGTCTGCTTAACTTTGTGTCATAAATGAATCATAAGGGGGTGAAACTTGTTAGAGATTGCTGGTCATTCCATGCTGGTAGTGTAAAGAGTTAAATATCTAGAGGCATAGTCGAGACGTTATCATCAGCTACCTTTCTTTTTATATAGAAATAGGATAGAGCATTTCTTGTTTGACTGTAGGAAAATATGGAATTATTTAAGACTTTGAAACCTACATTTTTCCCACCCTTGGCCTTTTGCGTGGCGAGAACCTCTAAAAACATATCTTTATCTAATTTGTGTGTTGCTTGCTTAGCCCTTTACAACTGATTTTATCGTAACCCCCACTACAATGGTACGTCTTACTAAATAAGCTAACAAGAGCCGTCCCTTCGTACTCTAGTTTAAAAAGCCCGGACGTTCGTTTGGTGTATGCTTTAACATCCTTACAGTTTATACAATCTGTCTTGCTAGTATGTTCATCGCAGCGATGGGTGTTGGAGGTCGTCTAGTGTGTCGTGACGGGGTATGGAGGTAGTCTAGTGTGTCATGATGGTTGTATGGAGGGCGTTTAGTGTGTCATGCTGGTTGTATGGAGGGCGTTTAGTGTGTCATGATGGTTGTATAGGGGTCGTCTAGTGTGTCGTGATGGTGTACGGAGGTCACTAGTGTGTCATATTGGGTGTATAGAGGTCGTCTAGTGTGTCGTGATGGGTGCATGGAGGTCGGCTAGTATGTCGTGATGGGTGTACGGAGGTCGTCTAGTGTTGTATGAGGGGTGTATGGAGGTCGTCTAGTGTGTCATAATGGCGGTATACCGGTTGTCTAGTGTCATGATGGTTGTATGTAGGTTGTGTCTAGTGTGTCGTGACGGGTGTTTGGAGGTCGTCTAGTGTGTTATGATAGGCGTATGTAGGTTGTCGAGTGTGTCGTGACGGCTGTATGAAGGGTTTCTGGTATGTCATAAGGGCTGTATGGAGGTCATCTAGTGTGGTATGAGGGGTGTATGGAGGTCGTCTTGTGTGATATGAGGGCTGTATGCCGGGCGTCTAGTGTGACATGAGGGCTGTATACCGGTCGCCTACTGTGGCATGAGGGCTGTATGGCGGTTGTCTGGTATATCATACTTTAATCAACCAATAAGAAAAATGAAGGAACATTACATTCAACATTACTTATCTTAACTACTTTACATCAATACAGTTGAATAATGTGTTATCGTTAAGTCTTACCATACTTTAAGAGAAAACATTCAAACTTACAGTATAAAATATAGTCTCAATCATCTACACTGAATATAACCTATTATCGATAACCCTTAACATACTTTAAGAGAAAACAAGCCAAATTAATGTGCAAAACTCCGCTAGACTGAAGTGTAGTATGACCTTCCTTGAATCAACCAAACTTATAACGCCGTCTAGTTTAAATATAGCCTGGTAAAAAATGAATAAATTAGCCAATCAGCGAGTGACTATGCCAACATCGACTGATATATTTGGATTAACCAATCAGAGAAGAGTATTAGTATAGGAGGCGGAGCAAAGTTATGACTGACAGCTGAATTAACCAATCAGAGAAGCGCGTTAGCCGAAGCGTAGGTAGGGGCTGGAGGGTCAGCAGTGAGGGAAAAATGTTGGGTGGTGGGTTACTTGAACTCGTTTTGACCCCTGAGGCAATTCCAGAAGAGTTCTATGACCTCATTTTGACCGCTGAAGGCTTTAATACCAATGTTTCCCACTTCAACGAACGACATACATCATTAAAGGTGATTACTTCAGCTCTTAGACTTTGGAGTTCCATATCTTTATCACTTGATTGAATGACAGACAATAGTAAAGATGCTCATTTCAGGTAAGAAAACTTAGTTCCAAACCCTAAAATTACTACTCATAGTCACAAACTTTGAGGCAAAACCCTAACAACTTAGTCCCAAAGTGATACTAGTTCGACACGAAAGTCGTAAATGTTATATGCAAAGTCCAAAAGTTTGTCAAAAAGACAACCTAAACACAAAATAGTTAGACACAAAGCCCAACAATGTATATGCAAAGTCCAAAAACATACTCCAAAAGACAACTAATGTAGCACTTAACCCAAAATTTCGTCTCATAACCAAAAAGTTGAACTCAAAACCCTAAAAATTTAGTCCCAAAGTGATACTAGTTCACCACAAAAGTCGTAAATGTTATATTCAAATCCAAAAATTTGTCAAAAGACAACCTAAACTCAAAATAGTTAGACACAAAGCCCAACAATTTATATGTAAAGTCCAAAAAGTTACTCCAAAAGACAACTAATGTAACACTTAACCCCAAAATTTCGTCTCATAACCAAAAAGTTTAACTCAAAACCCTAAAAATTTAGTCCCAAAGTGATACTAGTTCACCACAAAAGTCGTAAATGTTATATTCAAATTCAAAAGTTTGTCAAAAAGACAACCTAAACAAAATAGTTAGACCCAAAGCCCAACCATTTATATGCAAAGTCCAAAAAATAGTTCAAAAGATAAATAACTTAAAACCAAACCCTAAAATTTCGACGCATAGTCACAAACTTGGACACAAAACCCTAAAAATTTAGATCCAAAGTCAAGATAGTTAGATACGAATGATCAAAAATGCATATTCAAACTCAAAAAATAGTCCAAAAGCCAAATAATTTAACACCAAAACACAAAAATGTATATTCAAAGTTCAAAAAGTTAGTCTAGTGTGTCATGATGGAGGTATACCGGTTGTCTAGTGTCATGATGGTTGTATGTAGGTTGTGTCTAGTGTGTCGTGACGGGTGTTTGGAGGTCGTCTAGTGTGTTATGATGGGCGTATGTAGGTTGTCGAGTGTGTCGTGACGGCTGTATGAAGGGTTTCTGGTATGTCATAAGGGTTGTATGGAGGTGGTCACGTGTGTCATGATGGTGTATGGAGGTCGTTTAGTGTGTTATGATGGGTGTATGTAGGTTGTCGAGTGTGGTATGAGGGCTGTATAAAGGGTTTTTGGTGTGTCATGAGGGGTGTTTAGAGGTCGTCTGGTTTGTCGTGATGGTTGTATAGAGGGTGCCTAGTGTATCGTAATGGCTGTATGGACCTCAGCCAGTGTGTCATGATGGTTGTATGCAGGTTGTCTAGTGTATCATGTTGGTGTATACAGGTTTTCTAGTGTGGCATGATGGCTGTATGTATGTATGTTGTCTAGTGTGGAATGAGCGTTGTATGCTTGTTGGCTATAGTGTCTTGATGGTTGTATGCAGGCTGTCTAGTATCTCTTGAATTTGACTTGATAAGTTACTTAAATTATATTTTGACCAATGATACAATACCAAAGTGTCCACTTTTCAAGGAAAGACTTTAATATAGCTGAGAAAATCCTAATAAATAATTTTAATTTAGTAAAAAAAAATTTGCACATGATGATAGTTACGACTGTGTCTAAATGATTAAGGAAAATATTCATACAATACTAGAAAAAACAAAACACACTAAAAATACCACATTGAAAGACTAAAGTTAAAGTTCACACCCCCATCACATCGTGGGTAATAAAAGTACGACAAAGCGTGAAAGTTAAACCCCCTGTCACAACTCTGCTAAGAAAAGTACTGCAAAGCATGAAAGTTATGTCCCCTGCTATAACTCTACTAAACGAAAGTATTACCAAATACGTAGGTTACACCCCTGATATAACCTCACCAAAAGACAAAAATTTGCTTAAAAACATATTTATGATTGTTACGCTCCTTGACCCTTTATGAGGGGTACGCCCATGAAACTGTTAGAAATAGTAAATTTACACTCTAGGGTTACTCCAAACTTTACATTAGACATCCCCATAGCAAAAATTTACTTAAAAGTCACTTTTATGGTTGTTACGCTCCTTGACTCTTTTTGAGGGCTACACCCATGAAACTGTTAAAAATAGTAAATTTAACCTCTAGACATACCCAAAACTTTATTTTAGTCATCCCCATAGCAAAAATTTACTAAAAAACCACTTTTATGAGTGTTGTCCCCTTACCCATTTTTGATGGTTACGCCCATGAAACTGTTAAAAATAGTAAAAATAACAGCTAGACATACCCCAAACTTTATTTTAGTCATCCCCGTATCAAGAATTTACATAAAAACAACTTTTGAAATTACTACCCCCATACCCATTTTTGGCGGTTACGCCCATGAAACTGTTAAAAATAGTAAATTTAACATCTAGACATACCCCAAACTTTATATTAAGCATCCCCGTATCAAGAATTTACATAAAAACAACTTTTGAAATTACTACCCCCGTACCCATTTTTGATGGTTACGCCCATGAAACTGTTAAAATTAGTCAATCTAACATCTAGACATACCCCAAACTTTATATTAAGCATCCCCGTATCAAGAATTTACATAAAACAACTTTTGAAATTACTACCCCAGTACCCATTTTTGGCGGCTACGCCCATGAAACTGTTAAAAAATAGTAAATATACACAATAGACATACCCAAAACTTTACATTAAGCATCCCGTATCAAGATTTACATAAAAAACAACTTTTGAAATTACTACCCCCGTACCCATTTTTGGCGGTTACGCCCATGAAATCGATAACAAATTGAAATTTAACCTATTGGTATACCTCAAACATAATATTTGACACGCCCATGTATCAAATTTTCCTGAAAAATCATCCAAAAAATTAGTAGTATATATACAGTGATTGGCCGGGTAGACTCTCATATAAGGAAAAAAAGTGTAGACTCTCATATAAGGAAAAACGGTAGACTCTCATATAAGGGAAAAAAATGTGCGTTGATGTACGGGTAGACTATTTATATAAGCAATTAGGTGCGTTTGAACGAACTAAAGGAGCCTCTATCACTGTATATATACTACTAATTTTTGGATGATTTTTCAGGCAAATTTGATACATGGGCGTGTCAAATATTATGTTTGAGGTATACCAATAGGTTAAATTTCAATTTGTTATCGATTTCATGGGCGTAACCGCCAAAAATGGGTACGGGGGTAGTAATTTCAAAAGTTGTTTTTATGTAAATTCTTGATACGGGGATGCTTAATGTAAAGTTTTGGGTATGTCTATTGTGTATATTTACTATTTTTTAACAGTTTCATGGGCGTAGCCGCCAAAAATGGGTACTGGGGTAGTAATTTCAAAAGTTGTTTTTATGTAAATTCTTGATACGGGGATGCTTAATATAAAGTTTGGGGTATGTCTAGATGTTAGATTGACTAATTTTAACAGTTTCATGGGCGTAACCATCAAAAATGGGTACGGGGGTAGTAATTTCAAAAGTTGTTTTTATGTAAATTCTTGATACGGGGATGCTTAATATAAAGTTTGGGGTATGTCTAGATGTTAAATTTACTATTTTTAACAGTTTCATGGGCGTAACCGCCAAAAATGGGTATGGGGGTAGTAATTTCAAAAGTTGTTTTTATGTAAATTCTTGATACGGGGATGACTAAAATAAAGATTGGGGTATGTCTAGCTGTTATTTTTACTATTTTTAACAGTTTCATGGGCGTAACCATCAAAAATGGGTAAGGGGACAACACTCATAAAAGTGGTTTTTTAGTAAATTTTTGCTATGGGGATGACTAAAATAAAGTTTTGGGTATGTCTAGAGGTTAAATTTACTATTTTTAACAGTTTCATGGGCGTAGCCCTCAAAAAGAGTCAAGGAGCGTAACAACCATAAAAGTGACTTTTAAGTAAATTTTTGCTATGGGGATGTCTAATGTAAAGTTTGGAGTAACCCTAGAGTGTAAATTTACTATTTCTAACAGTTTCATGGGCGTACCCCTCATACGTTTAAGCAAATTTTTGTCTTTTGGTGAGGTTATATCAGGGGTGTAACCTACGTATTTGGTAATACTTTCGTTTAGTAGAGTTATAGCAGGGGACATAACTTTCATGCTTTGCAGTACTTTTCTTAGCAGAGTTGTGACAGGGGGTTTAACTTTCACGCTTTGTCGTACTTTTATTACCCACGATATGATGGGGGTGTGAACTTTAACTTTAGTCTTTCAATGTGGTATTTTTAGTGTGTTTTGTTTTTTCTAGTATTGTATGAATATTTTCCTTAATCATTTAGACACAGTCGTAACTATCATCATGTGCAAATTTTTTTTTACTAAATTAGAATTATTTATTAGGATTTTCTCAGCTATATTAAAGTCTTTCCTTGAAAAGTGGACACTTTGGTATTGTATCATTGGTCAAAATATAATTTAAGTAACTTATCAAGTCAAATTCAAGAGATATTAGACAGCCTGCATACAACCATCAAGACACTATAGCCAACAAGCATACAACGCTCATTCCACACTAGACAACATACATACATACAGCCATCATGCCACACTAGAAGACCTGTATACACCAACATGATACACTAGACAACCTGCATACAACCATCATGACACACTGGCTGAGGTCCATACAGCCATTACGATACACTAGGCACCCTCTATACAACCATCACGACAAACCAGACGACCTCTAAACACCCCTCATGACACACCAAAAACCCTTTATACAGCCCTCATACCACACTCGACAACCTACATACACCCATCATAACACACTAAACGACCTCCATACACCATCATGACACACGTGACCACCTCCATACAACCCTTATGACATACCAGAAACCCTTCATACAGCCGTCACGACACACTCGACAACCTACATACGCCCATCATAACACACTAGACGACCTCCAAACACCCGTCACGACACACTAGACACAACCTACATACAACCATCATGACACTAGACAACCGGTATACCGCTATCATGACACACTAGACTAACTTTTTTGAACTTTGAATATACATTTTTGTGTTTTGGTGTTAAATTATTTGGCTTTTGGACTATTTTTTGTGTTTGAAATGTGCATTTTTGGTCATTCGTATCTAACTATCTTGACTTTGGATCTAAATTTTTAGGGTTTTGTGTCCAAGTTTGTGACTATGCGTCGAAATTTTAGGGTTTGGTTTAAGTTATTTATCTTTTGAACTATTTTTTGGACTTTGCATATAATGGTTGGGCTTTGTGTCTAACTATTTTGAGTTTAGGTTGTCTTTTTGACAAACTTTTGGATTTGAATATAACATTTTCGACATTTGTGGTGAACTAGTATCACTTTGGGACTAAATTTTTAGGGTTTTGAGTTCAACTTTTTGGTTATGAGACGAAATTTTGGGGTTAAGTGCTACATTAGTTGTCTTTTGGAGTAACTTTTTGGACTTTGCATATACATTGTTGGGCTTTGCGTCTAACTATTTTCAGTTTAGGTTGTCTTTTTGACAAACTTTTGGACTTTGCATATAACATTTACGACTTTCGTGTCGAACTAGTATCACTTTGGGACTAAGTTGTTAGGGTTTTGCCTCAAAGTTTGTGACTATGAGTAGTAATTTTAGGGTTTGGAACTAAGTTTTCTTACCTGAAATGAGCATCTTTACTATTGTCTGTCATTCAATCAAGTGATAAAGATATGGAACTCCAAAGTCTAAGAGCTGAAGTAATCACCTTTAATGATGTATGTCGTTCGTTGAAGTGGGAAACATTGGTATTAAAGCCTTCAGCGGTCAAAATGAGGTCATAGAACTCTTCTGGAATTGCCTCAGGGGTCAAAACGAGTTCAAGTAACCCACCACCCAACATTTTTCCCTCACTGCTGACCCTCCAGCCCCTACCTACGCTTCGGCTAACGCGCTTCTCTGATTGGTTAATCCAGCTGTCAGTCATAACTTTGCTCCGCCTCCTATACTAATACTCTTCTCTGATTGGTTAATCCAGATATCAGTCGATGTTGGCATAGTCACTCGCTGATTGGCTAATTTATTCATTTTTTACCAGGCTATATTTAAACTAGACGGCGTTATAAGTTTGGTTGATTCAAGGAAGGTCATACTACACTTCAGTCTAGCGGAGTTTTGCACAGTAAGTTGGCTTGTTTTCTCTTAAAGTATGTTAAGGGTTATCGATAATAGGTTATATTCAGTGTGGATGATTGAGACTATATTTTATACTGTAAGTTTGAATGTTTTCTCTTAAAGTATGGTAAGACTTAACGATAACACGTTATTCAACTGTATTGATGTAAAGTAGTTAAGATAAGTAATGTTGAATGTAATGTTCCTTCATTTTTCTTATTGGTTGATTAAATTATGATATACCAGACAACCGCCATACAGCCCTCATGCCACAGTAGGCGACCGGTATACAGCCCTCATGCCACACTAGACGCCCGGCATACAGCCCTCATATCACACTAGACGACCTCCATACACCCCTCATACCACACTAGATGACCTCCATACAACCCTTATGACATACCAGAAACCCTTCATACAGCCGTCACGACACACTCGACAATCTACATACGCCTATCATAACACACTAGACGACCTCCAAACACCCGTCACGACACACTAGACACAACCTATATACAACCATCATGACACTAGACAACCGGTAAACCGCCATCATGACACACTAGACGACCTCCATACACCCCTCATACAACACTAGACGACCTCCGTACACCCATCACGACATACTAGCCGACCTCCATGCACCCATCACGACACACTAGACGACCTCTATACACCCATCATGACACACTAAACGACCTCCATACACCCATCACGACACACTAGACGCCCTCTATACACCCAATATGACACACTAGACGACCTCCGTACACCCATCACGATATACTAGCCGACCTCCATGCACCCATCACGACACACTAGACGACCCCTATACAACCATCATGACACACTAAATGCCCTCCATACAACCAGCATGACACACTAAACGCCCTCCATACAACCATCATGACACACTAGACGACCTCCATACACCCGTCACGACACACTAGACGACCTCCAACACCCATCGCTGCGATGAACATACTAGCAAGACAGATTGTATAAACTGTAAGGATGTTAAAGCATACACCAAACGAACGTCCGGGCTTTTTAAACTAGAGTACGAAGGGACGGCTCTTGTTAGCTTATGTAGTAAGACGTACCATTGTAGTGGGGGTTACGATAAAACCAGTTGTAAAGGGCTAAGCAAGCAACACAACAAATTAGATAAAGATATGTTTTTAGAGGTTCTCGCCACGCAAAAGGCCAAGGGTGGGAAAAATGTAGGTTTCAAAGTCTTAAATAATTCCATATTTTCCTACAGTCAAACAAGAAATGCTCTATCCTATTTCTATATAAAAAGAAAGGTAGCTGATGATAGCGTCTCGACAATGCCTCTAGATATTTAACTCTTTACACTACCAGCATGGACTGACCAGCAATCTCTAACAAGTTTCACCCCCTTATGATTCATTTATGACACAAAGTTAAGCAGACGCCCAACTACATAGCTATAAATAAATGCTATCCTTGTACTATATATTTACTCAATGTACTAAATATCTTTGTAATGTTATATAATACCTACTGTATGTTATACACCTATTCAGATAATAAAAGAATAAAAATATATCTTTTGTCTTTTGTTTTATATTTAATGCTATTGTTTTTCATTGATGTTGTACAATATACTAACCTATCACTATCGAGCCAGTACACCAAGAGCTCCAAAGTCAGCATACACCAGACATAAACAGGTCACTTCCGGGGTCACCGAAACCAGAGGTCTACATCCGGCCACGAAATGTCACGGTTAACTCCCCCTGCACCTACGGTACATTAGGTGCGCCGCGCACCTACTATATATCTTTGTTAATTTAGCGCCTAAATACGGGTCAAATACAACATTGTATACTACTAACCTAACAGAGGAATTCAAGAAACTCCCTAAAGAAGTAAGCACAATAGAAGAAGAGTGGAAACAGTTTAAGGAAACAGTAACCAACATCTCCAAAACAGTTTGTGGAACGAAGCTAAGAACAAAGGAAGGGAAAAAGAGCACCCCGTGGTGGAACAAAGCAATCAGAGAAGTAATTAAAGAAAAGAAGAAACTGTTTAAAAATTGGAGGTAGAATAAGAACCAAGAAGAATATGAAGAATATGACTTAGTTCGGAAAAGAGTTAATATTTTGATCAAAGAAGCTAAGCAAAAGATTTGAACACAGTTCGGACATCATATGAACAGAGACTTCAAGACAGCCACAAGAGATTTCTACAAAGCAGTAAAAGCCATAAGAGCGAGAAAGGAAAACCATGATCCTACTGAGCTGATAAATGACAAAGACTGACAGCCAATATCAAATAACCAATGTATGCAACAGACGTGGTTGGACAAAAAAAATACCCCCACGGTCGACCCAGCAGTTGGCAGAAATGGGTACAAGGGTATTACCCTGGGAAGGTGAGGAATGTCGCATCTGAATTTCGATGCATGAGGCTACACTATACAGAAATATCCGAATATTTCTGGATAGGCGGCCGAGCACATATGGGTGTAAAAACTCGCGTGCTAAGAGGCTGGTTCAAGTCTTGTACTTTACCTTTACTTCTATAACCTAGTACCCACTGATCTATAATTTCTTCAACTTACTTCTATCACGTCATGCCCTCTGCCTTATAATTTGTTATGTTTGCTTCTCGTTGCCCCTGCTCTATAATTTATTCTACTTATTTCTATCACCTCGTACCCACTGATCTATAATTTATTCTACTTACTTCTATCACGTCATGTCCTCTGCCTTATAATTTGTTATGTTTGCTTCTCGTTGCCCCTGCTCTATAATTTATTCTACTTATTTCTATCACCTCGTACCCTCTGATCTATAATTTATTCTACTTACTTCTATCACGTCATGTCCTCTGCCTTATAATTTGTTATGTTTGCTTCTCGTTGCCCCTGCTCTATAAATTATTCTACTTATTTCTATCACCTCGTACCCTCTGATCTATGATTTTTTCTACTTACTTCTAACACGTTATGCCCTCAGCTTTATAATTTCTTATATTTGCTTCTATCATCTCGTTGCCTCTGTCTATAATTTCTTCTATTTGTTTCTATCATGTCGTACCTTTAGCTCTATAATTTATTTTATTTCATTATATCATCTCGTATTTTATCTTATCCCCTTTGTACCCAATACCTTGAACAGTGAGGTCTATGCGGCTAGTGTGTAATATATCTTCTTCTTTATATATGTTGCTTGTTTTGTAATTATGGAACACACTATACAAACAAATTGTTTGATTTGTAACATCTGTATAACTTTTTTTAAATCTCTGCTTCGATTTTCCCATTTTGTTATATCGTGTTTCATATGTACTGAAATCAATTGCTTCAGATTTCAATAGCGTGGTAAGTGTTTTATTTGTATATTTCTTTATTTCTTCTGTCTTGCCAACTTGCATTATTTATTTACTTTTGTATGTGTTTTGTTGAATTTATAGAAAACGTTGGTCGTTTTCTACAGCCCTCGATAATAAAAGGGAGCCGCGATAGCTCAGTTGTTAGTGAACTGAACTACAAAGGACAAGGGGTAGGGTTCGATCCCAACCGACGGCTTCAGGGTTCACCCAGCCTTAAATGGGTACCGGACTTTTTCTGGGAAAGTAAAGCGGCACGGGCGTAATACCGACCACATTACCCCAAAAATCATGTGCTGAAGGTCTGTAAAATATAGGATCACTAACACCATATTTCCTACACGCAACTTGACGTGACGGGGGCTCTTTACTTTTTTTTTCTAACTGGATAATAAAAGCCCCGTGCCCATTGTCTGCTATTATTTATGTTCATCTTCTCTTGCGTTCATCCCACGACTATCCTTCAACGTCAGCCATTAAAAGGATGTAGATGCATGCATTGAGTTATCATTTACAGCAAGCTACTATTTTTTCCCCTTTTATATATTCAACTTCAAAATCATATTTGAATGCCAGGTTGTCTTTCCTTTTCGATCCATACCTGCTTAACCATACTCTCTTTCCAGATTACCGCGGAGAGATGAATCTGCAGTTCGATGATGATTTGTGACCTTTGAGTATTGTTTCAGCGTACTTCATCTGCCCCATAGTTTAATTCTTTTTTTAATCTCTGGCGTAGGTAACATTTCATGCTTTATTCTCCAGCTTTTAATACAAATCTTCTTATTATTGGGAGCCGCGATAGCTCAGTGGTTAGTGAACTGGGCTACTAAGGAAAATAGATCGGATTCGATCCTGATCGACGGCTTTCAGGTTCACCCAGCCTAAAATGGGGGGCGGATTTTTTTTTTCTGGGGAAGTAAAGCGGCACGGTCGTAATACTGACCACATTACCCCAAAAATCATGTGCCGAAGTTCTGTAAAAATTATGGTCACTAACACCATATTTTCTATACGCCCCTTGGCGTGACGGGGCTCTTTAGGTTTTTCTCTCTCTTCTACCTTTCAGCTCCCTGTGGAGCATAGGTCTTTAACAAACACTTTCCAAGTCGTTCTGTTTCTTGCCATTCTTTTAAGATCATTCCATGTCTTCCCCATCATCTTCATCTCTACTTCTATCTGCCTTTTCCTCGAATTCCTTGGTCTTCCTCTTTGTCTTTCCCCCTGGTGATTTCAAAAAATGGCCCTTTCTGAAATACTCTCAGTTGGTTTCCATAGTTTGTGTCCTATCCAGCGCCATCGTCTTCGTTGTATCTCTTTATCCACTGGTATTTGACTGGTACATTTCCATAATTCTATGTTAGTGATTTTGTCCTGCCCTTTCCATCCTTTTATTCTGCGTAAGCATCCATTAAAGAAAGTCTGTATCTTCATGATTTACAGTTCTGTTGTTCTTCATGTTTCACAGCCATATAACATCTCTCTCTCTCTCTCTCTCTCTCTCTCTCTCTCTCTCTCTCTCTGCGATCAGGACTCAATCAGAGTAGGATTCCAGACTCTCACATGAAGTCAGTTGTCAGGTTAAGTGTGTTGATCGCCCCCACAGACAGAACATCACAATTTGAGTCTGACAGATCCACTCTGATTGAACACCCGTTAAAAAGTTGCACTGTGGTCTGCGCCAGTGGCCCAGTGTATCCGATTTCAGCAAGCATTTTATTCAGGTTTGCATTCCTTTGCCTTTGATTGTCCCCAATCTTTCTGCAAGGCAACAGATGATCTTTTCTGTAGGGGTATACTGCCCTTAGATGGTCGGCCCTCCCAGGTTTACGAGCACTATCTGCCCGAGTCACTAGAGGTGACTAACACAGACATGCACACACAAAGATATGAGATGTGCCTAACACATACATGCACGCAGCGATACGAGGCATGACTAACACTGACACACATCAAGATACATGACACATGACTAACATAAATATGCACATAACGATATGAGATATGACTGACATAGCCATGCAGACACAAAGATATGACACATGCCTAACATAGACATGCACACAAAGATATGAGATATGACCAACATAGACATGCACACACAAAGATATGAGATGTGACATACACAGACATGCACACACAAAGATATGAGATATGACTAACATAAACATGCACACAAAGATATGAGATATCACTAACCCAAACATGCACGCACAAAGAAAGATATGACACATCACTAACACAGATACACACTAAGATATGAGATATGACTAAACACATACACACATAAAGATATGAGACATGGCCTGCACACACACACACACACACACACACAAAAGCTAAGATATGAGCCATAGCTAGCACAGAAACACATCAAGATATGAGCCATGGCTTCACGGAAAAACACCAAGAAATGAGTCCTGTCTAGCACAGAAACACATTAAGGTATCCACATGCTTGGGTTTGTTATAGTCGGCAACTCCCTAAAGAAGTAAGCATAATAGAAGAAGAGTGGAAACAGTTTAAGGAAACAGTAACCAACATCTCCAAAACAGTTTGTGGAACGAAGCTAAGAATAAAGGAAGGGAAAAAGAGCACCCCGTGGTGGAACAAAGCAATCAGAGAAGTAATTAAAGAAAAGAAGAAACTGTTTAAAAATTGGAGGGAGAATAAGAACCAAGAAGAATATGAAGAATATGACTTAGTTCGGAAAAGAGTTAATATTTTGATCAAAGAAGCTAAGCAAAAGCATTAGACACAGTTCGGACATCATATGAACAGAGACTTCAAGACAGCCACAAGAGATTTCTACAAAGCAGTAAAAGCCATAAGAGCGAGAAAGGAAAACCATGATCCTACTGAGCTCATAAATGACAAAGACGGACAGCCAATATCAAATAACCAACATAAGCAACAGAGATGGAAAGAATTTTTTGAAGACTTATTAAACACGGCACCAACTATCAATAAGACAACAAAAAACACGCAAGAATACACAAATACTGAACCCAACATCATGAAAGAGGAAATCGAAGAAGTAATCAAATATGCAACAAGAAATAAAGCACCGGGGATAGATAACATACCAATAGAAATAATAGCAGCAGCAGGAGAAACAGGAGTGCAATGGCTGCACAGAATATTTAATGCAGCATGACACCAACAAAAACCCAAGAAGACTGGCAGCAGGCAATCATCATACCAATACGGAAAAAGAATGGGAGAAAAAGAGACTGCAATCAATATTGAGATATATCTCTTCTCAGCCATGTAGGAAAGCTATACGTTAAAATCGTGTGAAAAAAAAGCTGAGACCAATAATAGAACTACAGTTAAGCGATTCTCAAATGGGGATAAAAAAAATAAAATAAAATAAAATAAAGGATGTACTGACGCTATATTCATCTTACAACAGCATGCAGAAAAAAACGACAAAGCACAATCAAAATTTGTCAATAGCTTTCATTGACCAGGAAAAAGCATTAAAAAGAGTAAATAGAGAAAACAGTGGGAAATACTTATAACATACGGAGTAAGCGAACATCTAACCAAACTAATTAAAAGTCTCTACATCAACAGCAGCTGCACAGTCAGAACAGCAGCAAGCTACACAGATCACTTTGAAGTTAGATCAGGTGTAAGACAAGGTTGCGTACTATCCTCTCTACTGTTTGAAACATACATGGACAATATATGCAAGTTAACCAGAGACAGAGGAGATCAACGAGCTTTTATTTGCAGACGACTAGGCACTAATACATGAAACAATAAAAGTCCTACAAGAACACTTAAATAAACTCAACAGCACGGGTACAAAATACAACATGAAAATCAACATCAACAAAACAGAAGTCATGAATGTCGGCAAAAATAAACAGAACATCAACATAACTATAGAAGGCAGGCAACTAAAACAAGTAGAGAAATTCAAATACTAAGGAAGTTTATTGACAAACGATAATTCACAAACAGCAGAGATAGAATCAAGATGCAACAATGCTTGTCAAATCAGTGGACAGTTATCACCACTGTTGTCCAACAAGGAAATAACTCTGGAGGCAAAACGAGCACTATACTATGCAATCTCCATCCCAACGTTGTGCTACCAATGCCAGACCTGGACCCTAGATGCAAGAACAATAAGATAAATAACCTCTACAGAGATGAAATGTGTTAGATGAATGACAGGAAACAGCCTGAGAGATAAGATCATAAAATGGTTTGGCCACGTGACAAGAAACACAAAACACAACACAACAAACCTTCAATAAACGTAGTGAGAATACCAGACCCAAAGGTCGACCACGAAAATGAAGGATCGTTGGAATATTAGAAGCACTAGGAAACATAACAGCAGCAGAGGCGAATAGAAGAGCAAAAGACCACAAATTATATCTCCCCTGGACATTGAAAGGCAAATGATGAAAGAAAGAAGAAGAAGTAGTAGAACAACAGTCCCTCACGGAGAAACTATTCATGACACAAAATGCAACGTTACCAACATGAAATGTATGGTCGGTCTATTGGAAATGACAATATATTGAACTGCTGAGGGAAAACATTTTGTGAGAGATAATAGCAGATGCAAAATAATAATAATAATAAATAAAACCTAAAGAGGTAGCAACAAAAATGAGAAATTACAAAATATAAAAATGTTCAACTCCAATGTTAAGTCAGTCCTATTATATTGCCCGTTAGGAAGAGTCTGCCGACTATAACAAACCCAAGCATATGGATACCTTAACGTGTTTCTGTGCTAGACATGGGGGTTCATTTCTTGGTGTTTTTCCGTGAAGCCATGGCTCATATCTTGATGTTTCTGTGCTAGCCATGGCTCATATCTTGATGTCTTTCTGTGATAGCCATGACTCATATATTAGCTTGTCTGTGTGTGTATGTGCTGGCCATGGCTCATATCTTGGTGTGTGTCATGTTAGTCATATCTCATATCTTGGTGTGTCCGTGTTAATCATGTCTCATATCTTTATGTGTGTATGTGTTTAGTCATATCTCATATCTTAGTGTGTATCTGTGTTAGGCATGTGTCATATCGTTGGGTGTGCATGTTTGGGTTAGTTATATCTCATATCTTTGTGTGCATGTTTATGTTAGTCGTATCTCATATCTTTGCGTATGGCTATGTCAGTCATATCTCATATCTTTATGTGCATGTTTATGTTAGTCATGTGTCATATATCTTGATGTGTGTCAGTGTTAGTCATGCCTCGTATCGCTGTGTGCATGTCTGTGTTAATCACATCTTATATCTTTGTGTATGCATGTCTGTGTTAGTCACATCTCATATCTTTGTGTGTACATGTCTGTGTTAGTCACCTCTAGTGACTCGGGCAGACGGTGCTCATAAACCTGGGAGGGCCGACCATCTAAGGGCAGAATCCCCCTACAGAAAAGATCATCTGCTGCCTTGCAGGAAGATTGGGGACAATCAAAGGCTAAGGAATGCAAATGCTGGCTGAAATCGGATGCACTGGGCCACTGGCGCAGAACACAGTGCAACGTTTTAACAGGTGTTCAATCAGAGTGGATCTGGCAGACTCTAATTATGATGTTCTGTCTGTGGGGGCGATCAACACACTTAACCTGACAGTTGACTTCATGTGAGAGTCTGGAATCCTACTCTGATTGAGTCCTGATCGCAGAGAGAGAGAGTGACAGAGAGAGAGAGAGAGAGAGAGAGAGAGAGAGAGAGAGAGATTATATGGCTGTGAAACATGAAGAACAACACAACTGACAATCATGAAGATACAGACTTTTATTAATGGATGTTTATGCAGAATAAAAGGATGGAATTGGCAGGACAAAATCACTAACCTAAAATTATGGAAATGTACCAGTCAAATACCAGTGGATAAAGAGATACAGCGAAGACGATGGCGGTGGATAGGACACACACTATGGAAACCAACTGAGAGTATTTCAGAAAGGGCCCTTTATTGAAATCACCAGGGGGAAAGACAAAGAGGAAGACCAAAGAATTCTTGGAGAATACAGATAGAAGCAGAGATGAAGATGATGGGGAAGACATGGAATGATCTTAAAAGAATGGCAAGAAACAGAACGACTTGGAAAGTGTTTGTTAAAGACCTATGCTCCACAGGGAGCTGAAAGGTAGAAGAGAGAGAAAAACCTAAAGAGCCCAGTCCCGCCAAGGGGCGTATAGAAAATATGGTGTTAGTGACCATAATTTTTACAGAACTTCGGCACATGATTTTTAGGGTAATGTGGTCAGTATTACGCCCGTGCCGCTTTACTTCCCCAGAAAAAAAAATCCGCCCCCCATTTTAGGCTGGGTGAACCTGAAAGCCGTCGATCAGGATCGAATCCGATCTATTTTCCTTAGTAGCCCAGTTCACTAACCACTGAGCTATCGCGGCTCCCAATAATAAGAAGATTTGTATTAAAAGCTGGAGAATAAAGCATGAAATGTTACCTACGCCAGAGATTAAAAAAAGAATTAAACTATGGGGTAGATGAAGTACGCTGAAACAATACTCAAAGGAATCACAAATCATCATCGAACTGCAGATTCATCTCTCCGCGGTAATCTGGAAAGAGAGTATGGTTAAGCAGGTATGGATCGAAGAGGAAAGACAACCTGGCATTCAAATATGATTTTGAAGTTGAATATATAAAAGGGGAAAAAATAGTAGCTTGCTGTAAATGATAACTCAATGCATGCATCTACATCCTTTTAATGGCTGACGTTGAAGGATAGTCGTGGGATGAACGCAAGAGAAGATGAACATAAATAATAGCAGACAATGGGCACGGGGCTTTTATTATCCAGTTAAAAAAAAAAGTAAAGAGCCCCCGTCACGCCAAGTGGCGTGTAGGAAATATGGTGTTAGTGATCCTATATTTTACAGACCTTCAGCACATGATTTTTGGGGTAATGTGGTCGGTATTACGCCCGTGCCGCTTTACTTTCCCAGAAAAAGTCCGGTACCCATTTAAGGCTGGGTGAACCCGGAAGCCGTCGGTTGGGATCGAACCCTACCCCTTGTCCTTTGTAGTTCAGTTCACTAACAACTGAGCTATCGCGGCTCCCTTTTATTATCGAGGGCTGTAGAAAACGACCAACGTTTTCTATAAATTCAACAAAACACATACAAAAGTAAATAAATAATGCAAGTTGGCAAGACAGAAGAAATAAAGAAATATAAAAATAAAACACTTACCACGCTATTGAAATCTGAAGCAATTGATTTCAGTACATATGAAACACGATATAACAAAATGGGAAAATCGAAGCAGAGATTTAAAAAAAGTTATACAGATGTTACAAATCAAACAATTTGTTTGTATAGTGTGTTCCATAATTACAAAACAAGCAACATATATAAAGAAGAAGATATATTACACACTAGCCGCATAGCCCTCACTGTTCAAGGTATTGGGTACAAAGGGGATAAGATAAAATACGAGATGATATAATGAAATAAAATAAATTATAGAGCTAAAGGTACGACATGATAGAAACAAATAGAAGAAATTATAGACAGAGGCAACGAGATGATAGAAGCAAATATAAGAAATTATAAAGCTGAGGGCATAACGTGTTAGAAGTAAGTAGAAAAAATCATAGATCAGAGGGTACGAGGTGATAGAAATAAGTAGAATAAATTATAGAGCAGGGGCAACGAGAAGCAAACATAACAAATTATAAGGCAGAGGACATGACGTGATAGAAGTAAGTAGAATAAATTATAGATCAGAGGGTACGAGGTGATAGAAATAAGTAGAATAAATTATAGAGCAGGGGCAACGAGAAGCAAACATAACAAATTATAAGGCAGAGGCAACGAGATGATAGAAGCAAATATAAGAAATTATAAAGCTGAGGGCATAACGTGTTAGAAGTAAGTAGAAAAATCATAGATCAGAGGGTACGAGGTGAAAGAAATAAGTAGAATAAATTATAGAGCAGGGGCAACGAGAAGCAAACATAACAAATTATAAGGCAGAGGACATGACGTGATAGAAGTAAGTAGAATAAATTATAGATCAGAGGGTACGAGGTGATAGAAATAAGTAGAATAAATTATAGAGCAGGGGCAACGAGAAGCAAACATAACAAATTATAAGGCAGAGGACATGACGTGATAGAAGTAAGTAGAATAAATTATAGATCAGTGGGTACGAGGTGATAGAAATAAGTAGAATAAATTATAGAGCAGGGGCAACGAGATGATAGAAGCAAACATAACAAATTATAAGGCAGAGGGCATGACGTGATAGAAGTAAGTAGAAGAAATTATAGATCAGTGGGTACGAGGTTATAGAAGTAAAGGTAAAGTACAAGACTTGAACCAGCCTCTTAGCACGCGAGTTTTTACACCCATATGTGCTCGGCCGCCTATCCAGAAATGTTCGGATATTTCTGTATAGTGTAGCCTCAAGCATCGAAACTCAGATGCGAAGCGACATTCCTCACCTTCCCAGGATAATATCCCTGGTACCCATTTCTGCCAACTGCTGGGTCGACCGTGGGGGTATTTTTTTTGTCCAACCACGTCTGTTGCATACATTGGTTATTTGATATTGGCTGTCCGTCTTTGTCATTTATCAGCTCAGTAGGATCATGGTTTTCCTTTCTCGCTCTTATGGCTTTTACTGCTTTGTAGAAATCTCTTGTGGCTGTCTTGAAGTCTCTGTTCATATGATGTCCGAACTGTGTTCAATTCTTTTGCTTAGCTTCTTTGATCAAAATATTAACTCTTTTCCGAACTAAGTCATATTCTTCATATTCTTCTTGGTTCTTATTCTCCCTCCAATTTTTAAACAGTTTCTTCTTTTCTTTAATTACTTCTCTGATTGCTTTGTTCCACCAACGGGGTGCTCTTTTTCCCTTCCTTTGTTCTTAGCTTCGTTCCACAAACTGTTTTGGAGATGTTGGTTGCTGTTTCCTTAAACTGTTTCCACTCTTCTTCTATTGTGCTTACTTCTTTAGGGAGTTTCTTGAATTCCTCTGTTAGGTTAGTAGTATACAATGTTGTATTTGACCCGTATTTAGGCGCTAAATTAACAAAGATATATAGTAGGTGCGCGGCGCACCTAATGTACCGTAGGTGCATGGGGAGTTAACCGTGACATTTCGTGGCCGAATGTCGACCTCTGGTTCCGGTGACCCCGGAAGTGACCTGTTTATGTCTGGTGTATGCTGACTTTGGAGCTCTTGGTGTACTGGCTCGATAGTGATAGGTTAGTATATAGTACAACATCAATGAAAAACAATAGCTTTAAATATAAAACAAAAGACAAAAGATATATTTTTATTCTTTTATTATCTGAATAGGTGTATAACATACAGTGCGTATTATATAACATTACAAAGATATTTAGTACATTGAGTAAATATATAGTACAAGGATAACATTTATTTATAGCTATGTAGTTGGGCGTCTGCTTAACTTTGTGTCATAAATGAATCATAAGGGGGTGAAACTTGTTAGAGATTGCTGGTCATTCCATGCTGGTAGTGTAAAGAGTTAAATATCTAGAGGCATAGTCGAGACGTTATCATCAGCTACCTTTCTTTTTATATAGAAATAGGATAGAGCATTTCTTGTTTGACTGTAGGAAAATATGGAATTATTTAAGACTTTGAAACCTACATTTTTCCCACCCTTGGCCTTTTGCGTGGCGAGAACCTCTAAAAACATATCTTTATCTAATTTGTTGTGTTGCTTGCTTAGCCCTTTACAACTGATTTTATCGTAACCCCCACTACAATGGTACGTCTTACTAAATAAGCTAACAAGAGCCGTCCCTTCGTACTCTAGTTTAAAAAGCCCGGGCGTTCGTTTGGTGTATGCTTTAACATCCTTACAGTTTATACAATCTGTCTTGCTAGTATGTTCATCGCAGCGATGGGTGTTGGAGGTCGTCTAGTGTGTCGTGACGGGTATATGGAGGTAGTCTAGTGTGTCATGATGGTTGTATGGAGGGCGTTTAGTGTGTCATGCTGGTTGTATGGAGGGCGTTTAGTGTGTCATGATGGTTGTATAGGGGTCGTCTAGTGTGTCGTGATGGGTGTACGGAGGTCACTAGTGTGTCATATTGGGTGTATAGAGGTCGTCTAGTGTGTCGTGATGGGTGCATGGAGGTCGGCTAGTATGTCGTGATGGGTGTACGGAGGTCGTCTAGTGTTGTATGAGGGGTGTATGGAGGTCGTCTAGTGTGTCATGATGGCGGTATACCGGTTGTCTAGTGTCATGATGGTTGTATGTAGGTTGTGTCTAGTGTGTCGTGACGGGTGTTTGGAGGTCGTCTAGTGTGTTATGATAGGCGTATGTAGGTTGTCGAGTGTGTCGTGACGGCTGTATGAAGGGTTTCTGGTATGTCATAAGGGCTGTATGGAGGTCATCTAGTGTGGTATGAGGGGTGTATGGAGGTCGTCTTGTGTGATATGAGGGCTGTATGCCGGGCGTCTAGTGTGACATGAGGGCTGTATACCGGTCGCCTACTGTGGCATGAGGGCTGTATGGCGGTTGTCTGGTATATCATACTTTATTCAACCAATAAGAAAAATGAAGGAACATTACATTCAACATTACTTATCTTAACTACTTTACATCAATACAGTTGAATAATGTGTTATCGTTAAGTCTTACCATACTTTAAGAGAAAACATTCAAACATACAGTATAAAATATAGTCTCAATCATCTACACTGAATATAACCTATTATCGATAACCCTTAACATACTTTAAGAGAAAACAAGCCAAATTAATGTGCAAAACTCCGCTAGACTGAAGTGTAGTATGACCTTCCTTGAATCAACCAAACTTATAACGCCGTCTAGTTTAAATATAGCCTGGTAAGAAATGAATAAATTAGTCAATCAGCGAGTGACTATGCCAACATCGACTGATATATTTGGATTAACCAATCAGAGAAGAGTATTAGTATAGGAGGCGGAGCAAAGTTATGACTGACAGCTGAATTAACCAATCAGAGAAGCGCGTTAGCCGAAGCGTAGGTAGGGGCTGGAGGGTCAGCAGTGAGGGAAAAATGTTGGGTGGTGGGTTACTTGAACTCGTTTTGACCCCTGAGGCAATTCCAGAAGAGTTCTATGACCTCATTTTGACCGCTGAAGGCTTTAATACCAATGTTTCCCACTTCAACGAACGACATACATCATTAAAGGTGATTACTTCAGCTCTTAGACTTTGGAGTTCCATATCTTTATCACTTGATTGAATGACAGACAATAGTAAAGATGCTCATTTCAGGTAAGAAAACTTAGTTCCAAACCCTAAAATTACTACTCATAGTCACAAACTTTGAGGCAAAACCCTAACAACTTAATCCCAAAGTGATACTAGTTCGACACGAAAGTCGTAAATGTTATATGCAAAGTCCAAAAGTTTGTCAAAAAGACAACCTAAACACAAAATAGTTAGACACAAAGCCCAACAATGTATATGCAAAGTCCAAAAACATACTCCAAAAGACAACTAATGTAGCACTTAACCCAAAATTTCGTCTCATAACCAAAAAGTTGAACTCAAAACCCTAAAAATTTAGTCCCAAAGTGATACTAGTTCACCACAAAAGTCGTAAATGTTATATTCAAATCCAAAAATTTGTCAAAAAGACAACCTAAACTCAAAATAGTTAGACACAAAGCCCAACAATTTATATGTAAAGTCCAAAAAGTTACTCCAAAAGACAACTAATGTAACACTTAACCCCAAAATTTCGTCTCATAACCAAAAAGTTTAACTCAAAACCCTAAAAATTTAGTCCCAAAGTGATACTAGTTCACCACAAAAGTGGTAAATGTTATATTCAAATTCAAAAGTTTGTCAAAAAGACAACCTAAACTCAAAATAGTTAGACCCAAAGCCCAACCATTTATATGCAAAGTCCAAAAAATAGTTCAAAAGATAAATAACTTAAAACCAAACCCTAAAATTTCGACGCATAGTCACAAACTTGGACACAAAACCCTAAAAATTTAGATCCAAAGTCAAGATAGTTAGATACGAATGATCAAAAATGCATATTCAAACTCAAAAAATAGTCCAAAAGCCAAATAATTTAACACCAAAACACAAAAATGTATATTCAAAGTTCAAAAAAGTTAGTCTAGTGTGTCATGATGGAGGTATACCGGTTGTCTAGTGTCATGATGGTTGTATGTAGGTTGTGTCTAGTGTGTCGTGACGGGTGTTTGGAGGTCGTCTAGTGTGTTATGATGGGCGTATGTAGGTTGTCGAGTGTGTCGTGACGGCTGTATGAAGGGTTTCTGGTATGTCATAAGGGTTGTATGGAGGTGGTCACGTGTGTCATGATGGTGTATGGAGGTCGTTTAGTGTGTTATGATGGGTGTATGTAGGTTGTCGAGTGTGGTATGAGGGCTGTATAAAGGGTTTTTGGTGTGTCATGAGGGGTGTTTAGAGGTCGTCTGGTTTGTCGTGATGGTTGTATAGAGGGTGCCTAGTGTATCGTAATGGCTGTATGGACCTCAGCCAGTGTGCCATGATGGTTGTATGCAGGTTGTCTAGTGTATCATGTTGGTGTATACAGGTTTTCTAGTGTGGCATGATGGCTGTATGTATGTATGTTGTCTAGTGTGGAATGAGCGTTGTATGCTTGTTGGCTATAGTGTCTTGATGGTTGTATGCAGGCTGTCTAGTATCTCTTGAATTTGACTTGATAAGTTACTTAAATTATATTTTGACCAATGATACAATACCAAAGTGTCCACTTTTCAAGGAAAGACTTTAATATAGCTGAGAAAATCCTAATAAATAATTCTAATTTAGTAAAAAAAAATTTGCACATGATGATAGTTACGACTGTGTCTAAATGATTAAGGAAAATATTCATACAATACTAGAAAAAACAAAACACACTAAAAATACCACATTGAAAGACTAAAGTTAAAGTTCACACCCCCATCACATCGTGGGTAATAAAAGTACGACAAAGCGTGAAAGTTAAACCCCCTGTCACAACTCTGCTAAGAAAAGTACTGCAAAGCATGAAAGTTATGTCCCCTGCTATAACTCTACTAAACGAAAGTATTACCAAATACGTAGGTTACACCCCTGATATAACCTCACCAAAAGACAAAAATTTGCTTAAAAACATATTTATGATTGTTACGCTCCTTGACCCTTTATGAGGGGTACGCCCATGAAACTGTTAGAAATAGTAAATTTACACTCTAGGGTTACTCCAAACTTTACATTAGACATCCCCATAGCAAAAATTTACTTAAAAGTCACTTTTATGGTTGTTACGCTCCTTGACTCTTTTTGAGGGCTACACCCATGAAACTGTTAAAAATAGTAAATTTAACCTCTAGACATACCCAAAACTTTATTTTAGTCATCCCCATAGCAAAAATTTACTAAAAAACCACTTTTATGAGTGTTGTCCCCTTACCCATTTTTGATGGTTACGCCCATGAAACTGTTAAAAATAGTAAAAATAACAGCTATACATACCCCAAACTTTATTTTAGTCATCCTCGTATCAAGAATTTACATAAAAACAACTTTTGAAATTACTACCCCCATACCCATTTTTGGCGGTTACGCCCATGAAACTGTTAAAAATAGTAAATTTAACATCTAGACATACCCCAAACTTTATATTAAGCATCCCCGTATCAAGAATTTACATAAAAACAACTTTTGAAATTACTACCCCCGTACCCATTTTTGATGGTTACGCCCATGAAACTGTTAAAATTAGTCAATCTAACATCTAGACATACCCCAAACTTTATATTAAGCATCCCCGTATCAAGAATTTACATAAAAACAACTTTTGAAATTACTACCCCAGTACCCATTTTTGGTGGTTACGCCCATGAAACTGTTAAAAAATAGTAAATATACACAATAGACATACCCAAAACTTTACATTAAGCATCCCCGTATCAAGAATTTACATAAAAACAACTTTTGAAATTACTACCCCCGTACCCATTTTTGGCGGTTACGCCCATGAAATCGATAACAAATTGAAATTTAACCTATTGGTATACCTCAAACATAATATTTGACACGCCCATGTATCAAATTTGCCTGAAAAATCATCCAAAAATTAGTAGTATATATACAGTGATTGGCCGGGTAGACTCCCATATAAAGAAAAAAAAGTGTAGACTCTCATATAAGGAAAAACGGTAGACTCTCATATAAGGGAAAAAAATGTGCGTTGATGTACGGGTAGACTATTTATATAAGCAATTAGGTGCGTTTGAACGCACTAAAGGAGCCTCTATCACTGTATATATACTACTAATTTTTCGATGATTTTTCAGGCAAATTTGATACATGGGCGTGTCAAATATTATGTTTGAGGTATACCAATAGGTTAAATTTCAATTTGTTATCGATTTCATGGGCGTAACCGCCAAAAATGGGTACGGGGGTAGTAATTTCAAAAGTTGTTTTTATGTAAATTCTTGATACGGGGATGCTTAATATAAAGTTTGGGGTATGTCTAGATGTTAGATTGACTAATTTTAACAGTTTCATGGGCGTAACCATCAAAAATGGGTACGGGGGTAGTAATTTCAAAAGTTGTTTTTATGTAAATTCTTGATACGGGGATGCTTAATATAAAGTTTGGGGTATGTCTAGATGTTAAATTTACTATTTTTAACAGTTTCATGGGCGTAACCGCCAAAAATGGGTATGGGGGTAGTAATTTCAAAAGTTGTTTTTATGTAAATTCTTGATACGGGGATGACTAAAATAAAGTTTGGGGTATGTCTAGCTGTTATTTTTACTATTTTTAAGTTTCATGGGCGTAACCATCAAAAATGTGTAAGGGGACAACACTCATAAAAGTGGTTTTTTAGTAAATTTTTGCTATGGGGATGACTAAAATAAAGTTTTGGGTATGTCTAGAGGTTAAATTTACTATTTTTAACAGTTTCATGGGCGTAGCCCTCAAAAAGAGTCAAGGAGCGTAACAACCATAAAAGTGACTTTTAAGTAAATTTTTGCTATGGGGATGTCTAATGTAAAGTTTGGAGTAACCCTAGAGTGTAAATTTACTATTTCTAACAGTTTCATGGGCGTACCCCTCATAAAGGGTCAAGGAGCGTAACAATCATAAATAGGTTTTTAAGCAAACTTTTGTCTTTTGGTGAGGTTATATCAGGGGTGTAACCTACGTATTTGGTAATACTTTCGTTTAGTAGAGTTATAGCAGGGGACATAACTTTCATGCTTTGCAGTACTTTTCTTAGCAGAGTTGTGACAGGGGGTTTAACTTTCACGCTTTGTCGTACTTTTATTACCCACGATGTGATGTGGGTGTGAACTTTAACTTTAGTCTTTCAATGTGGTATTTTTAGTGTGTTTTGTTTTTTCTAGTATTGTATGAATATTTTCCTTAATCATTTAGACACAGTCGTAACTATCATCAGGTGCAAATTTTTTTTTACTAAATTAGAATTATTTATTAGGATTTTCTCAGCTATATTAAAGTCTTTCCTTGAAAAGTGGACACTTTGGTATTGTATCATTGGTCAAAATATAATTTAAGTAACTTATCAAGTCAAATTCAAGAAATACTAGACAGCCTGCATACAACCATCAAGACACTATAGCCAACAAGCATACAACGCTCATTCCACACTAGACAACATACATACATACAGCCATCATGCCACACTAGAAAACCTGTATACACCAACATGATACACTAGACAACCTGCATACAACCATCATGACACACTGGCTGAGGTCCATACAGCCATTACGATACACTAGGCACCCTCTATACAACCATCACGACAAACCAGACGACCTCTAAACACCCCTCATGACACACCAAAAACCCTTTATACAGCCCTCATACCACACTCGACAACCTACATACACCCATCATAACACACTAAACGACCTCCATACACCATCATGACACACGTGACCACCTCCATACAACTCTTATGACATACCAGAAACCCTTCATACAGCCGTCACGACACACTCGACAACCTACATACGCCCATCATAACACACTAGACGACCTCCAAACACCCGTCACGACACACTCGACACAACCTACATACAACCATCATGACACTAGACAACCGGTATACCGCTATCATGACACACTAGACTAACTTTTTTGAACTTTGAATATACATTTTTGTGTTTTGGTGTTAAATTATTTGGCTTTTGGACTATTTTTTGAGTTTGAAATGTGCATTTTTGGTCATTCGTATCTAACTATCTTGACTTTGGATCTAAATTTTTAGGGTTTTGTGTCCAAGTTTGTGACTATGCGTCGAAATTTTAGGGTTTGGTGTTAAGTTATTTATCTTTTGAACTATTTTTTGGACTTTGCATATTAATGGTTGGGCTTTGTGTCTAACTATTTTGAGTTTAGGTTGTCTTTTTGACAAACTTTTGGATTTGAATATAACATTTACGACTTTTGTGGTGAACTAGTATCACTTTGGGACTAAATTTTTAGGGTTTTGAGTTCAACTTTTTGGATATGAGACGAAATTTTGGGGTTAAGTGTTACATTAGTTGTCTTTGGAGTAACTTTTTGGACTTTACATATAAATTGTTGGGCTTTGTGTCTAACTATTTTGAGTTTAGGTTGTCTTTTTGACAAACTTTTGGATTTGAATATAACATTTTCGACATTTGTGGTGAACTAGTATCACTTTGGGACTAAATTTTTAGGGTTTTGAGTTCAACTTTTTGGTTATGAGACGAAATTTTGGGTTAAGTGCTACATTAGTTGTCTTTTGGAGTAACTTTTTGGACTTTGCATATACATTGTTGGGCTTTGCGTCTAACTATTTTCAGTTTAGGTTGACTTTTTGACAAACTTTTGGACGTTGCATATAACATTTACGACTTTCGTGTCGAACTAGTATCACTTTGGGACTAAGTTGTTAGGGTTTTGCCTCAAAGTTTGTGACTATGAGTAGTAATTTTAGGGTTTGGAACTAAGTTTTCTTACCTGAAATGAGCATCTTTACTATTGTCTGTCATTCAATCAAGTGATAAAGATATGGAACTCCAAAGTCTAAGAGCTGAAGTAATCACCTTTAATGATGTATGTCGTTCGTTGAAGTGGGAAACATTGGTATTAAAGCCTTCAGCGGTCAAAATGAGGTCATAGAACTCTTCTGGAATTGCCTCAGGGGTCAAAACGAGTTCAAGTAACCCACCACCCAACATTTTTCCCTCACTGCTGACCCTCCAGCCCCTACCTACGCTTCGGCTAACGCGCTTCTCTGATTGGTTAATCCAGCTGTCAGTCATAACTTTGCTCCGCCTCCTATACTAATACTCTTCTCTGATTGGTTAATCCAGATATCAGTCGATGTTGGCATAGTCACTCGCTGATTGGCTAATTTATTCATTTTTTACCAGGCTATATTTAAACTAGACGGCGTTATAAGTTTGGTTGATTCAAGGAAGGTCATACTACACTTCAGTCTAGCGGAGTTTTGCGCAGTAAGTTGGCTTGTTTTCTCTTAAAGTATGTTAAGGGTTATCGATTATAGGTTATATTCAGTGTGGATGATTGAGACTATATTTTATACTGTAAGTTTGAATGTTTTCTCTTAAAGTATGGTAAGACTTAACGATAACACGTTATTCAACTGTATTGATGTAAAGTAGTTAAGATAAGTAATGTTGAATGTAATGTTCCTTCATTTTTCTTATTGGTTGATTAAATTATGATATACCAGACAACCGCCATACAGCCCTCATGCCACAGTAGGCGACCGGTATACAGCCCTCATGCCACACTAGACGCCCGGCATACAGCCCTCATATCACACTAGACGACCTCCATACACCCCTCATACCACACTAGATGACCTCCATACAACCCTTATGACATACCAGAAACCCTTCATACAGCCGTCACGACACACTCGACAATCTACATACGCCTATCATAACACACTAGACGACCTCCAAACACCCGTGACGACACACTAGACACAACCTATATACAACCATCATGACACTAGACAACCGGTAAACCGCCATCATGACACACTAGACGACCTCCATACACCCCTCATACAACACTAGACGACCTCCGTACACCCATCACGACATACTAGCCGACCTCCATGCACCCATCACGACACACTAGACGACCTCTATACACCCATCATGACACACTAAACGACCTCCATACACCCATAACGACACACTAGACGCCCTCTATACACCCAATATGACACACTAGACGACCTCCGTACACCCATCACGATATACTAGCCGACCTCCATGCACCCATCACGACACACTAGACGACCCCTATACAACCATCATGACACACTAAATGCCCTCCATACAACCAGCATGACACACTAAACGCCCTCCATACAACCATCATGACACACTAGACGACCTCCATACACCCGTCACGACACACTAGACGACCTCCAACACCCATCGCTGCGATGAACATACTAGCAAGACAGATTGTATAAACTGTAAGGATGTTAAAGCATACACCAAACGAACGTCCGGGCTTTTTAAACTAGAGTACGAAGGGACGGCTCTTGTTAGCTTATGTAGTAAGACGTACCATTGTAGTGGGGGTTACGATAAAACCAGTTGTAAAGGGCTAAGCAAGCAACACAACAAATTAGATAAAGATATGTTTTTAGAGGTTCTCGCCACGCAAAAGGCCAAGGGTGGGAAAAATGTAGGTTTCAAAGTCTTAAATAATTCCATATTTTCCTACAGTCAAACAAGAAATGCTCTATCCTATTTCTATATAAAAAGAAAGGTAGCTGATGATAGCGTCTCGACTATGCCTCTAGATATTTAACTCTTTACACTACCAGCATGGACTGACCAGCAATCTCTAACAAGTTTCACCCCCTTATGATTCATTTATGACACAAAGTTAAGCAGACGCCCAACTACATAGCTATAAATAAATGTTATCCTTGTACTATATATTTACTCAATGTACTAAATATCTTTGTAATGTTATATAATACCTACTGTATGTTATACACCTATTCAGATAATAAAAGAATAAAAATATATCTTTTGTCTTTTGTTTTATATTTAATGCTATTGTTTTTCATTGATGTTGTACAATATACTAACCTATCACTATCGAGCCAGTACACCAAGAGCTCCAAAGTCAGCATACACCAGACATAAACAGGTCACTTCCGGGGTCACCGAAACCAGAGGTCTACATCCGGCCACGAAATGTCACGGTTAACTCCCCCTGCACCTACGGTACATTAGGTGCGCCGCGCACCTACTATATATCTTTGTTAATTTAGCGCCTAAATACGGGTCAAATACAACATTGTATACTACTAACCTAACAGATGAATTCAAGAAACTCCCTAAAGAAGTAAGCACAATAGAAGAAGAGTGGAAACAGTTTAAGGAAACAGTAACCAACATCTCCAAAACAGTTTGTGGAACGAAGCTAAGAACAAAGGAAGGGAAAAAGAGCACCCCGTGGTGGAACAAAGCAATCAGAGAAGTAATTAAAGAAAAGAAGAAACTGTTTAAAAATTGGAGGGAGAATAAGAACCAAGAAGAATATGAAGAATATGACTTAGTTCGGAAAAGAGTTAATATTTTGATCAAAGAAGCTAAGCAAAAGATTTGAACACAGTTCGGACATCATATGAACAGAGACTTCAAGACAGCCACAAGAGATTTCTACAAAGCAGTAAAAGCCATAAGAGCGAGAAAGGAAAACCATGATCCTACTGAGCTGATAAATGACAAAGACGGACAGCCAATATCAAATAACCAATGTATGCAACAGACGTGGTTGGACAAAAAAAATACCCCCACGGTCGACCCAGCAGTTGGCAGAAATGGGTACAAGGGTATTACCCTGGGAAGGTGAGGAATGTCGCATCTGAATTTCGATGCATGAGGCTACACTATACAGAAATATCCGAATATTTCTGGATAGGCGGCCGAGCACATATGGGTGTAAAAACTCGCGTGCTAAGAGGCTGGTTCAAGTCTTGTACTTTACCTTTACTTCTATAACCTCGTACCCACTGATCTATAATTTCTTCTACTTACTTCTATCACGTCATGCCCTCTGCCTTATAATTTGTTATGTTTGCTTCTCGTTGCCCCTGCTCTATAATTTATTCTACTTATTTCTATCACCTCGTACCCACTGATCTATAATTTATTCTACTTACTTCTATCACGTCATGTCCTCTGCCTTATAATTTGTTATGTTTGCTTCTCGTTGCCCCTGCTCTATAATTTATTCTACTTATTTCTATCACCTCGTACCCTCTGATCTATAATTTATTCTACTTACTTCTATCACGTCATGTCCTCTGCCTTATAAGGAAAAATTAAAAAATAAAAAAAGGTATGTAAGAAGCTTTACGTGACAAGTGGACGACACAGACTAAACAACGTTTCGGCTCAATAGGCCTTCATCAGGAACAAACAATAAAAACACACACACACAAATTAATAACGAAACAACCAAAACAAAAACAATCGAAATGTGTTAAAGAAAACAACAACAAAAAGTAAAACTATCCTGTCAAATCCAAAATAAAATCGTAACCAAGTGCGGCTGTCGTGAACGTCGAAAATCGTGCGAAAAAGTGCGTAAATGTAAACAGAACCAGATGAGTAAACACAGGGGTCAGTGTGCAAACACAAAGGAGAAAGAATCGAATAGTAGTCTGACAGGTGTAAAAAGACGCTAAGAGTGAGATGTCTGAGAGTGGGGTACAGTAAAAATAAATGAGGGGTAAGAAGCACAGAAAAAAAAAATTTTTATAGAGGAGAAAACCGAAGTGTCTCATAAGGGACTAGAGGAGAAGAACTATAAAAAGTATGGCATAGTAAGTAGACCAAAGAACCCAAATATGTGTAGTAGAGAAGGCTATGCAAAAGGGAAGGAGCAAGCAAAAAGAAACTATGCGTATGAGTGTGATACATTCATACCTCTCGGGGTCAGCGAACCATACTGGACTATAAGGCGATTTTCCAAAGTATAGCGGCTGCGGTCGCCAGAGTGACAAAGGACAATACCAGTGACACGGATGTCGTCTTTGCCCTTGTGATCAGGGGAGTTGAAGTGGGAAGATACCGGAGTACCAGTATTTTGTTGGACATCACGTAGATGTACTGGTACTCCGGTATCTTCCCACTTCAACTCCCCTGATCACAAGGGCAAAGACGACATCCGTGTCACTGGTATTGTCCTTTGTCACTCTGGCGACCGCAGCCGCTATACTTTGGAAAATCGCCTTATAGTCCAGTATGGTTCGCTGACCCCGAGAGGTATGAATGTATCACACTCATACGCATAGTTTCTTTTTGCTTGCTCCTTCCCTTTTGCATAGCCTTCTCTACTACACATATTTGGGTTCTTTGGTCTACTTACTATGCCATACTTTTTATAGTTCTTCTCCTCTAGTCCCTTATGAGACACTTCGGTTTTCTCCTCTATAAAAATTTTTTTTTTCTGTGCTTCTTACCCCTCATTTATTTTTACTGTACCCCACTCTCAGACATCTCACTCTTAGCGTCTTTTTACACCTGTCAGACTACTATTCGATTCTTTCTCCTTTGTGTTTGCACACTGACCCCTGTGTTTACTCATCTGGTTCTGTTTACATTTACGCACTTTTTCGCACGATTTTCGACGTTCACAACAGCCGCACTTGGTTACGATTTAATTTTGGATTTGACAGGATAGTTTTACTTTTTGTTGTTGTTTTCTTTAACACATTTCGATTGTTTTTGTTTTGGTTGTTTCGTTATTAATTTGTGTGTGTGTGTTTTTATTGTTTGTTCCTGATGAAGGCCTATTGAGCCGAAACGTTGTTTAGTCTGTGTCGTCCACTTGTCACGTAAAGCTTCTTACATACCTTTTTTTATTTTTTAATTTTTCCACATATTCAGCTTTACTGCAGCTTCGCATTTTTATGCCTTAACCCTCTGCCTTATAATTTGTTATGTTTGCTTCTCGTTGCCCCTGCTCTATAAATTATTCTACTTATTTCTATCACCTCGTACCCTCTGATCTATGATTTTTTCTACTTACTTCTAACACGTTATGCCCTCAGCTTTATAATTTCTTATATTTGCTTCTATCATCTCGTTGCCTCTGTCTATAATTTCTTCTATTTGTTTCTATCATGTCGTACCTTTAGCTCTATAATTTATTTTATTTCATTATATCATCTCGTATTTTATCTTATCCCCTTTGTACCCAATACCTTGAACAGTGAGGGCTATGCGGCTAGTGTGTAATATATCTTCTTCTTTATATATGTTGCTTGTTTTGTAATTATGGAACACACTATACAAACAAATTGTTTGATTTGTAACATCTGTATAACTTTTTTTAAATCTCTGCTTCGATTTTCCCATTTTGTTATATCGTGTTTCATATGTACTGAAATCAATTGCTTCAGATTTCAATAGCGTGGTAAGTGTTTTATTTTTATATTTCTTTATTTCTTCTGTCTTGCCAACTTGCATTATTTATTTACTTTTGTATGTGTTTTGTTGAATTTATAGAAAACGTTGGTCGTTTTCTACAGCCCTCGATAATAAAAGGGAGCCGCGATAGCTCAGTTGTTAGTGAACTGAACTACAAAGGACAAGGGGTAGGGTTCGATCCCAACCGACGGCTTCAGGGTTCACCCAGCCTTAAATGGGTACCGGACTTTTTCTGGGAAAGTAAAGCGGCACGGGCGTAATACCGACCACATTACCCCAAAAATCATGTGCTGAAGGTCTGTAAAATATAGGATCACTAACACCATATTTCCTACACGCCACTTGACGTGACGGGGGCTCTTTACTTTTTTTTTCTAACTGGATAATAAAAGCCCCGTGCCCATTGTCTGCTATTATTTATGTTCATCTTCTCTTGCGTTCATCCCACGACTATCCTTCAACGTCAGCCATTAAAAGGATGTAGATGCATGCATTGAGTTATCATTTACAGCAAGCTACTATTTTTTCCCCTTTTATATATTCAACTTCAAAATCATATTTGAATGCCAGGTTGTCTTTCCTTTTCGATCCATACCTGCTTAACCATACTCTCTTTCCAGATTACCGCGGAGAGATGAATGTGCAGTTCGATGATGATTTGTGATTCCTTTGAGTATTGTTTCAGCGTACTTCATCTGCCCCATAGTTTAATTCTTTTTTTAATCTCTGGCGTAGGTAACATTTCATGCTTTATTCTCCAGCTTTTAATACAAATCTTCTTATTATTGGGAGCCGCGATAGCTCAGTGGTTAGTGAACTGGGCTACTAAGGAAAATAGATCGGATTCGATCCTGATCGACGGCTTTCAGGTTCACCCAGCCTAAAATGGGGGGCGGATTTTTTTTTCTGGGGAAGTAAAGCGGCACGGGCGTAATACTGACCACATTACCCCAAAAATCATGTGCCGAAGTTCTGTAAAAATTATGGTCACTAACACCATATTTTCTATACGCCCCTTGGCGTGACGGGGCTCTTTAGGTTTTTCTCTCTCTTCTACCTTTCAGCTCCCTGTGGAGCATAGGTCTTTAACAAACACTTTCCAAGTCGTTCTGTTTCTTGCCATTCTTTTAAGATCATTCCATGTCTTCCCCATCATCTTCATCTCTACTTCTATCTGCCTTCTCCAAGAATTCTTTGGTCTTCCTCTTTGTCTTTCCCCCTGGTGATTTCAATAAAGGGCCCTTTCTGAAATACTCTCAGTTGGTTTCCATAGTGTGTGTCCTATCCAGCGCCATCGTCTTCGCTGTATCTCTTTATCCACTGGTATTTGACTGGTACATTTCCATAATTTTAGTTAGTGATTTTGTCCTGCCAATTCCATCCTTTTATTCTGCATAAACATCCATTAATAAAAGCCTGTATCTTCATAATTGTCAGTTGTGTTGTTCTTCATGTTTCACAGCCATATAATCTCTCTCTCTCTCTCTCCCTCTCTCTCTCTCTCTCTCTTTGCGATCAGGACTCAATCAGAGTAGGATTCCAGACTCTCACATGAAGTCAACTGTCAGGTTAAGTGTGTTGATCGCCCCCACAGACAGAACATCATAATTAGAGTCTGCCAGATCCACTCTGATTGAACACCCGTTAAAACGTTGCACTGTGTTCTGCGCCAGTGGCCCAGTGCATCCGATTTCAGCCAGCATTTGCATTCCTTAGCCTTTGATTGTCCCCAATCTCCCTGCAAGGCAGCAGATGATCTTTTCTGTAGGGGGATTCTGCCCTTAGATGGTCGGCCCTCCCAGGTTTATGAGCACCGTCTGCCCGAGTCACTAGAGGTGACTAACACAGACATGTACACACAAAGATATGAGATGTGACTAACACAGACATGCATACACAAAGATATAAGATGTGATCAACACAGACATGCACACAGCGATACGAGGCATGACTAACGCTGACACACATCAAGATATATGACACATGACTAACATAAACATGCACATAAAGATATGAGATATGACTGACATAGCCATGCAGACACAAAGCTATGACACATGCCTACTATAGACATGCACACAAAGATATGAGATATGACCAACATAGACATGCACACACAAAGATATGAGATGTGACATACACAGACATGCACACACAAAGATATGAGATACGACTAACATAAACATGCACACAAAGATATGAGATATAACTAACCCAAACATGCACACACAACGATATGACACATGCCTAACACAGATACACACTAAGATATGAGATATGACTAAACACATGCACACATAAAGATATGAGACATGATTAACACGGACACACCAAGATATGAGATATGACTAACATGACACACACCAAGATATGAGCCATGGCCAGCACATACACACACAGACAAGCTAATATATGAGCCATGGCTAGCACAGAAAGACATCAAGATATGAGCCATGGCTAGCACAGAAACATCAAGATATGAGCCATGGCTTCACGGAAAAACACCAAGAAATGAACCATGTCTAGCACAGAAACACGTTAAGGTATCCATATGCTTGGGTTTGTTATAGTCGGCAGACTCTTCTTAACGAGCCATATAATAGGACTGACTTAACATTGGAGTTGAACATTTTTATATTTTGTAATTTCTCATTTTTGTTGCTACCTCTTTAGGTTTTATTTATTATTATTATTATTTTGCATCTGCTATTATCTCTCACAAAATGTTTTCCCTCAGCAGTTCAATATATTGTCATTTCCAATAGACCAACCATACATTTCATGTTGGTAACGTTGCATTTTGTGTCATGAATAGTTTCTCCGTGAGGGACTGTTGTTCTACTACTTCTTCTTCTTTCTTTCATCATTTGCCTTTCAATGTCCAGGGGAGATATAATTTGTGGTCTTTTGCTCTTCTATTCGCCTCTGCTGCTGTTATGTTTCCTAGTGCTTCTAATATTCCAACGATCCTTCATTTTCGTGGTCGACCTTTGGGTCTGGTATTCTCACTACGTTTATTGAAGGTTTGTTGTGTTGTGTTTTGTGTTTCTTGTCACGTGGCCAAATCATTTTATGATCTTATCTCTCAGGCTGTTTCCTGTCATTCATCTAACACATTTCATCTCTGTAGAGGTTATTTATCTTATTGTTCTTGCATCTAGGGTCCAGGTCTGGCATTGGTAGCACAACGTTGGGATGGAGATTGCATAGTATAGTGCTCGTTTTGCCTCCAGAGTTATTTCCTTGTTGGACAACAGTGGTGATAACTGTCCACTGATTTGACAAGCATTGTTGCATCTTGATTCTATCTCTGCTGTTTGTGAATTATCGTTTGTCAATAAACTTCCTTGGTATTTGAATTTCTCTACTTGTTTTAGTTGCCTGCCTTCTATAGTTATGTTGATGTTCTGTTTATTTTTGCCGACATTCATGACTTCTGTTTTGTTGATGTTGATTTTCATGTTGTATTTTGTACCCGTGCTGTTGAGTTTATTTAAGTGTTCTTGTAGGACTTTTATTGTTTCATGTATTAGTGCCTAGTCGTCTGCAAATAAAAGCTCGTTGATCTCCTCTGTCTCTGCTTAACTTGCATATATTGTCCATGTATGTTTCAAACAGTAGAGAGGATAGTACGCAACCTTGTCTTACACCTGATCTAACTTCAAAGTGATCTGTGTAGCTTGCTGCTGTTCTGACTGTGCAGCTGCTGTTGATTTAAAGACTTTTAATTAGTTTGGTTAGATGTTCGCTTACTCCGTATGTTATAAGTATTTCCCACAGTTTTCTCTATTTACTCTTTTTAATGCTTTTTTCCTGGTCAATGAAAGCTATTGACAAATTTTGATTGTGCTTTGTCGTTTTTTTCTGCATGCTGTTGTAAGATGAATATAGCGTCAGTACATCCTTTGTTTTATTTTATTTTATTTTTTTTTTATCCCCATTTGAGAATCGCTTAACTGTTATTTGATGTTGGCTGTCCGTCTTTGTCATTTATGAGCTCAGTAGGATCATGGTTTTCCTTTCTCGCTCTTATGGCTTTTACTGCTTTGTAGAAATCTCTTGTGGCTGTCTTGAAGTCTCTGTTCATATGATGTCCGAACTGTGTTCAATTCTTTTGCTTAGCTTCTTTGATCAAAATATTAACTCTTTTCCGAACTAAGTCATATTCTTCATATTCTTCTTGGTTCTTATTCTCCCTCCAATTTTTAAACAGTTTCTTCTTTTCTTTAATTAATTCTCTGATTGCTTTGTTCCACCACGGGGTGCTCTTTTTCCCTTCCTTTGTTCTTAGCTTCGTTCCACAAACTGTTTTGGAGATGTTGGTTACTGTTTCCTTAAACTGTTTCCACTCTTCTTCTATTGTGCTTACTTCTTTAGGGAGTTTCTTGAATTCCTCTGTTAGGTTTTCTTCTAGGGTTTTCCTTGATTCTTGACCTTTTAACTGTTTTATGATTATTGTCTGTTCTTTTTGCTTCTTTTGTTGGTTTTTTGTATATTCTCTTTATTTTTGGCTGTCTGAGTGTTATCATAAGCATCGTGTGGTCCGTGTCATCTGTGATATTAGGGATTGCTCTGCTATCGGTTAATCTTTTCTTGTTAGTTTAAAATCTATCTGGCTTCTGCATGTTGTGTCATTCCATTTGTACCAGGTGTATACTTGCGACTCTCTGTGTTTGAAGAATGTGTTGGTGATAAATAAACCATTTTGATTACACATTTCCAGCAGTCTGATTCCATTTTGATTACATATTTCCAGCAGTCTGATTCCATTTTGATTACATATTTCCAGAAGTCTGATTCCATTTTCGTTTATTTCAGCTGTTTTATCACCAAAGGGTCCCGAGATATCTCTGTTCTCACTGTTGCGTTTCTCAAGCCTTCCATTAAAATCTCCCATCACTAACATGTCGTCGCTTTCGTCAATCTTGTTAATAATTTCATTCAATGTGTCATAGAATTCTTCGCTGTCTCTTTCCTCGTTGTTGCGTGTTGGTGCATAGATTTGTATGTAAATTGTTTTTCGATAGTCTTCTAGTAGTCTGGTTGTGATAATTCTTTCTGAGTGGTATTTTATTTCTAGAATCTTCTTTGCGTGGTCTGGGCCGATGATAAATCCTACTCCGTGTGTTGTTCTTTCTGTGTTGTCGACTCCTGAAAATAGTATAGTGTAGTTCATGTGTGTTTTCTTTATCTGTTGTCCTTTTACTCTGGTGTCCCCTAATCCTCGTATTTTAATTTTCCTTTTTGTCATTTATTCTATAAGTTCAACTTGTTTATTTTTTATTCCGCAAATATTGATCGTTGCTACTTTATATTTATTTATACGTCTCCATCTTCTGTGTATTTCTCTGAGCATGAAACATTTATCCCTTACCAACCTGCTGAGTCAGTCGTAAGTTAAATGTTTAACTTAAGAAAAACACACGTTGAGGGGTTTAGCCAGGCTGATGTTTCCCCCCAAGTATATGATCGCTAAGGTCTTACATGAGATCTTTTACGGTCCAACTATAAATGTTTAGCTGTTTACATTTAGAAAGTACTTATCCTGATCTTATCCTCCTCATTGAATATAAAACTTTACACAACTCTTTTTAAAAATATAATCCGTTGGGAACACTAATTTATTGTTATTGAATATTGATAACATAAATATAACTATAAAGGTTTATCTACATTTTGATGCACTACTCTTAATGCAGCTCTTCGTTTTTCCTATATTATGAGAATTATTATGACTATTTAGGGAGCCGCGATAGCTCAGTGGTTAGTGAACTGGACTACAAAGAACACGACGTAGGGTTCGAACCCAACCCACAGTTTTCAGGTTCACCCAGCCTTTAATGAGTACCGGATTTTTTTTCTGGGAAGGTAAAGCGGCACGGGCGTAATACCGACCACATTACCCCAAAAATCATGTGCAGAATGTCTGTAAAATTTATGGTTACTAACACCATATTCCCTATAAGCCACTTGGCGTGACGGGGGCACTTTACTTTTATTATTATAATATTCACTACATTTAAGTTACATTAAATTGTCTCTGTATCTATTCTTGACTATTTATATTTATCACCACAGGATTGTATCACTTTACAGGTTTTGCCTCTACATTGGTTATTCTTTCTTATATGGCCTGTTCTTTACGGCTACATCGATGACTGCTGTAAGTTTACATAATTATTAACACCAGCTTGCATTTATGAACGTTTATTTATTGCCCTCAAGCACCGTCATGATTTATAAATCCTTTAATTTATTTGTTGTTGTATACTTTTATAATGATGTTGGAGTAGATCAGCAGTAACATAGTGATGTTGGATATAATAGAAGAATTATGGTTATGTTGGAGTAAATAGTATAATTATAGTGATATTTAAGTATAACAGCAGAATTATGATAATGTTGGAGTAGAGCAGTATAATTATAATGATGTTGGAGTAGAGCAGTAGAATTATAATGATGTTGGAGTAGAGCAGTGGAATTATAATGATGTTGGAGTAGAGCAGTGGAATTATAATGATGTTGGAGTAGAGCAGTGGAATTATAATGATGTTGGAGTAGAGCAGTGGAATTATAATGATGTTGGAGTAGAGCAGTATAATTATAATGATGTTGGAGTAGAGCAGTAGAATTATAATGATGTTGGAGTAGAGCAGTGGAATTATAATGATGTTGGAGTAGAGCAGTGGAATTATAATGATGTTGGAGTAGAGCAGTGGAATTATAATGATGTTGGAGTAGAGCAGTGGAATTATAATGATGTTGGAGTAGAGCAGTATAATTATAATGATGTTGGAGTAGAGCAGTGGAATTATAATGATGTTGGAGTAGAGCAGTGGAATTATAATGATGTTAGAGTAGAGCAGTAGAATTATAATGATGTTGGAGTAGAGCAGTAGAATTATAATGATGCTGGAGTAGAGCAGTAGAATTATAATGATGTTAATGTTGGAGTAGAGCAGTAGAATTATAGTGATGTTAATGTTGGAGTAGAGCAGTAGAATTATAGTGATGTTAATGTTAGAGTAGAGCAGTAGAATTATAGTGATGTTAATGTTGGAGTAGAGCAGTAGAATTATAATGATGTTAATGTTGGAGTAGAGCAGTAGAATTATAGTGATGTTAATGTTAGAGTAGACCAGTAGAATTATAGTGACGTTGAAGTAGAGCAGTAGAATTATAGCGATGTTGGAGTAGAGCAGTAGAATTATAATGATGTTGGAGTAGAGCAGTAGAATTATAGTGATGTTGAAGTAGAGCAGTAGAATTATAATGATGCTAAAGTAGACCAGTAGAATTATAGTGACGTTGAAGTAGAGCAGTAGAATTATTGCGATGTTGGAGTAGAGCAGTAGAATTATAATGATGTTGGAGTAGAGCAGTAGAATTATAGTGATGTTGAAGTAGAGCAGTAGAATTATAATGATGCTAGAGTAGAGCAGTAGAATTATAGTGATGTTAATGTTAGAGTAGAGCAGTAGAATTATAGTGATGTTGAAGTAGAGCAGTAGAATTATAATGATGTTGGAGTAGAGCAGTAGAATTATAATGATGTTAATGTTGGAGTAGAGCAGTAGAATTATAGTGATGTTAATGTTAGAGTAGAGCAGTAGAATTATAGTGACGTTGAAGTAGAGCAGTAGAATTATAATGATGTTGGAGTAGAGCAGTAGAATTATAGTGATGTTGAAGTAGAGCAGTAGAATTCTAGTGATGTTGAAGTAGAGCAGTAGAATTATAATGATGTTGAAGTAGAGCAGTAGAATTATAGTGATGTTGAAGTAGAGCAGTAGAATTATAGTAATGTTGAAATAGAGCAGTAGAATTATAATGATGTTGAAGTAGAGCAGTAGAATTATAGTGATGTTGAAGTAGAGCAGTAGAATTATAATGATGTTGAAATAGAGCAGTAGAATTATAATGATGTTGGAGTAGAGCAGTAGAATTATAGTGATGTTGAAGTAGAGCAGTAGAATTATAATGATGTTGGAGTAGAGCAGTAGAATTATAGTGATGTTGAAGTAGAGCAGTAGAGTTCTAGTGATGTTGAAGTAGAGCAGTAGAACTATAATGATGTTGAAGTAGAGCAGTAGAATTATAGTGATGTTGAAGTAGAGCAGTAGAATTATAGTGATTTTGAAATAGAGCAGTAGAATTATAGTGATGTTGAAGTAGAGCAGTAGAATTATAGTGATGTTGAAGTAGAGCAGTAGAATTATAGTGATGTTGAAGTAGAGCAGTAGAATTATAATGATGTTGGAGTAGACCAGTAGAATTATAGTTTTGTTGATGTAGAGAATAGAATTATAATGATGTTGATGTAGAGCAGTAGAATTATAATGATGTTGAAGTAGAGCAGTAGAATTATAATGATGTTGAAGTGGAGCAGTGGAATTATAGTGATGTTGAAGTAGAGCAGTAGAATTAAAATGATGTTGAAGTAGAGCAGTAGAATTATAATGATGTTGAAGTAGAGCAGTCGAATTATAATGATGTTCAAGTAGAGCAGTAGAATTATAGTGATGTTGAAGTAGAGCAGTAGAATTCTAGTGATGTTGAAGTAGAGCAGTAGAATTATAATGATGTTGAAGTAGAGCAGTAGAATTATAGTGATGTTGAAGTAGAGCAGTAGAATTATAGTGATGTTGAAATAGAGCAGTAGAATTATAGTGATGTTGAAGTAGAGCAGTAGAATTATAGTGATGTTGAAGTAGAGCAGTAGAATTATAGTGACGTTGAAGTAGAGCAGTAGAATTATAATGATGTTGGAGTAGACCAGTAGAATTATAGTTTTGTTGATGTAGAGAATAGAATTATAATGATGTTGAAGTAGAGCAGTAGAATTATAATGATGTTGAAGTAGAGCAGTGGAATTATAGTGATGTTGAAGTAGAGCAGTAGAATTAAAATGATGTTGAAGTAGAGCAGTAGAATTATAATGATGTTGAAGTAGAGCAGTAGAATTATAGTGATGTTGAAGTAGAGCAGTAGAATTATAGTGATGTTGAAGTAGAGCAGTAGAATTATAATGATGTTGAAGTAGAGCAGTAGAATTATAGTGATGTTAAAGTAGAGCAGTAGAATTATAGTGATGTTGAAGTAGAGCAGTCGAATTATAGTGATGTTGAAATAGAGCAGTCGAATTATAATGATGTTGAAGTAGAGCAGTCGAATTATAATGATGTTCAAGTAGAGCAGTAGAGTTATAGTGATGTTGAAGTAGAGCAGTAGAATTATAGTGATGTTGGATTAGATCAGTAGAATTATAGTGATGTTGGAGTAGAGCAGTATAATTATATTGATGTTGGAGTAGAGCAGTAGAATTATAGTGATATTGAAGTAGAGCAGTCGAATTATAGTGATGTTGGAGTGGAGCAGTAGAATTATAATGATGTTGGAGTAGAGCAGTAGAATTATAGTGATGTTAATGTTGGAGTAGAGCAGTAGAATTATAGTGATGTTAATGTTAGAGTAGAGCAGTAGAATTATAGTGACGTTGAAGTAGAGCAGTAGAATTATAATGATGTTGGAGTAGAGCAGTAGAATTATAGTGATGTTGAAGTAGAGCAGTAGAATTATAGTGATGTTGAAATAGAGCAGTAGAATTATAATGATGTTGAAGTAGAGCAATAGAATTATAATGATGTTGAAGTAGAGCAGTAGAATTATAGTGATGTTGAAGTAGAGCAGTAGAATTATAGTGATGTTGAAATAGAGCAGTAGAATTATAATGGTGTTGAAGTAGAGCAGTAGAATTATAGTGATGTTGAAGTAGAGCAGTAGAATTTTAATGATGTTGAAATAGAGCAGTAGAATTATAATGATGTTGGAGTAGAGCAGTAGAATTATAATGATGTTAGAGTAGAGCAGTAGAATTATAGTGATGTTGAAGTAGAGCAGTAGAATTCTAGTGATGTTGAAGTAGAGCAGTAGAATTATAATGATGTTGAAGTAGAGCAGTAGAATTATAGTGATGTTGAAGTAGAGCAGTAGAATTATAATGATGTTAGAGTAGAGCAGTAGAATTATAGTGATGTTGAAGTAGAGCAGTAGAATTATAGTGATGTTGAAGTAGAGCAGTAGAATTATAGTGATGTTGAAGTAGAGCAGTAGAATTATAGTGATGTTGAAGTAGAGCAGTAGAATTATAGTGACGTTGAAGTAGAGCAGTAGAATTATAATGATGTTGGAGTAGACCAGTAGAATTATAGTTTTGTTGATGTAGAGAATAGAATTATAATGATGTTGAAGTAGAGCAGTAGAATTATAATGATGTTGAAGTAGAGCAGTGGAATTATAGTGATGTTGAAGTAGAGCAGTAGAATTAAAATGATGTTGAAGTAGAGCAGTAGAATTATAATGATGTTGAAGTAGAGCAGTAGAATTATAGTGATGTTGAAGTAGAGCAGTAGAATTATAATGATGCTGGAGTAGAGCAGTAGAATTATAGTGATGTTAATGTTAGAGTAGAGCAGTAGAATTATAGTGATGTTGAAGTAGAGCAGTAGAATTATAATGATGTTGGAGTAGAGAAGTAGAATTATAATGATGTTAATGTTGGAGTAGAGCAGTAGAATTATAGTGATGTTAATGTTAGAGTAGAGCAGTAGAATTATAGTGACGTTGAAGTAGAGCAGTAGAATTATAATGATGTTGGAGTAGAGCAGTAGAATTATAGTGATGTTGAAGTAGAGCAGTAGAATTATAGTGATGTTGAAATAGAGCAGTAGAATTATAATGATGTTGAAGTAGAGCAATAGAATTATAATGATGTTGAAGTAGAGCAGTAGAATTATAGTGATGTTGAAGTAGAGCAGTAGAATTATAGTGATGTTGAAATAGAGCAGTAGAATTATAATGGTGTTGAAGTAGAGCAGTAGAATTATAGTGATGTTGAAGTAGAGCAGTAGAATTTTAATGATGTTGAAATAGAGCAGTAGAATTATAATGATGTTGGAGTAGAGCAGTAGAATTATAATGATGTTAGAGTAGAGCAGTAGAATTATAGTGATGTTGAAGTAGAGCAGTAGAATTCTAGTGATGTTGAAGTAGAGCAGTAGAATTATAATGATGTTGAAGTAGAGCAGTAGAATTATAGTGATGTTGAAGTAGAGCAGTAGAATTATAATGATGTTAGAGTAGAGCAGTAGAATTATAGTGATGTTGAAGTAGAGCAGTAGAATTATAGTGATGTTGAAGTAGAGCAGTAGAATTATAGTGATGTTGAAGTAGAGCAGTAGAATTATAGTGATGTTGAAGTAGAGCAGTAGAATTATAGTGACGTTGAAGTAGAGCAGTAGAATTATAATGATGTTGGAGTAGACCAGTAGAATTATAGTTTTGTTGATGTAGAGAATAGAATTATAATGATGTTGAAGTAGAGCAGTAGAATTATAATGATGTTGAAGTAGAGCAGTGGAATTATAGTGATGTTGAAGTAGAGCAGTAGAATTAAAATGATGTTGAAGTAGAGCAGTAGAATTATAATGATGTTGAAGTAGAGCAGTAGAATTATAGTGATGTTGAAGTAGAGCAGTAGAATTATAGTGATGTTGAAGTAGAGCAGTAGTATTATAATGATGTTGAAGTAGAGCAGTAGAATTATAATGATGTTGGGGTAGAGCAGTAGAATTATAGTGATGTTGAAGTAGAGCAGTAGAATTATAGCGATGTTGGAGTAGAGCAGTAGAATTATAATGATGTTGGAGTAGAGCAGTAGAATTATAGTGATGTTGAAGTAGAGCAGTAGAATTATAATGATGTTGAAGTAGAGCAGTCGAATTATAATGATGTTGAAGTAGAGCAGTAGAGTTATAGTGATGTTGAAGTAGAGCAGTAGAATTATAGTGATGTTGGAGTGAAGCAGTAGAATTATAATGATGTTGGAGTAGAGCAGTAGAATTATAATGATGTTGGGGTAGAGCAGTAGAATTATAGTGATGTTGAAGTAGAGCAGTAGAATTATAGCGATGTTGGAGTAGAGCAGTAGAATTATAATGATGTTGGAGTAGAGCAGTAGAATTATAGTGATGTTGAAGTAGAGCAGTAGAATTATAATGATGCTGGAGTAGAGCAGTAGAATTATAGTGATGTTAATGTTAGAGTAGAGCAGTAGAATTATAGTGATGTTGAAGTAGAGCAGTAGAATTATAATGATGTTGGAGTAGAGAAGTAGAATTATAATGATGTTAATGTTGGGGTAGAGCAGTAGAATTATAATGATGTTGGAGTAGAGCAGTAGAATTATAATGATGTTAGAGTAGAGCAGTAGAATTATAGTGATGTTGAAGTAGAGCAGTAGAATTCTAGTGATGTTGAAGTAGAGCAGTAGAATTATAATGATGTTGAAGTAGAGCAGTAGAATTATAGTGATGTTGAAGTAGAGCAGTAGAATTATAATGATGTTAGAGTAGAGCAGTAGAATTATAGTGATGTTGAAGTAGAGCAGTAGAATTCTAGTGATGTTGAAGTAGAGCAGTAGAATTATAATGATGTTGAAGTAGAGCAGTAGAATTATAGTGATGTTGAAGTAGAGCAGTAGAATTATAGTGATGTTGAAATAGAGCAGTAGAATTATAGTGATGTTGAAGTAGAGCAGTAGAATTATAGTGATGTTGAAGTAGAGCAGTAGAATTATAGTGACGTTGAAGTAGAGCAGTAGAATTATAATGATGTTGGAGTAGACCAGTAGAATTATAGTTTTGTTGATGTAGAGAATAGAATTATAATGATGTTGAAGTAGAGCAGTAGAATTATAATGATGTTGAAGTAGAGCAGTGGAATTATAGTGATGTTGAAGTAGAGCAGTAGAATTAAAATGATGTTGAAGTAGAGCAGTAGAATTATAATGATGTTGAAGTAGAGCAGTAGAATTATAGTGATGTTGAAGTAGAGCAGTAGAATTATAGTGATGTTGAAGTAGAGCAGTAGAATTATAATGATGTTGAAGTAGAGCAGTAGAATTATAATGATGTTGGGGTAGAGCAGTAGAATTATAGTGATGTTGAAGTAGAGCAGTAGAATTATAGCGATGTTGGAGTAGAGCAGTAGAATTATAATGATGTTGGAGTAGAGCAGTAGAATTATAGTGATGTTGAAGTAGAGCAGTAGAATTATAATGATGCTGGAGTAGAGCAGTAGAATTATAGTGATGTTAATGTTAGAGTAGAGCAGTAGAATTATAGTGATGTTGAAGTAGAGCAGTAGAATTATAATGATGTTGGAGTAGAGAAGTAGAATTATAATGATGTTAATGTTGGAGTAGAGCAGTAGAATTATAGTGATGTTAATGTTAGAGTAGAGCAGTAGAATTATAGTGACGTTGAAGTAGAGCAGTAGAATTATAATGATGTTGGAGTAGAGCAGTAGAATTATAGTGATGTTGAAGTAGAGCAGTAGAATTATAGTGATGTTGAAATAGAGCAGTAGAATTATAATGATGTTGAAGTAGAGCAATAGAATTATAATGATGTTGAAGTAGAGCAGTAGAATTATAGTGATGTTGAAGTAGAGCAGTAGAATTATAGTGATGTTGAAATAGAGCAGTAGAATTATAATGGTGTTGAAGTAGAGCAGTAGAATTATAGTGATGTTGAAGTAGAGCAGTAGAATTATAGTTTTGTTGATGTAGAGAATAGAATTATAATGATGTTGAAGTAGAGCAGTAGAATTATAATGATGTTGAAGTAGAGCAGTGGAATTATAGTGATGTTGAAGTAGAGCAGTAGAATTATAATGATGTTGAAGTAGAGCAGTGGAATTATAGTGATGTTGAAGTAGAGCAGTAGAATTAAAATGATGTTGAAGTAGAGCAGTAGAATTATAATGATGTTGAAGTAGAGCAGTAGAATTATAGTGATGTTGAAGTAGAGCAGTAGAATTATAGTGATGTTGAAGTAGAGCAGTAGAATTATAATGATGTTGAAGTAGATCAGTAGAATTATAGTGATGTTAAAGTAGAGCAGTAGAATTATAGTGATGTTGAAGTAGAGCAGTCGAATTATAGTAATGTTGAAATAGAGCAGTCGAATTATAATGATGTTGAAGTAGAGCAGTCGAATTATAATGATGTTGAAGTAGAGCAGTAGAGTTATAGTGATGTTGAAGTAGAGCAGTAGAATTATAGTGATGTTGGAGTGAAGCAGTAGAATTATAATGATGTTGGAGTAGAGCAGTAGAATTATAATGATGTTGGGGTAGAGCAGTAGAATTATAGTGATGTTGAAGTAGAGCAGTAGAATTATAGCGATGTTGGAGTAGAGCAGTAGAATTATAATGATGTTGGAGTAGAGCAGTAGAATTATAGTGATGTTGAAGTAGAGCAGTAGAATTATAATGATGCTGGAGTAGAGCAGTAGAATTATAGTGATGTTAATGTTAGAGTAGAGCAGTAGAATTATAGTGATGTTGAAGTAGAGCAGTAGAATTATAATGATGTTGGAGTAGAGAAGTAGAATTATAATGATGTTAATGTTGGAGTAGAGCAGTAGAATTATAGTGATGTTAATGTTAGAGTAGAGCAGTAGAATTATAGTGACGTTGAAGTAGAGCAGTAGAATTATAATGATGTTGGAGTAGAGCAGTAGAATTATAGTGATGTTGAAGTAGAGCAGTAGAATTATAGTGATGTTGAAATAGAGCAGTAGAATTATAATGATGTTGAAGTAGAGCAATAGAATTATAATGATGTTGAAGTAGAGCAGTAGAATTATAGTGATGTTGAAGTAGAGCAGTAGAATTATAGTGATGTTGAAATAGAGCAGTAGAATTATAATGGTGTTGAAGTAGAGCAGTAGAATTATAGTGATGTTGAAGTAGAGCAGTAGAATTTTAATGATGTTGAAATAGAGCAGTAGAATTATAATGATGTTGGAGTAGAGCAGTAGAATTATAATGATGTTAGAGTAGAGCAGTAGAATTATAGTGATGTTGAAGTAGAGCAGTAGAATTCTAGTGATGTTGAAGTAGAGCAGTAGAATTATAATGATGTTGAAGTAGAGCAGTAGAATTATAGTGATGTTGAAGTAGAGCAGTAGAATTATAATGATGTTAGAGTAGAGCAGTAGAATTATAGTGATGTTGAAGTAGAGCAGTAGAATTCTAGTGATGTTGAAGTAGAGCAGTAGAATTATAATGATGTTGAAGTAGAGCAGTAGAATTATAGTGATGTTGAAGTAGAGCAGTAGAATTATAGTGATGTTGAAATAGAGCAGTAGAATTATAGTGATGTTGAAGTAGAGCAGTAGAATTATAGTGATGTTGAAGTAGAGCAGTAGAATTATAGTGACGTTGAAGTAGAGCAGTAGAATTATAATGATGTTGGAGTAGACCAGTAGAATTATAGTTTTGTTGATGTAGAGAATAGAATTATAATGATGTTGAAGTAGAGCAGTAGAATTATAATGATGTTGAAGTAGAGCAGTGGAATTATAGTGATGTTGAAGTAGAGCAGTAGAATTAAAATGATGTTGAAGTAGAGCAGTAGAATTATAATGATGTTGAAGTAGAGCAGTAGAATTATAGTGATGTTGAAGTAGAGCAGTAGAATTATAGTGATGTTGAAGTAGAGCAGTAGAATTATAATGATGTTGAAGTAGAGCAGTAGAATTATAATGATGTTGGGGTAGAGCAGTAGAATTATAGTGATGTTGAAGTAGAGCAGTAGAATTATAGCGATGTTGGAGTAGAGCAGTAGAATTATAATGATGTTGGAGTAGAGCAGTAGAATTATAGTGATGTTGAAGTAGAGCAGTAGAATTATAATGATGCTGGAGTAGAGCAGTAGAATTATAGTGATGTTAATGTTAGAGTAGAGCAGTAGAATTATAGTGATGTTGAAGTAGAGCAGTAGAATTATAATGATGTTGGAGTAGAGAAGTAGAATTATAATGATGTTAATGTTGGAGTAGAGCAGTAGAATTATAGTGATGTTAATGTTAGAGTAGAGCAGTAGAATTATAGTGACGTTGAAGTAGAGCAGTAGAATTATAATGATGTTGGAGTAGAGCAGTAGAATTATAGTGATGTTGAAGTAGAGCAGTAGAATTATAGTGATGTTGAAATAGAGCAGTAGAATTATAATGATGTTGAAGTAGAGCAATAGAATTATAATGATGTTGAAGTAGAGCAGTAGAATTATAGTGATGTTGAAGTAGAGCAGTAGAATTATAGTGATGTTGAAATAGAGCAGTAGAATTATAATGGTGTTGAAGTAGAGCAGTAGAATTATAGTGATGTTGAAGTAGAGCAGTAGAATTTTAATGATGTTGAAATAGAGCAGTAGAATTATAATGATGTTGGAGTAGAGCAGTAGAATTATAATGATGTTAGAGTAGAGCAGTAGAATTATAGTGATGTTGAAGTAGAGCAGTAGAATTCTAGTGATGTTGAAGTAGAGCAGTAGAATTATAATGATGTTGAAGTAGAGCAGTAGAATTATAGTGATGTTGAAGTAGAGCAGTAGAATTATAATGATGTTAGAGTAGAGCAGTAGAATTATAATGATGTTGGAGTAGAGCAGTAGAATTATAGTGATGTTGAAGTAGAGCAGTAGAATTATAGTGATGTTGAAATAGAGCAGTAGAATTATAATGATGTTGAAGTAGAGCAATAGAATTATAATGATGTTGAAGTAGAGCAGTAGAATTATAGTGATGTTGAAGTAGAGCAGTAGAATTATAGTGATGTTGAAATAGAGCAGTAGAATTATAATGGTGTTGAAGTAGAGCAGTAGAATTATAGTGATGTTGAAGTAGAGCAGTAGAATTTTAATGATGTTGAAATAGAGCAGTAGAATTATAATGATGTTGGAGTAGAGCAGTAGAATTATAATGATGTTAGAGTAGAGCAGTAGAATTATAGTGATGTTGAAGTAGAGCAGTAGAATTCTAGTGATGTTGAAGTAGAGCAGTAGAATTATAATGATGTTGAAGTAGAGCAGTAGAATTATAGTGATGTTGAAGTAGAGCAGTAGAATTATAATGATGTTAGAGTAGAGCAGTAGAATTATAGTGATGTTGAAGTAGAGCAGTAGAATTCTAGTGATGTTGAAGTAGAGCAGTAGAATTATAATGATGTTGAAGTAGAGCAGTAGAATTATAGTGATGTTGAAGTAGAGCAGTAGAATTATAGTGATGTTGAAATAGAGCAGTAGAATTATAGTGATGTTGAAGTAGAGCAGTAGAATTATAGTGATGTTGAAGTAGAGCAGTAGAATTATAGTGACGTTGAAGTAGAGCAGTAGAATTATAATGATGTTGGAGTAGACCAGTAGAATTATAGTTTTGTTGATGTAGAGAAATAGAATTATAATGATGTTGAAGTAGAGCAGTAGAATTATAATGATGTTGAAGTAGAGCAGTGGAATTATAGTGATGTTGAAGTAGAGCAGTAGAATTAAAATGATGTTGAAGTAGAGCAGTAGAATTATAATGATGTTGAAGTAGAGCAGTAGAATTATAGTGATGTTTAAGTAGAGCAGTAGAATTATAGTGATGTTGAAGTAGAGCAGTAGAATTATAATGATGTTGAAGTAGAGCAGTAGAATTATAGTGATGTTAAAGTAGAGCAGTAGAATTATAGTGATGTTGAAGTAGAGCAGTCGAATTATAGTGATGTTGAAATAGAGCAGTCGAATTATAATGATGTTGAAGTAGAGCAGTCGAATTATAATGATGTTCAAGTAGAGCAGTAGAGTTATAGTGATGTTGAAGTAGAGCAGTAGAATTATAGTGATGTTGGATTAGATCAGTAGAATTATAGTGATGTTGGAGTAGAGCAGTATAATTATATTGATGTTGGAGTAGAGCAGTAGAATTATAGTGATATTGAAGTAGAGCAGTCGAATTATAGTGATGTTGGAGTGGAGCAGTAGAATTATAATGATGTTGGAGTAGAGCAGTAGAATTATAGTGATGTTGAAGTAGAGCAGTAGAATTCTAGTGATGTTGAAGTAGAGCAGTAGAATTATAATGATGTTGAAGTAGAGCAGTAGAATTATAGTGATGTTGAAGTAGAGCAGTAGAATTATAATGATGTTAGAGTAGAGCAGTAGAATTATAGTGATGTTGAAGTAGAGCAGTAGAATTATAGTGATGTTGAAGTAGAGCAGTAGAATTATAGTGATGTTGAAGTAGAGCAGTAGAATTATAGTGATGTTGAAGTAGAGCAGTAGAATTATAGTGACGTTGAAGTAGAGCAGTAGAATTATAATGATGTTGGAGTAGACCAGTAGAATTATAGTTTTGTTGATGTAGAGAATAGAATTATAATGATGTTGAAGTAGAGCAGTAGAATTATAATGATGTTGAAGTAGAGCAGTGGAATTATAGTGATGTTGAAGTAGAGCAGTAGAATTAAAATGATGTTGAAGTAGAGCAGTAGAATTATAATGATGTTGAAGTAGAGCAGTAGAATTATAGTGATGTTGAAGTAGAGCAGTAGAATTATAATGATGCTGGAGTAGAGCAGTAGAATTATAGTGATGTTAATGTTAGAGTAGAGCAGTAGAATTATAGTGATGTTGAAGTAGAGCAGTAGAATTATAATGATGTTGGAGTAGAGAAGTAGAATTATAATGATGTTAATGTTGGAGTAGAGCAGTAGAATTATAGTGATGTTAATGTTAGAGTAGAGCAGTAGAATTATAGTGACGTTGAAGTAGAGCAGTAGAATTATAATGATGTTGGAGTAGAGCAGTAGAATTATAGTGATGTTGAAGTAGAGCAGTAGAATTATAGTGATGTTGAAATAGAGCAGTAGAATTATAATGATGTTGAAGTAGAGCAATAGAATTATAATGATGTTGAAGTAGAGCAGTAGAATTATAGTGATGTTGAAGTAGAGCAGTAGAATTATAGTGATGTTGAAATAGAGCAGTAGAATTATAATGGTGTTGAAGTAGAGCAGTAGAATTATAGTGATGTTGAAGTAGAGCAGTAGAATTTTAATGATGTTGAAATAGAGCAGTAGAATTATAATGATGTTGGAGTAGAGCAGTAGAATTATAATGATGTTAGAGTAGAGCAGTAGAATTATAGTGATGTTGAAGTAGAGCAGTAGAATTCTAGTGATGTTGAAGTAGAGCAGTAGAATTATAATGATGTTGAAGTAGAGCAGTAGAATTATAGTGATGTTGAAGTAGAGCAGTAGAATTATAATGATGTTAGAGTAGAGCAGTAGAATTATAGTGATGTTGAAGTAGAGCAGTAGAATTATAGTGATGTTGAAGTAGAGCAGTAGAATTATAGTGATGTTGAAGTAGAGCAGTAGAATTATAGTGATGTTGAAGTAGAGCAGTAGAATTATAGTGACGTTGAAGTAGAGCAGTAGAATTATAATGATGTTGGAGTAGACCAGTAGAATTATAGTTTTGTTGATGTAGAGAATAGAATTATAATGATGTTGAAGTAGAGCAGTAGAATTATAATGATGTTGAAGTAGAGCAGTGGAATTATAGTGATGTTGAAGTAGAGCAGTAGAATTAAAATGATGTTGAAGTAGAGCAGTAGAATTATAATGATGTTGAAGTAGAGCAGTAGAATTATAGTGATGTTGAAGTAGAGCAGTAGAATTATAGTGATGTTGAAGTAGAGCAGTAGAATTATAATGATGTTGAAGTAGAGCAGTAGAATTATAATGATGTTGGGGTAGAGCAGTAGAATTATAGTGATGTTGAAGTAGAGCAGTAGAATTATAGCGATGTTGGAGTAGAGCAGTAGAATTATAATGATGTTGGAGTAGAGCAGTAGAATTATAGTGATGTTGAAGTAGAGCAGTAGAATTATAATGATGTTGAAGTAGAGCAGTCGAATTATAATGATGTTGAAGTAGAGCAGTAGAGTTATAGTGATGTTGAAGTAGAGCAGTAGAATTATAGTGATGTTGGAGTGAAGCAGTAGAATTATAATGATGTTGGAGTAGAGCAGTAGAATTATAATGATGTTGGGGTAGAGCAGTAGAATTATAGTGATGTTGAAGTAGAGCAGTAGAATTATAGCGATGTTGGAGTAGAGCAGTAGAATTATAATGATGTTGGAGTAGAGCAGTAGAATTATAGTGATGTTGAAGTAGAGCAGTAGAATTATAATGATGCTGGAGTAGAGCAGTAGAATTATAGTGATGTTAATGTTAGAGTAGAGCAGTAGAATTATAGTGATGTTGAAGTAGAGCAGTAGAATTATAATGATGTTGGAGTAGAGAAGTAGAATTATAATGATGTTAATGTTGGAGTAGAGCAGTAGAATTATAATGATGTTGGAGTAGAGCAGTAGAATTATAATGATGTTGGAGTAGAGCAGTAGAATTATAGTGATGTTGAAGTAGAGCAGTAGAATTATAGTGATGTTGAAATAGAGCAGTAGAATTATAATGATGTTGAAGTAGAGCAATAGAATTATAATGATGTTGAAGTAGAGCAGTAGAATTATAGTGATGTTGAAGTAGAGCAGTAGAATTATAGTGATGTTGAAATAGAGCAGTAGAATTATAATGGTGTTGAAGTAGAGCAGTAGAATTATAGTGATGTTGAAGTAGAGCAGTAGAATTTTAATGATGTTGAAATAGAGCAGTAGAATTATAATGATGTTGGAGTAGAGCAGTAGAATTATAATGATGTTAGAGTAGAGCAGTAGAATTATAGTGATGTTGAAGTAGAGCAGTAGAATTCTAGTGATGTTGAAGTAGAGCAGTAGAATTATAATGATGTTGAAGTAGAGCAGTAGAATTATAGTGATGTTGAAGTAGAGCAGTAGAATTATAATGATGTTAGAGTAGAGCAGTAGAATTATAGTGATGTTGAAGTAGAGCAGTAGAATTCTAGTGATGTTGAAGTAGAGCAGTAGAATTATAATGATGTTGAAGTAGAGCAGTAGAATTATAGTGATGTTGAAGTAGAGCAGTAGAATTATAGTGATGTTGAAATAGAGCAGTAGAATTATAGTGATGTTGAAGTAGAGCAGTAGAATTATAGTGATGTTGAAGTAGAGCAGTAGAATTATAGTGACGTTGAAGTAGAGCAGTAGAATTATAATGATGTTGGAGTAGACCAGTAGAATTATAGTTTTGTTGATGTAGAGAATAGAATTATAATGATGTTGAAGTAGAGCAGTAGAATTATAATGATGTTGAAGTAGAGCAGTGGAATTATAGTGATGTTGAAGTAGAGCAGTAGAATTATAGTGATGTTGGAGTGGAGCAGTAGAATTATAGTGATGTTGGATTAGATCAGTAGAATTATAGTGATGTTGGAGTAGAGCAGTATAATTATATTGATGTTGAAGTAGAGCAGTAGAATTATAGTGATATTGAAGTAGAGCAGTCGAATTATAGTGATGTTGGAGTGGAGCAGTAGAATTATAATGATGTTGGAGTAGAGCAGTAGAATTATAGTGATGTTGAAGTAGAGCAGTAGAATTCTAGTGATGTTGAAGTAGAGCAGTAGAATTATAATGATGTTGAAGTAGAGCAGTAGAATTATAGTGATGTTGAAGTAGAGCAGTAGAATTATAATGATGTTAGAGTAGAGCAGTAGAATTATAGTGATGTTGAAGTAGAGCAGTAGAATTATAATGATGTTGGAGTAGAGCAGTAGAATTATAATGATGTTAGAGTAGAGCAGTAGAATTATAGTGATGTTGAAGTAGAGCAGTAGAATTCTAGTGATGTTGAAGTAGAGCAGTAGAATTATAATGATGTTGAAGTAGAGCAGTAGAATTATAGTGATGTTGAAGTAGAGCAGTAGAATTATAATGATGTTAGAGTAGAGCAGTAGAATTATAGTGATGTTGAAGTAGAGCAGTAGAATTATAGTGATGTTGAAGTAGAGCAGTAGAATTATAGTGATGTTGAAGTAGAGCAGTAGAATTATAGTGATGTTGAAGTAGAGCAGTAGAATTATAGTGACGTTGAAGTAGAGCAGTAGAATTATAGTGATGTTGAAGTAGAGCAGTAGAATTATAGTTTTGTTGATGTAGAGCAGTAGAATTATAGTGATGTTGAAGTAGAGCAGTAGAATTATAATGATGTTGAAGTAGAGCAGTAGAATTATAGTGATGTTGAAGTAGAGCAGTAGAATTATAGTGATGTTGGAGTGGAGCAGTAGAATTATAATGATGTTGAAGAAAGCAGCAGAATTATAATGTTGTTGAAATAGAGCAGTAGAATTATAATGATGTTGAAGTAGAGCAGTAGAATTATAATGATTTTGAAGTAGTGCAGTAGAACTATAATGATGTTGAAGTAGAACAGTAGAATTATAATGATTTTGAAGTAGAGCAGTAGAATTATAATGATGTTAATGTTGGAGTAGAGCAGTAGAATTATAGTGATGTTAATGTTAGAGTAGAGCAGTAGAATTATAGTGACGTTGAAGTAGAGCAGTAGAATTATAATGATGTTGAAATAGAGCAGTAGAATTATAATGATGTTGAAGTAGAGCAGTAGAATTATAGTGATACTGAAGAGGAGCAGTCGAATTATAGTGATATTGGAGTGGAGCAGTAGAATTATAATGATGTTAAATAGTGCAGTAGAATTATAATGATGTTGGAGTAGAGCAGTAGAATTATAGTGATTTTGAAGCAGAGCAGTTGAATTATAGTGATGTTGGAGAAGAGCAGTAGAATTATAATGATGTTGAAGTAGAGCAGTAGAATTTTAATGATGTTGGAGTAGAGCAATATATTTATAGTGATGTTGAAGTAGAGCAGTAGAATTATAGTGATGTTGAAGTAGAGCAGTAGAATTATAGTGATGTTGGAGTAGAGCAGTAGAATTATAGTGATGTTGAAGTAGAGCAGTAGAATTATAGTGATGTTGGAGTAGAGCAGTAGAATTATAGTGATGTTGAAGTAGAGCCTTAGAATTATAGTGATGTTGAAGTAGAGCAGTAGAATTATAGTGATGTTGAAGTAGAGCAGTAGAATTATAGTGATGTTGAAGTAGAGCAGTATAATTATAGTGATGTTGAAGTAGAGCAGTAGAATTATAGTGATGTTGAAGTAGAGCAGTAGAATTACAGTGATGTTGGAGTAGAGCAGTAGAATTATAGTGATGTTGAAGTAGAGCCTTAGAATTATAGTGATGATGAAGTAGGGCAGTAGAATTATAGTGATGTTGAAGTAGAGCAGTAGAATTATAGTGATGTTGAAGTAGAGCAGTAGAATTATATTGATGTTGTAGTAGAGCAGTAGAATTATAGTGATGTTGGAGTAGAGCAGTAGAATTATAGTGATGTTGGAATAGAGCAGTAGATTTATAGTGATGTTGGAGTAGAGCAGTAGAATTATAGTGATGTTGGAGTAGATATTCATATTCTTCTGCAGGCGAAGACAGCATATGGTGCGGAAGTCATAGTTATTTCTCTACCATTAATAATTTGCCCTTAGTTATTATATTTCTGAATTGGTTCTTAGTCCCTTGAATGAACCTTCCCTGGTAATTGTTCTGCGTAGATATTCTCTTGGTCTTCCTTGTTTCTTTTACCTTATGGTTTTCATATGAATGTTTGATGGAGAAGTCTGTCTACATTCATTCTCAGCACATGACCGATGTATTTCTAACGAGTGCATCATATAAAGCTTGACGTATGCTTCTTTTAGATTCAACAAGAGTTCAGTCAAAAGAAGAGGCCGTCCCATAGAGACATTGAGAAGAAAATTGATCAGAAAGGCAAGAGCAGCAAGAATCGGCTCACTTAATGAGATAGAGCTGCTTGCACAGAACAGAGACAAAGGGCAAGATTTGATAAACGATCTTAACAAGGATTGGAAACTGCTAGAATTAAAATTTAGATTAGAGAAAGAGTATCTGGGTCTACGCCCTATGGGTTGGCTACGGCTCGAAAGGTCACTAGATAGATAGATCAGTTCGTTTGAAATGTACTTTCCTACGTATGTTTTGGATTCTTCTGAGACATTTGTTTTCAATGACATTTAATTTCCTATTTGTGTGGATTTCAAACTTGCACATCAATATGCTAACATTGGTATCACACAGAAGTTGAACAATCTAAGTTTTGTTCGTTTACTGAGAACTTTAGATCTCTAGATATTTATCAGTTTGTTGAAAGCATTTTAACTCTTTCCATACGTTTCGACGCACCATGCGCCATGCTGATTTCGGCCATGTACGTTTAGCCGCACAGTGCGTCACTCTCGACTTGATTAGTGTAAACTGTTATCAAACCATATTCCTTTTATATGTCTTTGTTCATATTGGCACTGGTGAAATATCATTCCTTGTTTAACTATCTAAAAATTCATATATAATTTGTTTAGAATTAGATAAATATAAATATGTAGATTAATGTTTAAAACCATGAAACATGTTGTCTCTGAAATCCCTACCGCTAAATTGATAAACATCTTCCGAAGTCAAAGAGTTAATACAAATGCAATGAGTGTCATGATTTCTGATGTATGTCTACATCTATGGATCTCTTCCTATTGAGGTATGCAAAATTTGTAGGTTTTTTTTTGTAAAATGTCTTTGTTATTTTCTTATATTAGAGGCCAATACTGGACAAGAAAATAGAAATCTCGCGATGTCAGAGTAGAACAATAGAGCTATAGTGACGCTGGAGTGGAGCGGTAGAATTATAGTGGTGCTGGATTGGAGCGGTAGAATTATAGTGACGCTGGAGAGCAGCGGTAGAATTATAGTGGTGCTGGAGTGGAGCGGTAGAATTATAGTGACGCTGGAGAGCAGCGGTAGAATTATAGTGACGCTGGTGTGGAGCGGTAGAATTATAGTGGTGCTGGAGTGGAGCGGTAGAATTATAGTGACGCTGGAGTGGAGCGGTAGAATTATAGTGGTGCTGGAGTGGAGCGGTAGAACTATCGTGACGCTGGAGTGGAGCGGTAGAATTATAGTGGTGCTGGTGTGGAGCGGTAGAATTATAGTGGTGCTGGAGTGGAGCGGTAGAATTATAGTGACGCTGGAGTGGAGCGGTAGAGTTATAGTGGTGCTGGAGTGGAGCGGTAGAATTATAGTGACGCTGGAGTGGAGCGGTAGAATTATAGTGGTGCTGGAGTGGAGCGGTAGAATTATAGTGACGCTGGAGTGGAGCGGTAGAATTATAGTGGGGCTGGAGTGGAGCGGTAGAATTATAGTGACGCTGGTGTGAAGCGGTAGAATTATAGTGGTGCTGGAGTGGAGCTGTAGAATTATAGTGACGCTGGAGAGCAGCGGCAGAATTATAGTGACGCTGGAGAGCAGCGGTAGAATTATGGTGACGCTGGAATAGATCAATGAAGAAATATTGTGTTTCTGGAGTAGATCAAAAGAATTATCGCGATTCTATAGTAGAACAATAGAACCGACGTGATTCTTGGTGAGAACTATAGAACTATATTGATTTGGTTGTTAGAAAAGGGGGATGGGGGAAGAGAACAAAAAAAACATTTTGAAGTTGAAATAGAAAAGTACAAGTAATATAACTCTGGTGTAAAAACAATATGTTGCTCTGTCAAATATTTATAGTCTCAAATAAAAGATCTGTCGTGCAATCGAACCTGTCTCTAACCGAAAAGTAAAACCATACTTGTGTTAACCCATGTCTTACCTATCTTATTATCAGCTGCTGTTGGTAGTATAGATACGTTTGACATTTCAGCAACGTTTAAGGCATACAAGTGTCTCCAAATGGTGGAGCTCTGGTTGTCCTGTCTTGACCCCGTGATCTGTCGTGCCAGATTACAGTCATTAAGCCTGGCAACATTGGTCAGGTACAGAATTCGGACAAATGTGGTCATAAAAGTCAGCACAATCACTGCAAGGAGAATCGTACGTCGATAAATGGACATCATTAACCTCAACTGTGATGTTCTGTAGATTAAACATTTAGAATTAATATTACTACTACCTGCTACTATTACTACTAATACTACTACGACTACTCCTGTTACTTCTATTATTACTACTACAACTAGTAATACAACTATTACTAATAATACAACTACTATTACTATTATTATTACTACTACTACCTGATAGTACTACTACTACTAATACAACAACAACAATAACTACTACTACTACAACTACTACTACTTTTACTACAAATATTACTACTACTACACTAATTTTTACTATTTCATCATGAAGAAAAATCGTCACAATTACACACCAGTTGGTCTCAATATTGTAAACCATAACGATGCATCAATAATAAATATCGCTTCTGTATATCTTCTTATCGCTTACAACTATACAATTGCTATACCGTTTATGCTTATTTTAATGCCCACATAGATGTAGACGCTATTTGACAAGCCATGACAATTAGTCTAGGGAACAGGCAAATAATTGCAGTGCTGCAGTAAAGTAAAAGAAAGAAAAAAGATAGATCTCAGTCTGAATAATAAGAAAACAGAAGTAATGGTCATATCGAAGAAACAATCATCACAATAATAACATCAGATGGAAGATACACCACAGAAATAAAATGCAGAATAGCTCAGGCCAAAATAGCATTTTAGAAAATGAAAAACATCTTATGCAACAAATCTATGTCAATAGAAGTGAGAAAGAGATTTCGTCGGTGCTATATAGAAACAATTCTCACCTATGGAAGTGAATCATAGACAGTAGACAAACAAATGAAAAGATGATTAGAGGCCACAGAGATGGGATTTCTCAGAAGAATGTAGAAAGTTCCCTGGACAGCTAAAAAAACCAATGAGGAAGTTCTCAAAGAGTCCAACATGAAAAGGGAGCTACTAAAAAACATCAGAAAGAAACAATCAACATTTCTCGGGCACATCATGAGAAGAAGAAAGTTGAAATACTTGGTTACAACTGGAAAAATAAAATGAAAGAGAGATCGCGGACGACAAACAGAGAAAATATTGGATAGCTTGGTGTCATGGCACGTAAAACAGTCAACAACAGAACTGATACGATGCACTGTGGATAGAAGGTTTGTGTAATGACAAGATCGCCTACGCCAACCGGTATGGCACATGATGATGATGATTCAGTAAAGTTGGTAGCAGAAGCAAGTAGTGTGGTGTAACGTACAAGTAATGTACCGTAAAATCGGATTACAACACTGGACATTCATAAATCAAACATTTCAAACGCCAACAAAATTTTACAATTCTTGTGAAATCTGTATCATCAACTTAGACATATCATCATCTGACATCAGCAACCGTTGCACCTCAATGAAGTGACGACATAATAGTTAGATTAATTTTCGTCAAAGTATGGGCACACACGCAGCAGAAACATAATACTAATCTACTCTATGCTATCAGTGGAGCCAGCTTCATTGCAGTCAGGAATGTCCCATATATGCTCCATCACTTGTCCCAGCATTTACCAAAACGCATCGGTAAATTCCGTTGACGAGGTCGCTAGGTGCACGTTCTACTCAACTTCACAGGCGACGACTCCAAATCTCCTTAGTCGCCTCTTGCGTTGCAAGTAGCAGTAGCTCTATACTTTTTTCCCCTCACTATGGGAGCCCCGGTAGCCACACACAATATATTATATATATATATATATGTATATGTTTATCTCAACGTGAAGAGCTAGCAAGTCATTTCAGAGTCAGTCAACTCCATGAAGATGTCGCTCAATGGTTTCTATATGTTTGACTAAGGACAGTAGATTTGAAACGAAGTGTTGTGTTCATAAGTTTTGTACACTAGAACCTCATCTATAAGGAACATTTTCTAAGCTTTTAGATTCTAAGACAGCACGAGATGGAAGTTAACATCCAGACTCCTCCACCCATAGAGTGTAAAAAAAACTCAATGACAGAACGACAAAAACACTTTGCTCGACGGGGGCACACTTCTGATGATCAGATTTCTTCCAATTGTCAAGTTCTGTTTAAAGATTTTCCTATTATCGTATTGACTTATTTCTTTTTTCTGGCAGTCCGTGATTAGTAAGCCCTATGGTGTCTCGTGTGGCAACAACACAATTACTTCTCTTCACGCGATCCGTAGCCACATTTCTGAGAGTTCCTTACTTCTGACTAAAACGACTGTAGCTTTATTTATCACTTTATTTATATCTACCAATTTCTCCTAATGTTTTATTTATGTAGTCTTAAGATCTGCTGTTGAGAAATATAACAAATAGACATGTCTGTTACTTTGTCATTAAAAAAACTGTCACAGTATTTTGTTTTAATGGATAATTAGACAATATAGTTGATCCATTAAATGGATAATCAGACAATATAGTTGATCCATTAAATGGATAATCAAACAATATAGTTGATCCATTAAATGGATAATCAGACAACATAGTTGATCCATTAAATGGATCATCAAACAATATAGTTGATCCATTAAATGGATAATCAAACAATATAGTTGATCCATTAAATGGATAATCAGACAATATAGTTGATCCATTAAATGGATAATCAAACAATATAGTTGATCAATTAAATGGATAATCAAACAATATAGTTGATCCATTAAATGGATAATCACACAATATAATTGATCCATTAAATGGATAATCAGACAATATAGTTGATCCATTAAATGGATAATCAAACAATATAATTGATCCATTAAATGGATCATCAAACAATATAGTTGATCCATTAAATGGATAATCAAACAATATAATTGATCCATTAAATGGATAATCAGACAATATAGTTGATCCATTAAATGGATAATCAGACAATATAGTTGATCCATTAAATGGATAATCAGACAACATAGTTGATCCATTAAATGGATAATCAGAAACATAGTTGATCCATTAAATGGATAATCAGACAATATAGTTGATCCATTAAATGGATAACCAGACAATAAAGTTGATCCATTAAATGGATCATCAAACAATATAATTGATCCATTAAATGGATAATCAGACAATATAGTTGATCCATTAAATGGATAATCAGACAATATAGTTGATCCATTAAATGGATAATCAGACAATAAAGTTGATCCATTAAATGGATCATCAAACAATATAATTGATCCATTAAATGGATAATCAAACAATATAGTTGATCCATTAAATGGATAATCAGACAATATAATTGATCCATTAAATGGATAATCAGACAATATAGTTGATCCATTAGATGGATAATCAGACAATATAGATGATCCATTAAATGGATAATCAGACAATATAGTTGATCCATTAAATGGATCATCAAACAATATAATTGATCCATTAAATGGATAATCAGACAATATAGTTGATCCATTAAATGGATAATCAGACAATATAGTTGATACATTAAATGGATAATCAGACAATATAATTGATCCATTACATGGATAATCAGACTATATAGTTGATACATTAAATGGATAATCAGACAATATAGTTGATCCATTAAATGGATAATCAGACAATATAGTTGATCCATTAAATGGATAATCAGACAATATAAATGATCAATGAATTGGATAACCAAATAATTTTAAAAAAGTAAAGTACCCCCGTCACGCCAAGTGGCGTATAGGGAATATGGTGTTAGTGACTATAAATTTTACAGAACATCGGCACATGACTTTTGGGGTAATGTGGTCGGTATTACGCCCGTGCCGCTTTACTTTGCCAGAAAAAAATCCGTTACCTATTTAAGGCTGGGTGTACCCGGAAGCCGTCGGTTGGGATCGAGCCTCTTGTCCTTTGTAGTCCAGTTCACTAACCACTGAGCTATCGCGGCTCCCATAATCAAACAATATAACTAATCAGTTAAATGAATAATCAAACAATATAACTAATCAGTTAAATGAATAATCAAACAATATAACTTAGAAATTAGATGGATAATCAAACAATATAACTTAGAAATTAGATGGATAATCAAACAATAATACTGATTAATTAGATGGATGATCAAACAATAATACTGATTAATTAGATGGATAATCTAACAATAATACTGATTAATTAGATGGATGATCAAACAATAATACTGATTAATTAGATGGATAATCAAACAATAATACTGATTAATTAGATGGATAATCAAACAATAATACTGATTAATTAGATGGATAATCAAACAATAATACTGATTAATTAGATGGATAATCAAACATTAATACTAATTAAAGTAAAAAAGTAAAGTAAAGTACCCCCCGTCACGCCAAGTGGCGTACACGGAAATATGGTGTTAGTGACCATATATTTTACAGACCTTCAGCACATGATTTTCGGGGTAATGTGGTCGGTATTACGCCCGTGCTGCTTTACTTTCCCAGAAAAAATCCGGTACCCATTTAAGGCTGGGTGAACCCGGAGCCGTCGGTTGGGATCGAACCCTACCCCTTGTCCGTAGTAGTCCAGTTCACTAAACACTGAGCTATCGCGGCTCCCACTAATTTTTAGGGAATTAGTAAAACCCAGGTCTCCTCGCTAGGGTACGAACCCCGGCTGTTGCCGTGGTAAGCCAACCGCCTATCGATTGCGCTAACCGGACACCCAATACTGATTAATTAGATGGATAATCAAACAATAAAACTGATTAATTAGATGGATGATCAAACAATAATACTGATTAATTAGATGGATAATCAAACAATAATACTGATTAATTAGATGGATAATCAAACAATAATACTGATTAATTAGATGGATAATCAAACAATAATACTGATTATTTAGATGGATAATCAAACATTAATACTGATTAATAAATGGATAATCAAACATTAATACTGATTAATTAGATGGATAATCAAACAATAATACTGATTAATTAGATGGATGATCAAACAATAATACTGAATAATTAGATGGATAATCAAACAATATAACTAATCAATTATATGACTAATTAATTGAATATGTACGACTAAATGAAAGTTAACAAATTCCAAAGCATGTCTTCCAGTTATCTGAAACAGTTTACATAAATGTGCAATAAGACGACCGTTTGTTTCTATAATAGCTTCAATTCTTATCGTATTCACATTCGCACAAGTATCTGACTTCTACTCTGTCGCCGCATACCAAAGATGGCCGCATACCAAAAAGATATACTCTACAAGTGGCAGATGACAAAAGGACTAGGGGGCGCCCACAACTTTGATTTGTAGACGTGCGTAAAGGCGACATGAAGACTTTGAACATAAACGCTTCAGCCTGGGAAGAAATATTCGCGGGTCGCAATCCTTGAAAACTCGCTCTAAAACTACACATTTAATTAGATACAGACATATTCATAGAAAAAGAGATTACACAGAGAAAGAAAAGAAAAACAAATAACATTTCTAGAGACACTGAAAAATCCATAGTCAACAATGACTGATGGAGCTACTGATACTACTACTACTACTACTACTACTACTACTACTACTACTAATACTAATACTACTACTACTACTACTACTACTTCCTCTACTACTACTTCTACTACTGATACTACTACTACTACAACTTCCTCTACTACTACTTCTACTACTGATACTACTACTACTACTACTTTTACTACTATTACTGATGCTACTACTACTACTACTATTACTACTATTACTACTACTAATACTACTACTACTACTAATAATAATAATAATACTACTACTACTACTGATACTACTACTTCTACTTCTACTACTGATACTACTACTACTACTGATACTACTACTACTACTACTACTACTACTGATACTACTACTACTACTACTACTACTACTACTACTACTACTACTACTACTACTTCTACTACTACTACTACTACTACTACTACTACTACTACTTCTACTACTACTTCTACTACTACTACTACTACTACTACTACTACTGATACTACTACTACTACTACTAATACTACTACTACTACTACTACTACTACTACTACTACTGATACTACTACTACTACTACTACTACTACTACTACTACTGATACTACTCCTACTACTACTACTACAACTACTATTACTACTTCTACTATTACTTCTACTACTACTACTACTACTTCTACTACTTCTACTACTACTACTACTACTACAATTATCACTACTACTACTACAACTACTACTACAACAACTACTACTACTACTACTACTACTACAACTACTACTACTACTACTACTACAACTACTACTTCTACTACTACTACTACTTATACTACTACTACTACTACTACAATTATCACTACTACTACAACTACTACTACAACTACTACTACAACTACAACTATTACTACTACTACGACTATCACTACTACTACTACTACTACTACTACAACTATTACTACTACTACTACTACTACTACAACTACAACTACTCTTACAACTATTACTACTACTACTACAACTACAGCTATCACTACTACTACTACTACTACTACTACTACTACTACCACTACTACTACCACTACTACTACTACTACTACTACTACTACACAGTCGCCTCCCTCTGTTCAAGATGTAATCATTTAAACAGTTATTTGAGAATAGAGAAATAAAACATAACTTCAGTAATATCATATCTACACTTACTTCAGTTGAAATAAAACAAAACAGTTTAATTAATTATTGCGTTCCGATATAGCTTTGATATAAAAAATGTTCACCACCAATGTGTGCTACTCTTGTGACTTGCTGCACACAATTATTGACATATTCGTGAATTTTGAACACAACACGATCATGTTAACGGGACTACTTTAAATCGACCATTAGTTTGCATAGAAAAATGCCACGAATTAGAATTGATATATGTGAGCCGATAATGTGTGTATATTGTATGACAAATCTATACAAATAAACGCACACGTACGTACACGTCTTAGAAATTCATTCGAATGGGTATATTTAGTTACTTACATACTAGACTATACGAAGTCCCATAGGTAGGAATCTATACGTTCAACACATATTAAGAGATCAAAGAAAATAAAAGGTATATAATCACTAGTTAAAATGAAATACAGACTCGAAATTTGTGACAATAATTGTATGTTATAAGAATTACGATACTATGCAATCCATTTTTGACAATAGAATCAAGAAAAAGAGTTCTTAAATGTTATTGTAGAGCCAGTTTTAATATATGGATGTGAATCATGGACAGTAGGACAACAGACAAGAAAATCACTGAAGGCTGTAGAAATGTGGGTTTTACAGAAGAATGTTGAGAATACCATGGACAGCTAAGAACAGTAATGAAAACGTTCTGAAAGAGGCCAAAGCAAAAGGAGAACTCATATACAATATTAGGAAGAAACAATCATCATTTTTTGGCCATGTTTTGAGAAGGGAAAAGCTGGAATATATTGTGACAACTGGAAAAATTGAGGGACGAAGAGAAAGGGGGAAGTAAAGAGAATCGATACCAGACAGCTTAAGAGAATGGCTTGGCAGAAGATCAACAACAGAAATGATAAATAACTGACGAGATCGAAAGTTGTGGAGGGACATGATCACCTACGCCAACAGGCATGGTACTTGATGATGCTAAGAATGACCTAGTAGGGATTTTTTAAATGAATGTTACCTCGAGAAAACCTAATTTCCCACCGTCTTTATCTTCTGATTGGTTAACAGGACTCATCATCATCATCGTCAAGTACCGGGCCTGCTGGCGTAGGTGATCATGTCTCTCCACAATTTTCGATCTCGGCAGCTATTTATCATTTCTGTTATTGACCTTCTGCCAAGCCATTCTCTTAAACTGTCTGGTATTTTTTCTCTTTGCTTCCCTCTATCTCTTCGTCCCTCAATTTTTCCAGTTGTTACAATATATTCCAGTTGTTCTCTTCTCATTACATGGCCAAAAAGTGAAGATTGTTTCTTCCTAATATTGGAAATTAGCTCTCTTTTTGCGTTGACCTCTTTCAGAACATTTTTATTGTTGTGGCGATTTATGATTGTACAAAAAAGTTACGACGGTGGTTTTCTGTTGCCTTCTGTCGGTTCGTTTACGGTTGGCTCCGCTAGCTTTTGACTAAAAAGTCTCACCCACAAGGCAGTGGGGTTATTTTACTTCGGGGTACACTCCCTTAGCCTTTTACTTTCTCGAGTTTACCTGCAAGGCAGCAGGACAGCCACAGGTTGTACTGTTTACTGCGTACAGTAGCAGGTAACATTACTGACATCAACAGGACTACTACGTGGCCAATACCAGGCGGCATGATCCTCACAGCTGCGGCTTTCCCTTTTCGCTTTTGGAACATCACAGTGATGCCGCATCATCTTCTTCTTTCCTTCCTCATTTGCCTTTCAGCGTCGAGTGGAGATATAGCCGCATCATCAAGTGTGTATATTAACTGGGTACCTGAGAAGTGAACAAGATTCATTCAAGAGTTAATTTTTGTTTGGGTCAATATTTTAATTCACACAGAAATATAGCGAATGCTATATAGATTTCTATTTCACAGAGAAACCTATCAATTATTGTTATTGGTTATTGGTTATGGAAGGCCCCGGTATCACTGCAAACGAATTAAAATCCATAATTGTTCAACCGCCCGTGCCAGTGGAATCATCCGAATTACTAACTCATCTCCCAAACAAAGAAAGGTAACTGTAGTCCCCATCGTAGCAGTCTCAGCACACGCCAAAAGACATGAGGCGAAACCGCGCAGAAAGTGAACACAGCCAACTGTTCCCCGTCATACGACATCATCATTCACCGTAAACAAGCGGGATATCGAAACAGGATCAAAACGGATGAGACACACAACTCACGGTGTGCACAGAACACTTAACTCAGTAGCTCCTGCAACAAGGAATTTATTTATTTTATTTTTGCGGATGCAGCCTATCAATTGCTCTATTTATATGGTCGATTCAATGTTAAGTGCACGTAAATGCCCCATATTTGGTTCGGTCATTCTGGACGTGCCATGTAAGTAAACACCCCTCCCCCCTTTTCCAACTTGTGGCATCCGCAAAAATAACACAAATTAAATCCTGTATTCGCTGGCAAAGTTCAGTCTTTAAATCTGACGAATTCCTTTCATATTATGTTTATGAAATTGGTAAACTGGATAGCAAAAAATTAAACTGGATAGCTAAAAATTAAACTGGATAACTACAAATCAAATTGGATAACTACAAATCAAATAGGATAACTACAAATCAAATTGGATAACTACAAATCAAACAGGATAACTACAAATCAAACTGGTTAACTGCAAATCAAACTGAATAACTACAAATCAAACTGGAACACTACAAATCAAACTGGTTAACTGCAAATCAAACTGGAACACTACAAATCAAACTGGATAACTACAAATCAAACTGGATAACTACAAATCAAATTGGTTAATTACAAATCAAACTGGATAACTACAAACCAAACTGAATAACTACAAATCAAACTGGTTAACTGCAAATCAAACTGGATAACTACAAATCAAACTGGATAACTACAAATCAAATTGGATAACTACAAATCAAACTGGTTAACTGCAAATCAAACTGGATAACTACAAATCAAACTGGATAACTACAAATCAAACTGGATAACTACAAATCAAACAGGATAACTACAAATCAAACTGAACAACTACAAATCAAACTGGATAACTACAAATCAAACCGGATAACTACAAATCAAACTGGATAACTACAAATCAAATTGGTTAATTACAAATCAAACTGGATAACTACAAATCAAATTGGTTAATTACAAATCAAACTGGATAACTACAAATCAAATTGGTTAATTACAAATCAAAATAGATAACTACAGAACAAACTGAACAAACTCCACAATTGTTAAATGTCATCCTGTGAAGAGATGATAACTCTTTATTAAATTCAACTGCTTGACAATAGAGGAAAATGGTTTCTAGAATGGTAAAGTTCTTAGCTGACGGTCTGATTTTGGAGTTTGCTTGTTTACATTTTCTTTTTTAAGATGGTTTATGATGTAACAATCTTTATCCAATAGTTTATGATGCAACAATCTTTATCCAATGGTTTATGATGCAACAATCTTTTTCCAATGGTTTATGATGCAACAATATTTTTCTAATGGTTTATGATGCAACAATCTTTATCCAATGGTTTATAAAGCAATAATCTTTTGCCAATGGTTTATGATGCAACAAACTTTTTCCAATGGTTTATGATGCAACAAACTTTTTCCAATGGTTTATGAAGCAATAATCTTTTTCCCAATGGTTTAAGATGCAACAATCTTTTTCCAATCGTTTATGATGCAACAATCTTTTGCCAATGGTTTATGATGCAACAATCTTTATCCAATGGTTTATGTTGCAACAATTTTTTAACGATGGTTTATGATGCACACTCTTTTTCCAATGGTTTATGATGCAACAATCTTTTTCCAATGGTTTATGTTGCAACAATTTTTTAACGATGGTTTATGATGCAACAATCTTTTTAAGATGGTTTATGATGCAACAATCTTTATCCAATGGTTTATGATGCAACAATCTTTGTCCAATGATTTATGATGCAACAATCTTTTCCCAATGGCTTATGATGCAACAATCTTTTTCCAATGGTTTATGATGCAACAATGTTTATCCAATGGTTTATGATGCAACAATCTTTTTCCAATAGTTTATGATGCAACAATGTTTATCCAATGATTTATGATGCAACAATCTTTTTCCAATGGTTATGACGCAACAAACTTTTTCCAATGGTTTATGAAGCAATAATCTTTTTGCCAATGGTTTAAGATGCAACAATCTTTTCCAATCGTTTATGATACAACAATCATTTTCCAATAGTTTATTGTGCAACAATATTTTCCACTGTTTTGTGTTGCAAGAATCTTTTTCCAATGGTTTATGATGGAACAATCTTTTAAGATTGTTTAATATGCAACAATCCTTTTAAGATAGTTTATGATTTTGTCCCAGCGGTTGATCACGTGATCTGCATGCCATTTTGAATGTCATCATCTCCGCTAAGAAGTTCATATTTTAAACAATCCTTTTAGGATGGTTTGTGATGCAACAATCCTTTCAGGATGGTTTAAGATGCAACAATCCTTTCAGGATGGTTTAAGATGCAACAATCCTTTCAGGATGGTTTGTGATGCAACAATCCCTTCAGGGTGGTTTAAGATGCAACAATCCTTTCAGGATGGTTTAAGATACAACAATCCTTTTAGGATGGTTTAAGGTGCAACAATCCTTTCAGGATGGTTTAAGATGCAACATTCCTTTCAGGATGGTTTAAGATACAACAATCCTTTCAGGATGGTTTAAGATGCAACAATCCTTTTAGGATCGTTTAAGATGCAACATTCCTTTCAGGATGGTTTATGATGCAACAATCTTTTGTCAATGGTTTATGATGCAACAATCCTATTAAGTTGGTTTATGATGCAACAATCCTGCTAAGATGGTTTATGATGCAACAATCCTGCTAAGATGGTTTATGATGCAACAATCCTGCTATGATGGTTTATGATGCAACAATCCTGCTAAGATGGTTTATGATGCAACAATCCTGCTAAGATGGTTTATGATGCAACAATCCCTTTAATATGGTTTATGATGCAACAATCCTGCTAAGATGGTTTATGATGCAACAATCCTGCTAAGATGGTTTATGATGCAACAATCCTGCTAAGATGGTTTATGATGCAACAATCCTGCTTAGATGGTTTATGATGCAACAATCCTGCTAAGATGGTTTATGATGCAACAATCCCTTTAATATGGTTTATGATGCAACAATCCTGCTAAGATGGTTTATGATGCAACAATCCTGCTAAGATGGTTTATGATGCAACAATCCCTTTAATATGGTTTATGATGCAACAATCCTGCTAAGATGGTTTATGATGCAACAATCCTGCTAAGATGGTTTATATTGCAACAATCCTGCTAAGATGGTTTATGATGCAACAATCCCTTTAATATGGTTTATGATGCAACAATCCTGCTAAGATGGTTTATGATGCAACAATTCTGCTAAGATGGTTTATGGTGCAACAATCCTGCTAAGATGGTTTATGATGCAACAATCCTGCTAAGATGGTTTATGGTGCAACAATCCTGCTAAGATGGTTTATGATGCAACAATCCCTTTAATATGGTTTATGATGCAACAATCCTGCTAAGATGGTTTATGATGCAACAATTCTGCTAAGATGGTTTATATTGCAACAATCCTGCTAAGATGGTTTATGATGCAACAATCCCTTTAATATGGTTTATGATGCAACAATCCTGCTAAGATGGTTTATGATGCAACAATCCTTTAAAGTTAAGAGTTTCTGACTGTTCGTGATATTGTCCGACAAATATTACCGGATCAAATAACGCTTTACGTCTTGGTAAACAAAGATTAGGGCATTCACGAAACATGTAGTAATCTATATAGACATGTGACAAAGTTTAGTATAGATGTGAACATGCATAAACCACACCAATATTTAATTCATAAGATAAATCAGTCCTTAGTAATCGGTGGTTCTTATATTATCACGTGGTTGACAACAATATCAGGAATCGTGTATGACTCTAAATACAACATGATATACTTACATTCCAAAAGTTCATTATACAATTAGGAGGCGACAATTACACACATGATGTTAATTAACCTCCTGCTGCCAGGTTACTTCCCCTTCCATCAGTTAATGAATTAAGTCTCTTATTGATAATGACTGCCTTGGATACTTCTACATTCTACCCCATAAGTTCCAATCTATTATGATTCTAGACAGGCATATGTTGTTGCTGAACAACAGTAGATTAATCTTGACGCGCAGGCTTTTTAAATTGATTTGTTCTTATCTATAAACTCGTATTTCTGCCAAAAACAGTTCTATAATTGGTCGTTAAAACCCATTTTAAAATGTTTATGGTTATGGTTAATTGAAGGCCCCGGTATCACAACAAACGAATTAAAATCCATAATTGTTCAAACGCCCGTGCCAGTTAAATCATCTGAATTAACATCTCATCTCACTGAAGGACCCAAACAAAGAAAAGCAGCTGTAATCCCCATTCATAGCATATACAACACCCGCCTAAAGACATAATGCCAAGCGGCACCGAAAGTGAACGCAGCTAAATAATCCTTCTTCATACGACATCATCATTCATCGTAAGCAATCTGGATATGGAAACACGATCCGCATGAAACACACAGCTCACGGTGTGCACGGAGCACTAAGCTCAGTAAAAAGGAACACTTTTCAGACTATGCCTCAATGGTCCCATTTTATTATCTTGACGTACGATTCTTCTGCGTGCCCGGCAGCTAGATACCTCAAAATGCTAACATTCTTGTTTAATGTCCTTTATTTTCCCCACTTTGTTAATAATAATCATTTTTGGATAATTACTTTCAAAACTATTCCCGTGATTTTCTGTTCTTTTTGTATTTTCATATCATCATCATCATCAAGTACCTGGCCTACTGGCGTAGGTGATCATGTCTCTCCACAACTTTCGATTTCGACAGTTATTTATCATTTCTGTTGTTGACCTTCTGCCAAGCCATTCTCTTAAGTTGTCTGGTATAATTTCTCTTTGCTTCCCTCTGTCGCTTCGTCCCTCAATTGTTCCAGCTGTTACAATATATTCCAGTTGTTCTCTTCTCATTACATGGCCAAAATTGATGATTGTTTCTTCCTAACATTGTAAATTAGCTCTCTTTTTGCTTTGACCTCTTGCAGAACATTTTCATTACTCTTCATAGTTGTCCATGGTATTCTCAACATTCTACTGTAAAACCACATTTCAACAGACTCCAGTGATTTCCTTGTCTGTTCTATTGTCCATAATTCACATCCATATGTTAAAACTGGCTCTACATAACATTTAAGAACTCTTTTTCTTGTTTCTATTATCAAAAATGGATTGCAAAGTATCTTCCTCATTTTCTGGAAAGCTGCTTTTGCCCTATTTTCATATGATTTTTTTATTTGTATTCTGTTAATATTATAACTAAATATTCTGCAATATTATTTTTGCTGTGATTTTTATTGATTGTGTGTTATTACGTTTATGATTAAATGTACGTGTTTTTCTTTATTCTCGTTATAACTGATAATGTTATCAATTCCTCTCTTTATACTTCTTTCAAAGTATGTCGTTTATATACTTTCCATTCATTTTTCTTTTGGACTATATGACGTCTTCCTCTTTTACCTTTTCAGCTCCCTGTGGAGCATAGGTTTTCAACAAACACTTTCCAAGCCGTTCTATTTCGTGCCATTCTTTTAAGATCATTCCATGGCATCTTCATCTGCTTCAATCTGTCTTCTCCAAGAATATCGTGGTCTTCATCTTTATCTTTTTCTTTGGGGGTTCCAAAAAAGGGACTTTTGCTAAAAACTCTCAGTTGGCTGCTGAAGTGTGTGTGTCCTATCCAGGGCCGTCGTCTTCGCTGTTCTCTTTATCCACAGGTGGATAGAGACTGGCACATTTCCACACTTCTATGTTAGTGATTTCGTCCTGCCATCTCTATCCTGCGTAAGCATTCTTGAATGCAACTATATGACGTGGTAGTTGTATAAACGAAATACAGCTACAACTATTCTCTTCATTCTCTTTCATTTTAAAACATTGTCCAGCTGATTCTTCCCTTTCGTTCAAGGTCCAAGAAATTGATCTAATTCTAAACTATTATTGTTTGTTTCCCACAATTAAAATTGTAAATAACATTGAGTACCTTGTTTACAAGTAGATTCTTTATCTTCCGTGACATCTCCTAAGTCTATTCAATGGTGTTGTTATCATTCTATGTAGGGATTAACTGTATGTTAGTGTATGTTGAAGTACTAGTGTTTTTTTTTCCTTCCGTTGTCCTACAGCTTGAGCGGTTGAGTTTTTTTTAGAGAAGGAAAATGTATAGCGTTTTAGGACAACGCTAGTGTTTTTTAGCTTGAATTTGTTTATTTACCTTTAATTAAGTGACTCCGAATTCGTCTGTTCGCGTTTTTCTGGTTCGCCCAATATCCTCTTTCCTCATATTTTCCTGTTATATTCTCTAACTGAAAGTTGGTTCGCTTTCATTCTTATCAATTACCCAAACCATTAAATTTGTGAATATTCTATATAATTGTTTACTGCAAGTGTCCCTACTGTTTTTCTTAGGCTTGTATTTTTTTTTTGAATTAAAACTTTATAACACGATCGATAACGCATCAGGTGAGTAAATGCTTAAATAGTTAGATGTGTAGATCAGTATCGCGGATGGCTGTACTGATATAGACATAGGGTGAGACATAGGGAAGGTTGATATATATGCAGGTAGATTGATAAGAAAAAAAATATTACGCTCGTAAAACATGGACACTTTACAGTTGATGTACATCACAAAACATAAGCCATAGCGATTTAGTATTGTGAGATTTTGGTAATCTACTACTTAGATCGTATCACAATTGATATGACGTCATAGGACGCACTAAGATGGAAACTTGTTCGCGTCCGAGCCATGGTTTAAACAATGTTGACTTTGAACATCACGCTATCTGTTATCACAGCGAGTTGGCGGATTTTTAGAAATGTAACCACGGGTTTGATAATAAATGGTTGTACACAGTTCGTTAACCACCACTGTAGATCAAGTCTTTATTCTGCTGGCTTCATTCGCGACCTTGGAAGTTAATGACCTAATTTGTGCAGCCGGTTGGTTTGGGGCGAATTGTACGTTACAATGTCACTGCTATAATGACTCAGTTTGTGACAAAACTACAGGGACATGTCCAAACAATGACAGTTATCAGCACGAATATTTCGGACCCCAGTGTCAGTAGTTGGATCTCGTTTACAAATACGCCCAAAAATCTGAACCTACTTTCCTGTTTGATAACAAGGACACCACTTGTATTCCGGACACAGATTCTACATCAGTTAAGGCAACTCTCAATAAATCTTTACCTTTCTCCTGTTTTAGGATTTATGTGAATGATTTAATAAAAGTTTCATGGTAAAACTAAATGGTTCTGCCTCATATAACAATGAATCACGGTTTATAGTTAGTTCGCACGAGATTGATGTCTTTTGCTCTGGAGCTGGTCTGATTAACAAGTTACGTATTGAAGGGGCGATAGTTGCAAATATCTGCTCCATCTACATTGGCGGGAATGAGAATGTGGCTCTCAAATAGAACACAAACCAGATCGACAAATGTAATGCTTGCTATACAGGAGACGGATGTGGACCAGAGGCCGCAGTTAACGGCAAAACAAAGACCAATCTCTATGACAATGACTGCACACACACACAAAACTGAGAAGTGGAACCAATTCTGTTTACTGGTATCTGAACTATGCCACTCCCCAGAAGACTCACACCGTTCGAATTTATCATCGAGCTAGCTCTATGATTCGGGTAAAGAATGCCACTCTACAGGCTTTCTCTGACAGTGGCGGTGCTGTGTTCCAGTATAATGATATATCATACCCAAACATTTCTGTGAACACTATTGTAGTCACCACACAAGCGCCAATGGCACACATTAAGATTGAGTTCTCACCGACCATTTCGCAGGCCGACAGTGCACTGACGGAGAGTGAGGTGCAAACATTTACATACACCTATTGTCTGGACGGGCATTCTTGGTCGTATTGTGCAGTGTGTAGTGGGTGTTGCAAAGGCTACAACGTCATCATCGTTACGTGTCACGGCAACTGTTCACATGGGATCTATGGACACGACTGCTCCGGGTCTTGTCTTAGTGTCTGTCCTTTATGTGAGGAAAAATCCGGAAATGCCTACAATGTAAACGTCCTGGCTACACTTGTAGTGACACTTGTCCCGATGGTAATTTTGGGCTACAGTGCAAACAGACGTGTTCTAATGGCTGTGGCATCATATGTGACCCGAAAAGTACAGACTGTACGTGCAAGGAAACGTACTACGGATCAGTCTGCACTCTCAAATGTCCGGACAACTGTTTCAACGACACCTGTGAACAGTCAACCGGGAACTGTACATGCAAGGGAACGTTCTACGAGTCAGACTGCACTCTCAAATCTCCGGACAACTGAAAGAAATCTGTGAACAGTTAATCGGGGCCTGCGTCTCGTATGTCGATGATTCACACGTTAAAAAGAGTATACTACAACAAACCCAAGCATATGGATACCTTAATGTGTTTCTGTGCTGGACATGGTTCATTTCTTGGTGTTTTTTCCGTGAAGCCATGGCTCATATCTTGATATGTTCCTGTGCTAGCCATGGCTCATATCTTGATGTGTTTCTGTGCTAGCCATGGCTCATATCTTAGCGTGTGTGTGTGTGTGTGTGTGTGTGTGTGTGTGTGTGTGTGTGTGTGTGTGTGTGTGTGCTGGCCATGGCTCATATCTTGGTGTGTGTCATGTTAGTCATATCTCATATCTTGGTGTGTCCGCGTTAATCATGTCTCATATCTTTATGTGTGTATGTGTTTAGTCATAACTCATATCTTAGTGTGTATCTGTGTTAGTCATGTGTCATATCTTTGTGTGTGCATGTTTGGGTTAGATATCTCATATCTTTGTGTGCATGTTTATGTTAGTCATATCTCATATCTTTGTGTGTGCATGTCTGTGTATGTCACATATCACATCCTTGTGCGTGCATGGCTATGTTTGGCATGTGTCATATCTTTGTGTGTGCATGTTTATGTCAGTCATATCTCATATCTTTAAGTGCATGTTTATGTTAGTCATGTGTCATATATCTTGATGTGTGGCAGTGTTAGTCATGCCTTGTATCGCTGTGTGCATGTCTGTGTTAGTCACCTCTAGTGACTCGGGCAGATGGTGCTCGTAAACCTGGGAGGGCCGACCATCTAAGGGCAGAATCTCCATACAGAAAAGATCATCTGCTGCCTTGCAGGAAAATTGGGGATAATCAAAGGCTAAGGAATGCAAACCTGAATAAAATGCTGGCTGAAATCTGATGCACTGGGCCAGAGTGGATCTTGCAGACTCTAATTGTGATGTTCTGTCTGTAGGGGCGATCAACACACTTAACCTGACAGCTGACTTCATGTGAAAGTCTGGAATCCTACTCTGATTGAGTCCTGATCGCAGAGAGAGAGAGAGAGAGAGAGAGAGAGAGAGAGAGAGAGAGAATCACGAATGAAGCAGTTTACAAAAGAATACAACAAGCAGGCGTGGTACGCGATGATTTTTGACTATCGTGAGGAAAGATAAATGAAATAGTTCAGCCACGTGTCACGATCGTCTGATCTAGTAAAGTCCATTTTACAAAGATCCTGGAAAAGCATTATATGTTATATGTTCCTTCCAGTCATGACGATATATGAAGGTGGAGGTATTTTTTAATGATTTGCGGAACTTGTTCTGGGTAATGTGGTGACGCAGGCCACTCTAATTTACTATTAAAAATCAGATACCATTTAAAGCTTGGTGTGTAATAGTGCTAGGTAGATGATGCGACTGGTAGTACTGTTACCTCACAAGCCACTTACTATTAACAGTGTCATCTTTTAACGCAGATGTAATTAATTTCAAACTTCTCATTAAAACAATTCAAAACAAAGTATCAATTGTAAACTCCAATTTCAGACAAAACACAAAACAATATGCTTGTCTGTTAATTGTTATTTTATCATTGTTTAATAATAATCCAGACGAGGATGTAAAATTGTCTCTCCACGGTTGTCAGTCTCTGCACTACAGCCAAGCCAACCTACAATATTCTGGTCACGACACCAGTTTCTCGTTATTTGTTACATACGAGACTTTATATTTTGTGGAGATCTTAAGTCTTCTTTCTCAAACTAGGCATTGAGAAGACATTAGTGAAACGACCTTCGTGGTGCAGCATCATCCTGAGACAGAGGCGCCGATGTTATACAATAGTCGGGTTTTGATGTCAGATATGGTAGAGGTTAATAATGATGCCGCTTATGTAAACTGTACTAATAACATAAATTACATACTGACATAAATTGATGTGGTACAATCTTTTGTTATCCGAGGGGCAAACACAGCAAGAGGTCGATGGCCATCATATATACAGATGAAGTTATGATAATTATATTGGTCGTAAAAATACAAATTTATAAGCAAAGTAATTTATAAATAAAATAATGAGAACGTCAAAGAATTGACTTATTTTTCTTTCTTTCTTCTTTTCTTATCTCATTGATACCTAAAAGGTGTCGTGGTTATATCATTTGTCGTTCTTGAGCTGCTAGAACTGTCTGAATTAGTGATTTTCCTTTGTTGTTACATGTTTCTATCACTGCATCTATCCATCTTCTTCTGGGCCTTCCTCTTGGTCTTTTTCCATGCATTCTCGAGAAGAACGCCCTTGATGGTGATTGATAAGGATTCATTCTGACCAGGTGGCCAAACCATTTAAGTTGTTGTTGTTGTTCTATATATTCTTGGCAGGGTTTAGTTCCTACAATTTTTCTTATGGTTTCATTTGGTATTCTATCTCTTCGTGTGTTGTTTGTTACTTTTCTCAAGGATCGCATCTCACATGTATTGATCTTTCTTAAATGTGATTTAGAAAGGGTCCATGTTTGACTTCCATAGCACAAAGTTGGTATGAAAATGCTATTTATCATTTGTTGTTTAGCTGGCATAGGCTCATTGCCCTACTAAATTCCTTCAGTTCTGAACTTTAAGACTGTCTGTGTACTGTCAAACTAAAACTAAAAAATCAACTGACCCCAAATCATTTCTGTTTAAAGTTTATAACTCAAAACTGTGAGCTTGAAGACTAATTTAATACACGTTTGAAAACTCCAATTAAATTTGCTTTTGTAGATTTTTGTTTCTGGCATCGTCCATACTCAAGGATGAAAGGTTAAGGGGATCAGTATTATTGGTCAATCTTATCTGCACCTTTAGATAGCCCCCCCCCCCTCTCCCCAGTAATTTGTATAACTTTGATCCAGCCTCTAGCAATTCGCCAAAAGCTGTCAATCAACCGATATCCACTGTGTTTGGAGTCGCTAAGATTACACTGTCATTGTGGCCTGTAGGTGACATTTCTTTACACTTACATAGGCTTAATACTCCGGTCAACTGGCGAAATTGCAAGGGCAGCTTCACAGTGATCTGATCTGGCAGGACCAGCAATCCGCTGAAACACACATTCACACCCACACGAGAATGGCGATTCGGGTCGAATCTACGGAAAGATTTCCCTTGTGAAGTCTCCGTAAGAGTCGCTGAAATGTCTAGTCTAGTTGAAGGTATGATCACCTATCACCTTTCAGGAAGTAGGAACTACATTGTTACGCGAATACAGAGTGCTTTGTACCATGGGAACTATAGAACCTGCAGGAATAAAATTGATTGATTTAGTTTCCCAATCCCACAATTTTACAACTTACGACCATACTGGTTTATATACTATTAATGAAAACCGTCGAAGAGATGCGTGAGCCAACGCAACTGGCCCACGTGCCATGGGTTGGGCCATGCTGACCTAAATGACTGATCAAGTTGAGTTAAGTCAACAAATACTTGTTTATTTAGAGTTTCATTATATCCATAACTTGCATGCAAATTATCAACGTTACAGGAAACATACTTGTCACTCTTTCTAATCTATTGTCTCTGAATGTTCTATCAGCGCCTATGAACTACAATTCCTGACTTCGGCCGGTGATGAAGACTGTAGCTATAAGGTACAGTGAAAGATATCTTTGTCGCTTACTAGCACCTACTTCAATCCATGTATGTCCTATTGCTTCCTATTACAAATGTAATTTAACTTAAAACACATGATCACAATCTCCTTTCAGATTCTATTATTTAACTCTAAACATAGTTGGCTCTACCAACCTACACAATAGCTGACCTGCCTGTACCTGACCACTTCTGGTGTGGGGACAATTATAATATAATATGTAATAAAGCCCTTTTCGTCTTGTCAGACGGTCTAGTGGAGGCTATTGTGTATTTTGTTGAGGTTTTGTTTTTGTCAAACAGCTTCTCTCGTGGCTAATTCTACCAATGTTTGACAAACACACACGGCCACAGAATGAACAAGTCAGGCCCACAGATCCACAAGGTTTTCCATAATTTTTCACGAGTCTTTTCACTTCTAAGTTGTACCCTGGTACAGTCTCAAATGACGTTACACCATTCCTTATACATTCTCTCCATGATGTGCAATCACTTGCCATATGTTCCCAGTCATTTTCACAGATGGAGAAGTCATTCAGAGATGATTTACAGATATCTCAATATCGTAGTTTAGGTCTGCCTATATATAGTATTCTACATCGCAGATGGAGCCGTCTCACATCGGCAGGATCTCATCTCACCTTCAGACCGTATACTCGTTCGTGGAAAGAAAGGTGTCAAATAGTGTTAAACGCATATACGTCATATATTTATATATATATATATATATATGTGTGTGTGTGTGTGTGTGTATTTATATATTTATGTGTGTGTGTGTATTATATATATATATATATATACATATAATCGTCCCTACACCAGAAGTGGTCAGTCAAAGGGAGATCAGCTATGGTATAGGTTGGTAGAGCCCACCAGGTTTATAGTTAGATAATAGAATCTCCGAAAGGGGATTGTAATAATGTTTTCAGTTAAGGTTAAATTAGTAATAAGAAGCAATAGGGCACTCGTGGATTGCAGTATCTGCGAGTATGAGACAAAGATATTTTTCGCTATAAGTTATAGCTACAGTCTTTATCACCGGCACATGTCAGAAATTGTAGTTCATAGGCGCAGATAGAACATTCAGAGACAATAGATTAGCAAGATTGACAACCATGTTTCCTGTCACGTTGATGCGTTTCATCCCACTTATGGATGTAATGAAACTCTAAATAAAGAAGTTTTGTTGACTTAACTCAATTTGATCAACTATTTGCTTTCGACTCCCTGTGGAGCATAGGTGTCCAACAAACAATTTCGAAGCTCCCGTTCTATTTCTTGCCATTCTTTTGAAATCATTCCATCTCTTCCCTGTCATTTTCATCTCTGCTTCCACTTATCTTCTCCTATAATATTTTTCTCTTCCTCTTTGTCTTTTTCCTTGGGGATTTCATAAAAGGGGTTGTTGTGTAATACACTCAGTTGGCTTCCGCAGTGTGTGCCATATTCAGGCCGTCGTCTTTGTTATATCTCTTTATCCACTAGTATTTAGCTGGTACATTTCCATAATTCTGTGTTAGTGATTTTGTCCCGCTATTTTCATTCTTTTATTCTACGCAAGGATCTATTAATGAAAGGGTGTATCTTCATGATTGTCATTTTAGTTGTGCTCTATATTTCACAGCTATTTAATATGAGTGACTTAACATTGTAGTTGAAAGTTGTTATTTTTGTATTTAACCTCATTTTGGTGTATTTCTATATGTCTCCTAATGCAACGAATGCTCGTCTTGATTTTGATACCCTTAACACCCCATATCCGTAGTTGAAACACTCTTTTTAAGATCTGCAAAATCTTTTTAAAATAAATAGTAAAGTAAAGTACCCCCGTCACGCCAAGTGGCGTATAGGGAATATGGTGTTAGTTATCATAAATTTTACAGACCTTCGGCACATGCTTTTTGAGGTAATGTGCTCGGTATTACGCCCGTGTCGCTTTATTTTCCCAGAAAAAAATCCGGTACCCATTTAGGGCTGGGTGAACTGGAGCCGTCGGTTGGGATCGAACCCTACCTCTTGTCCTTTGTAGTCCAGTTCACTAACTACTGAGCTATCACGGTTCCCTTTTAAAATAAATAATCATTAAATAATAAATATTTAATAACAGACTTACACTGGTAAATAATAGATGGTAAAAATTTTAATAAACACTTTCGATAGTATATATTTAAATAAACACTTGCAATAGTATATATTTAAATAATCACTTAGAATATATATTTTATGAGTATATACTTTAATACACACTTTCGATAGTATATATTTTAATAATCACTTACAATAGTATATATTTTAATAAACACTTTCGATGGTATATATTTTAATAAGCACTTTCGAAAGTATATATTGTAGTAAACACTTACGATAGTATATAATGTATTTTAAAAACACTTTCAGTAGTATATAAAAAAACACTTTAGATATTATATATTTTAATAAAAACTCTTTTGGTAGTATATATTTTAATAATCGCTTACGATATTATATATTTTAATAAAAACTCTTTTGGTAGTATATATTTTAATAATCGCTTACGATATTATATATTTTAATAAACAGTTTTGAAAGTATATAATTTAATTAACACATACTTCTTCTTCTTCTTTCCTTCCTCATCTACCTTTCAGCGTTGAGGGTAGACATAATTAGCGGTCTTTTGCTCTTCTGTTCGCTTCTGCTGCTGTTATGTTTTCTAGTACTTCTAGTATTCCATCTTGTTCTTGGTCGACCCTTGGGTCTGGTGTTCTTACAACGTTTGTTTAAGGCTCGTTGTGTTGTGTTTTGTTCTTTCTGCCTTTCACGTGGCCAAACCATTTTATCTGTTGTTTCCTTATATATTCTATGGCGGGGGCTATTCCTAGCTTTTTTCTCAGTTCTTCGTTTCTGATCTTATCTCTCAGACTGTTTCCTGTCATTCGTCTAACACATTGCATCTCAGTAGAGGTTAATTTTTCTTATTGTTCTTGCATCTAGGGTCCATGTCTGGCATTTGTAGCACAACGTTGGGATAAAGATTGTATTGTATAGTGCTCGTTTTGCCTCCAGAGTTATTTCCTTGTTGGACAATAGTGGTGATAACTGTCCGATAATTTGACAAGCTTTGTTGCATCTTGATTCTATCTCTGCTGTTTGAGAATTATCGTTTGTCATTAGACTTCCTAGGTATTTGAATTCCTCTACTTGTTTTAGTTGTCTGCCTTCTATAGTTATGTTGATGTTCTGTTTATTTTTGGCGACATTCATGACTTCTGTTTTGTTGATGTTGATTTTCATGTTGTATTTTGTGCCTGAGATGTTGAGTTTGTTTAAGTGTTCTTGTAGGTCTTCTATTGTTTCATGTATTAGTGCCTGATCGTCTGCAAATAAAAGCTCGTTGATCTCCTCTGTCTCTGATGGGTTGGCTAGCTTGCATATATGGTCCATGTATGTAATAAACAGTAGGTTGGGGGGGGGGGATAGTACGCACACCTATTTTACACCTGATTTAACTTCGAAATGGTCTGTGTAGCATGCTGTTGTTCTGACCCTGCAGCTGTTGTTCTGACCCTGCAGCTGTTGTTCTGACCCTGCAGCTGTTGTTGATGTAGAGACTTTTAATAAGGTTGGTTAGATGTTGGCTTACTCCGTATGTTGTTAGTATCTCATACAGTTGTTCTCTGTTTACTCTGTCGAATGCTTTTTCCTGGTCAATGAAGGCTATGTATAAGTTTTGATTGTGTTCTGTCGTTTTTTCTGCAAGCTGTGTTTTAATGTGAATAGTGCGTCGGTACATCCTCTGTTTTTTTCGGAACCCCATTTGAGAATCGCTTAACTGTAGTTGTATTATTGGTCTCAGCCTTTTTTCCAAGATTTTGGCGTATAGCTTTCCTATATGACTGAGAAGAGATATACTTCTATATTGATTGCAGTCTCTTTTGCTACCTTTCTTTTTCTATATTGGTATGATGATTGCCTGTTGCCAGTCTTCTGGCGCTTGTTGTTGGTGCCATGCTGCATTAAATATTCTGTGCAGCCATTGCACTTCTGTTTCTCCTGCTGCTGCTATTATTTCTATTGGTATGTTATCTATCCCCGGTGCTTTATTTCTTGGTGCATATTTGATTACTTCTTCGATTTCCTCTTTCATGATGTTGGGTTCAGTATTCGTGAGTTCTAGCGTGGTTTTTGTTGTCTTATTTGTAGTTGGTATGTTTAACAGGTCTTCAAAATAGTCTTTCCATTTCTGTTGCATACATTGGTTATTTGATATTGGCTGTCCGTATTTGTCATTTATCAGCTTAGTAGGATCATGGTTTTCTTTTCTCGCTCTTGTGGCTTTTACTGCTTTGTAGAGATCTCTTGTGGCTGTCTTGAAGTCCCTGCTCATATTTTGTCCGAATTCTGTCCAATTATTTTGCTTGGCTTCTTTGATCAAAATTTTAACTCTTTTTCGAACTAAGGCATATTTTTCATATTTTTTCTTGGTTCTTGTTCTAGCTCCAATTTTTAAACAGTTTCTTCTTTTCTTTAATTGATTCTCTGATTATTTCGTTCCACCACTGGGTGCCCTTTTTCCCTTCTCTTGTTCTTAGCTTCGTTCCACAAACTGTTTTAGAGATGTTGGTTACTGTTTCCTTAAATCGTTTCCACTCTTCTTCTACTGTTACTTCGTTACTTCGTTAGGGAGTTTCTTGAATTCCTCTCTTAGTTTTTCTTCTAGGGTTTTCCTTGTTTCTTGATCTTTTAATTGTTTTATTTTTATTGTCTGTTCTTTTCGCTTTTTTTTGTTTGTTTTCGTATGTTCTCTTTATTTTTGGCTGTCTTAGTGTGATCATAACCATCTTGTGATCCGTGTCATGTGTAATATTTGGGATTGCTCTACTGTTGGTTACTCTTTTTTTGTTCTGTTTTCTTGTTAGTATAAAATCTATCTGGCTTCTGCATGTTGTGTCATTCCATTTGCACCAGGTGTATAATTGCGACTCTCTGTGTTTGAAGAATGTGTTGGTGATAAATAAATCATTTTGATTGCATAGATCCAGCAGTCTGCTTCAATTTTCGTTTATTTCAGCTGTTTTATCGCCAAAGGGTCCTAAAATATCACTGTTCTCACTGTTGCGTTTCCCAAGCCTTCCATTAAAATCTCCCATCACTAACATGTCGTCGGTTTCGTCAATCTTGTTAATAATTTCAATCAATGCGTCGTACAATTTGTCGCTGTCTCTTTCATTGTTGTTGCCTGGTGCGTAGATTTGAATGTAATTTGTTTTTCGATCGTCTTCTAGTAGTTTAATTGTGAGAATTCTTTCTGAATGGTATTTTATTTCTAGAATGTTCTTTGCGTGTTCTGGGTCGATGATAAAACCTACTCCATGTGTTGCTCTTTCTGTTTTGTTGACTCCTGAGAATATTTTCGTGTAGTAAACATTATATAAACACATGCAGGGGTAAACATTCTGTGCTAAAGGTGTCATATATATAAACAATATTTACGATTGTTATTAACGCTATTGAGTTACTGAGTTATATATAGGTCATCATCACTGCACTCCGAACATGTCCATAGTTGCTCAGATCTCCTCCTCAGCAAGTCCCACAGTGTTCAGCGACTGACGACTCCAGTTCTGTGTTGATTGATAAGTCTTCTTACACGCCCATTAAGTTTCTTGTTTCTGGCTGTGCCCATCTTAACTCCGATATCTTTCATCCAAAGGAGTGACGTGGACTCATGATTGTCGAAGTCCTGTGCCCTTCCCACATTTTGGAGGGCATTGATGACATGCTATAAGCTCGAGACGCTAACACTTGACGGTATCCGTCATAGACGAGTTGTGTTTGGTGACTTTTTGACCTTCAAAACAACAATGTACTCGATAATTGAAATGAGAATGAAAGTCTCAAAAAGGAGTGAAAATATCTCGGGGAAACTTGAATATATACAAACGAATTTTAAGAAAAGAACAATTTTCACAGAATCACAGACAATCTTAGGTTCTCAAGTTATTTCGATTGTTTGTCTTACTGAAGTTAACATTTTGTTCTGTTCTCATTCCTTCCACTTCTCACCTGCCCCAAAACCAGAACCGCTGTCAGCAAAATAAATTAAATAGAATGATTCATTACGTCACTGTTCTTGTTCATTATGTTTCAAGCTAAACCATCGACGTCTGTACAAAGTAAGCCTGAAGACTGAAAGGGGAAACCCCGGAGAATTCACACCTACCGTTTTCAGCTTTGAGAACAGGGGCTTGTGGGTAGAATGACGTCAGCCTTATATATGACGTCAGCTGAAAACGTCAAGCTTTAGTTGTTCAGAAATTCGTGCCCACAGAGTTTATTAATTATCTCAGAAACTGTTTGATGAATTTCTGTAATTCATTTTCGTGAAATCTTATTTTTTCACCAACCTTCAGTCTGATTTTTTGCCCTACTGTCATGCATTTAGGAAAGATTTTTGCTTATTTGAGGTGTAAAAAAACATGATTTTCTTGCTTGTCCTAAAGTTTAGGATTTTACAATACCCGCATTTCTTGTAATCAACTCACAATTTAAAAAGGCAAATTTGACGTGCACAACACACAATATTAGCACCATTTTGCACTAGTAACTTGTAATACACTCGCCGCTGCGAGGTTTTTTTTCGTCATTTTATTTCCGGTTTCTTGTTAAATTGGTCCAGGGGCGTATTTCGAAAAAAATATTTACTATTAATGTATATTCCTTTATATGTGATAATTTGCAAGCTGTTGTGAAGTGACTACTTGATTTTTCAAACCATAAAGAGTTTAGAGTGTAAATTCATCACTGTGCAAAAGGTAACTGTGTTATTGTACAGGCACTTTTGCAAGGAATCTAAAAGGGGTCAGTTATATTAGGATATATATTTAAAAAAAAACAGAAAATAGAACACGGGCAGCTCTAAATAGAGATAGAACGTCTTTTAATCGATGGATCGGACAGAACTTTGACTCTGCAGAGGCGACGGTCAAGCAAGGAAGAAAAGTGAAAGTTGATGATTTTGACAAAGATGTTATTAGACGTGAAATTTTGAAAATATTTGAATCGAATCAACTTGTTACACTGCTCAAACTTAAAGTTCGACTGCAATTAGAATGTAATATTGAAATCTCAAAATCTGAATCTACTTTCCTGTTTGATAACAACGACACCACATCAGCCACATGTAATCCGGACACATATTCTACATCAGATGAGGCAACTCTCAATCAATCTTTGCAGTTCTCCTGGTTTAGGATTTATGTGAATGACTTCGACTATCCGGACAGTTTAACGGTAGAAATAAATGGTTCTGTCTCATGCGAAAATGAATCAAGGTTTGTAGTTGGTCCGCACGGGATTGGTGTCTTTTGCTCTGGGGCTGGTCTGATAAACAAGTTACGGATTGAAGGGCGATAGTTGCAAATATCTGCTCTATCTACATTGGCGGGGGTCGGAATATGGCTCTCAAACAGAACACAAACCAGACCGACACATCTAATGCTTGTTATACAGGAGACGGATGTGGACCAGAGGCCGCAGTTAATGGCAAAACAAAGACCAATCTCTATGACAATGACTGCACACACACACACACAATTGAGAAGTGGAACCAATTCTGTTTTCTGGTATCTGAACTTTGCAACGCACCAGAAGACTCACACCATTCAAATCTATCATCGAGCTAGCACTATGATTCGGGTAAAGCATGCCTCTCTAAAGGTTTTCTCTGACAGTGGCGGCGTAGTGTTCCACTATGATGATATATCATACCCTAATATTTCTGTGAACACTAATGTAGTCAACACACAAGCGCCAATGGCACACATTAAGTTTGAGTTCTCACCGATCAATTCTCAGGCCGATATTACACTGACGGTGTGTGAGGTACAAACATTTACAGACACCTATTGTCTGGACGGGCATTCTTGGTCGTTTAGTGGGTGTAGTGGGTGTAGCAAAGGCTCCAATGTCATCATCGGTACGTGTCACGGTAACTATTCACATGGGATCTATGGACAACACTGCTCTGGGTCTTGTCTCAGTGCATGTTCTTTATGTGAGGAAAAATCCGGAAAATGCCTACAATGTAAACATCCTGGCTACACATGTAGTGACACTTGTCCCGATGGTAATTTTGGGCTACAGTGTGAACAGACGTGTTCTGATGGCTGTGACATCATATGTGACCCGGAAAGTGCAGGCTGTACGTGCAAGGAGACGGGTCAGACTGCACCCTCAAATATCCGGACAACTGTTTCAACGACACTTGTGAACGGTCAACCGGGAACTGTACATGCAAGGGAACGTTCTATGGGTCAGACTGCACATTCAAATCTCCGGACAACAGTTTAAAAGAAACCTGTGAACAGTTAATAGGGGCCTGCGACTCGTATGTCGATGATTCCCACGTTAAGAAAAGTCTGCCGACTACAACAAACCCAAGCATATGGATACCTTAATGTGTTTCTGTGCTGGACATGGTTCATTTTTTGGTGTTTTTCCGTGAAGCCATGGCTCATATCTTGATGTGTTTCTGTGCTAGCCATGGCTCATATCTTAGCTTGTGTGTGTGTGTACTGGCTATGGCTCATATCTTGGTGTGTGTCATGTTAGTCATATCTAATTTCTTGGTGTGTCCGTGTTAATCATGTCTCATATCTTTATGTGTGTGTGTGTTTAGTCATGTCTCATATCTTAATGTGTATCTGTATTAGTCATGTGTCATATCTTTGTGTGTGCATGTCTGGGATAGTGATATCTCATATCTTTGTGAGCATGTTTATGTTAGTCATATCTCATATCTTTGTGTGTGCATGTCTGTGTTTGTCATATCTCATATCCTTGTGTGTGCATGGCTATGTGAATCACATCTCATATCTTTGTGTGTGCATGTCTATGTTAGTCATATCTCATATCTTTGTGTGCATGTCTATGTTAGGCATGTGTCATATCTTTGTGTGTGCATGTCTATGTCAGTCATATCTCATATCTTTATGTGCATGCTTATGTTAGTCATGTGTCATATATGTTGATGTGTGTCAGTGTTAGTTATGCCTCCTTTCGCTGTGTGCATGTTTGTGTTAGTCACATCTTATATTTTTGTGTGTGCATGTCTGTGTTAGTCACCTCTAGTGACTCGGGCAGATGGTGCTCGTAAACCTGGGAGGGCCGACCATCTAAGGGCAGAATCCCCCTACAGAAAAGACAATCTGCTGCCTTGCAGGAAGATTGGGGACAATCAAAGGCTAAGGAAAGCAAAACTGAATAAAATGCTGGCTGAAATCGGATGCACTGGGCCACTGGCGCAGAACACAGTGCAACGTATTAACGGGTGTTCAATCAGAGTGGATCTGGCAGACTCTAATTGTGATGTTCTGTCTGTGGGGGCGATCAACACACTTAACCTGACAGCTGGCTTCATGTGAGAGTCTGGAATCCTACTCTGATTGAGTCCTGAACGCAGAGAGAGAGAGAGAGAGAGAGAGAGAGAGAGAGAGAAAGAGACAGAGAGAGAGAGAGAAATCTCAAAAACGACTCTTTGGAAGATCGCAAGTAATAAGTTTAAGTCATCCTTACAGGATGTAAAAGTATATAGAGGGGCAGATGTAGCTTCTGATCATCATCTTCTGTTAGCCAAACTTAAAATTAAATTTAAAAGGTATACTACAACAAATAAGGGTAGAAAGTATTTCAATGTAGGGTTTCTTAAAGAACAAGGAATTAAAGATAAATTCGAAGTCACAATATCAAACAAATACCAAGTCCTCCAACAACTAGAAAATACAATAAATATAGAGGATCATTGGAAACAGGTAAAAAAATATATGGAAAGAGACATGCGAAGAAACACTGGGGAAAAGAGAACGCCAGGATAAGGCATGGATGACAGCAGAGACCCTGGATAAAATTAAAGAAAGAAAGAACAAGAAAGCAGACATAAATAAAAGCAAAACAAGAAGTAATAAAGCCAAGACACAGGAAGCTTACACAGAGGTGAACAAAGAAGTGAGAAGATGCATTAAAAGGGATAAGAGGAAATATATAGATGAACTAGCTAAAGAGGCAGAAGAATCAGCAAATAAAGGGAATATGAAAGAACTGTACAACAGCACATAGAAATTAGGTGGAAAATACAAACACATCAACGCCTTTATCAAAGATAAGAAAGGAAATCTGCTTAGTAATATAAGGGAACAAATGGAGAGATGGAAAGAGCACTTTGAAGAACTTTTGAACAGACCCGGCTCAAATAATCCTCCAGATATACTACCAGCAGAAGAAGAGTTACACGTTAACTGCGGAAAACCAAGCAAAGAAGAAATAATGAAAGCCATCAAACTATTAAACGATGGTAAAGCCACAGGACCAGATGAAATTCCTTCGGAAGCCATCAAAGCAGATATTAACACCTCTACTAAGATGTTACGTGATCTATTGGATAAAATTTGGGAGAGGGAAGAAATACCTAAAGACTGGAGAGAAGGTTATATGATCAAACTACCAAAGAAAGGAAGTTTACAGGAGTGCACAAATTATAGGGGAATTATGCTCCTATCAGTGCCAGGAAAAATATTAGGAGAATCATTCTGGAGAGACTAAAAGAGGCTATAGAGAAACACTTGAGAGATGAACAAGCAGGTTTTAGGAAGAACAGATCATGTGCTGATCAAATAACTACTCTACGTATAATAGTTGAACAAAGTCTAGAACTAAAATCCCCACTTTATATTGGATTCATAGATTAGTTCAGACAGAAGAATGCTTTGGAAGTTGCTGAGTCATTACGGAATCCCCATAAAGTTTATTAACCTGATAAAAACAATGTATGAAGGAACAAAATGTAGTGTGGTGCATGAATGACAGCTTACAGAAGCATTTGAAATAAGAACAGGAGTAAGGCAAGGATGCCTTCTGTCTCCATTCCTCTTTCTACTGGCCATAGATTGGATTATGAAAATAACTCAAAACAACAGAAATGGCATCCAGTCGTCACTGACCAAACAACTTGATGATTTAGACTTTGCTGATGACATAGCCCTCCTATCACACAGCCATCAACAGATGCAGGATAAAATGAGTATATTAGATGAGAGATCACAACAGCTAGGACTAAAGATTAATAGAGATAAGACCAACATTATGAGAATTAATGCAGTTGGCAATAACCAAATAAAACTAGGAGAAATACCTCTACTAGACGTACAATCTTATATATATATATCTGGGCAGTAATATAGATAAAGAGGGAGGAACAGAAAATGATACCAAAAATAAGGATATCAAAAGCAAGAGGAGCTTTCATTGCACTGGGAAACATATGGAAATCCAAAGAAATTAGGCTAAATACAAAAATAAAAATTTTCAACTCAAATGTTAAGTCGGTCCTATTATATGGCTGTGAAGCATGGAGAATAACAAAATTAACAATCACGAAGGTACAGACTTTCATTAATGGATGCTTGCGCAAAATAAAGGGATGGAAATGGCAGGACAAAGTCACTAACGTGGAATTATGGAAATGTACAGGTCAAATACCAGTGGATAAAGAGATACAGCGAAGACGATGGCGCTGGATAGGACACACACTACGGAAGCCAACTGAGAGTATTACACAACAGGCCCTTTTTTGGAATCCCCAGGGGAAAAGACAAAGAGGAAGACCAAAGAATTCTCGGAGAAGACAGATCGAAGCAGAGATGAAGATGATGGGGAAGACATGGAATGATCTTAAAAGAATGGCAAAAAATAGAACGACTTAAAAAGTGTTTGTTGAAGACCTATGCTCCACTGGGAGCTAAAAGATAGAAGAAGAGGCGTTGGTTTCACTTTTCGAAAATCTGCTAGTGGTAGAAATATTGTTTGTGAAAAACCACACCTGACAGCTGCCCGAAGCAAATACCTGAGGCAGATCCGTGAGCGACGAATGGAAGGCTACGATATAGTATATTTGGATGAAACGTGGGTCAATGCTCATCTACATATGAGAAAAAATGGCAATCAGTTAACAGAGAAATTAAAAAAAAGCATTCCCTGCAGCAAAGGACAACACATTATACTGGCACATGCTGGCAGTAGAGAGAATGGTCTTGTTAATGACACACAACTTATTTTTCAATCAAAGTCAACAGACAATAGGGACTACCACACTGAAATGAATGGACAAATTTTCAGAGACTGGATAGAGAACACTCTACTCCCCATTCTGGATAGACCTTCATGACTTGTAATGGACAATGCATCCTATCATAATGCGTTAGCGCCGGAGGACAAAGGGGAGCCGCGATAGCTCAGTGGTTAGTGAACTGGACTATCTATCTATCTATCTATTGTCCTTTCGAGCCGAAGACGGCACATAGGGCAGAACCACAATCTCAAAAACAGAAACCGTGCGTGCCAAAGTGGCACATATTGCAGAGATCACTGCTTCTAAAATCTATGGCTCTGTTTCCATAACAATACTTTTTACAATGACAGCTTGTAAGGATCAACCTCCTTAGTCGCCTCTTACAACATTACATTACGACATTACGAACTGGACTACTAAGGACAAAAGGTCGGGTTCGATCCTGATCGACGGCTTCCAGGTTCACCCAGCCTTAAATGGGTACCGGATTTATTCTGGGAAAGTAAAGCGGCACGGGCGTAATACTGACAACATTACCCCAAAAATCAGATGCCGAAGGTCTGTAAAATTGATAGTCACTAACACCATATTCACTATACGCCACTTGGCGTGACGGGGTTCTTTACTTTACTCTTTTTCACTGGAGGACAGTTCCTAATTCGTCAAGCGCAAAAGATCAAATCATCATATGGCTTAGAAAAGAAAATGTTTCCTTTCAAAACACTCAGTTAAAACCAGAGTTGTTGTAACTTGTCAGACAAACTAAGAAGACAAAGTTATATCAAATTGATAAAATAATTGCAAAGTATGGCCACACATTTCTTCGCCTCCCACCTTATCATTCGCACCTCAACCCAATAGAACTTGTGTGGGCTAAAGTCAAAGGGCAAGTTGCTACGCAGAACACGACGTTTAAAAATTTGTGATGTTAAAGAATTGACGCGTGATGCCCTCTCAACGATAAACATTGAATACTGGAAAAAATGTGACGACCATGTGCTCAGAGAAGAGGAACAATACTGGCAACGAGATGGATTGCAGTTTATACAGCCGATAACAGTTGTTAACCTCTTAGAGACTTCTGATTCGGAATGACAGACTTCTGATTCGGAATGACATATGTATGACATGTGCACAATTCTGTTGATGAAACTCTTACAATTTTCTGACTATGTGTGTTTGATGTTCTGGTTGTTCCATATATTTTGTTGATGACACGCCTGCTAGTTTGCGAATATGTGTGTTTGATACTTTGGTCAAAGTTTACCTATCTCTGTTCCGAAGATATAAAGTCAAATGAAAAAAATGTTGCCCCATTCAATGTGATACGGATACGCCTTTGTTAGAAAATTAACATAATTTATAGTAAAATCTAACGTTTAAAGCACGCTTGATATTTTCCTAAAATTATATAACAAAAAACGATTTATGCAAAATTCAGAATACCCTGTACTTAAATGTTATAAAATCTGAATGTCGGTGAAAAAATAAGATTTCATGAAAAAGAATTACAGAAATTCATCAAACAGTTTCCGAGGTAATTGATCAACTCTGTGGGCACGAATTTGTGAACCAACTATAGTAAAGCTGTTTTTATTCGCGTTTACCACTGACGAAGTCCCTAGAGACTAGGAACTGAATTTTGCGTGTTAATCCGTTTTTCCCTGGCAGCCATGTGCACTGGGGTCCCTCGCCGCACAGGCAGATAACTCCGATTTCATACGTACTCATATTTTTTTCTTCCATGAGTAATTGACGCTTCAAGCCGGACCTCGCTGCTGAGACCAGGGGTTGTTGCCGCAGAGAGAAATCATAAATAAAAATCCCAACCGGTGCAGCTGGGATTTGAACCACCAACCTCTCTGTCTCAAGGCCAGCGTCTTGCCTTGAGACCAACCAGTTCCCCATAAAGTTGTTTGAGATTTATCGTTCATCTCTCAGACTTACTTTTTTAGATGGCGATGACAAGATTGACCTAGAGAAATGAAATAAAAAAGAAAGAAAAAGAAATAAAAGAACTGAAGATTTCAAAAGTTCATGACCACTAAATGACCTATTTAAATCAACCACTCACTTATCAACAAACAGGAATGCCTTCAGCACTTCTGATAAATGTGCTCAACACTTCACCTTTATAAGTTAAAATCTCCTCGCACCACGCACCTCCAGGACCTCGGACGTGACTCACAAAAGGTGCAGAATCAATCAAGGCCGAGCATGGAGCAGTCCAAATATCATTCAAATCTTTACGCTGGAAATGAACATGACTGTAATAGCCAGAATAACAATCATCAATCTTGTAAGTGACTTGTAGGTTGACCAGCGGATCACGAGGAGCCCTGAACATGTGACCAAGGAAAGGTCTGTCCTGTAAAGGAAATATGGTAGACTTGAGGAACGCTGGTTGATTCGGCAAATGCCGGTCCCAAATATGAGTTCTATTTCGTTTGTAAAAACTGATATCCAGATACGGCGCCCGGTACGTGTTAATTGGCTCACCTGTTTCATGGAAGAACTTGTACCTGAAGAATATAAACATAAAAGGTTCACGCTTTCATAGCCATGTCATAGTTGTAGTTATAAGATATGTACCAAGAAGGTAAATATGTCAAAGGTAACGTAAATATGACTAAAGCAATGTAAATATGATTCATCATCATCACGTATCGGGCCTGCTGGCTTAGGTGATCATGTCTCTCCACAACTTTCGATCTCGACAGTTATTTATCATTTTACAATGTTACAATGTATTCCAGTTGTTCTCTTCTCATTACATGGCCAGAAAATGATGATTGTTTCTTCCTAATATTAAAAATTAGCTCTCTTTTTGCTTTGACCTCTCTCAGAACATCTTCATTACTCTTCTTAGCTGCCCATGGTACTCTCAACATTCTTCTTTAAAACCACATTTCTACAGACTCCAGTGATTTTCTTGTCTGTTGTCCTATTGTCTATGATTCTTATCCATATGTTAAAACTGGTTCTACATAACATTTAAGAACTCTTTTTCTTGGTTCTATTGTCAAAAATGGATTGCATAGTATCTTCCTCATTTTTTTTAAAAGCTGCTTCTGCTTGAGTCATTCTGCATCCCGCCTCTGTTGTACATCTTCCGTCTGAGGTTAACAAAATTCCCAAACATGTAAATTCGTTTACTAGTTTTAATATTGTTCCACTTGTCTTCAATAAAGATGCACTGAGGATGCACCTAAGGAAACAATGGGAGTCACTAGGTTTGTAGAAGACCGAGGTAAGTAGACCAGAGACACGTAAGGAAACTGTAATAACTAGGAAGGAGACAGTGGAGGTGGAAATGTAGGAAGTGATGTGGATCAGGGAGTAAATATGTCCAACATGGTCGATGAATAGGGAGATTTCCTCCTCGGAAAGGTCAGTCAGACCGATGTGTCAACAATGTACCAACGATAAATAAGGGAATATAGTGCAATTGTTTTCACAGCTTGCGGTCTGAGCAGGAAATGTTACTTACTGTATATTTTTCAGCACTTTTAACGCTGCTTCAACTTTCCAGTTCATAATAAGGCAATTATCTTCAGCTTATAATTCCTGCATTATATGGCGTAAAGTAGTGGTTCGTTTACAATTATATATATATATATATATATATATATATATAACTGTCTAAATTACAGTGTCATAAAGCATAAAGCTAAACAACTAAAATACATTTTAACTTTAAAAATCATCTCTATCTTATTTTGAAAATGAAAAATAGCAAACACTTTTTATCGAGAATAAAGAATTTCGTTTGTTCAATCTGTTCTCGTACTTGTATTTTGAGGGTGTCCCCACAGATGGTGACGATACGAACCTCCGATTGAAATAGACGAGCCCGTATCCAGGTGGACAGTTACTCTCGAAAGCTTTTCGGATCTTCTCCTTGTCTAGTAACCTAACAATGACATCTAGATCGTCATCCCATGGGATAATTCCGTGATGTCGGTATGAACCCAGTAGGGATCCCTGTTGAAAAGAAGGCGGGAGAAATACTAAATTAGGTAGGTGATTTCTATTTATAAATTTGATATTTAACGAAAATAAAATAAATACAAAATGTGTCAGTGAAACTGAACTCAGGCCAGAGTGAAATATTTTCACATTTAGCTCACATTTGAAATTCGCTGTCAGCTGTGCTATCGGGATTCACCATCAGCTAAGTCTTGCTTCAGCTGTATATATATATATACATATATATATGTATATATATATATTGGCATATTTTCACTTATTATATACTTTTACCCTCTGATATGTAGCACATCTCTTTCTCTCGTTTCATCATTTCATCTCTTGTCCCTCTGTTTACTTCTCCTCGACTTATCGTGTCGATCATCTTAGATGTAGTAGAATTTATTTGTTTTTCATAGTTTGTTACTGTTCTCGTTTTCTGAGCAAGCTGCACGTAGGCTGACAAGTCAATATTTTCTTCTTGTCTTCCATTTTTTGAAAAGGTGCCACCATACATTATAGGAGTGTACGTCGCACTCCACTACTGGCTCTTTGCCACCAGCTTTACCGCAGCACTGCAATTATTTGCCTTTTCCCAGACAGAAATTGTATAATAGGAGAAATTGGAGATTTTTGTGCAATAAATATGTATTAATGGATGAGAGTATGAAAGGGAATATTTCAATGTAAAGCTGATTATATTTGAAAGCTCAGATTTACTTGTATAGGAGATGAAGAAAAGAAAAAGATTAAAAATATGTATGTCTGGGTGTATATGTGTATGTGTGCTCGCGCGTGTGTATATGTCATTACCATCACCGTTATCAGATCTAGGTAATTGTATCTCTGGTGCGTCTCAACATCTTTTTATCAATTTTGTTGTTGATTTCATACCAAAACAGGTTTCTGAACTGTCTTGTATCATTTCTTGTTCCTTCCCTCTAACTTTTCTTCCTTTAATGTTTCTTGTTGTCATAATATATCCAAATTGTTCCTGTCTCGTCACAGAGACAATGATGACAGTCATCCTGATGTAAATGAGCTTTCTTTTTTTTCTGTCTTTTTTTTAAGATCGCTCTCATTACTCTTTTAAACTGTTCATAGTATTCTTAACTTTCTTCAGCAAAACTATATTTCTATGACCTCCAAATATTTTCTTTTCTGCTCTCTATTTCCAGGATTTACATACATATGTCAAAAATGGCTTAAAATAACACGTAAATATTATTATTCGTATTTCCATTGACAAAAATAAAGTTTTCATTCTATTTTTTCTCATTCTTTGGAATGCAACATTTGTTCGGGCTATTCAGCTTGTCACGTCTGTTGTGCATCTACCAGTTGAAGTTAACATCCTTCTCATGTATTTAAATTTATTGACATAATTTACTTTTATTTTTCATTTTGGGAGCCGCGATAGCTCAGTGGTTAGTGAACTAAACTACAAAGTACAAGGGTAGGGTTCGATGCCAACCGACGGCTTCCGGGTTCACCCAACCATAAATGGGTACCGGAATTTTTCTGGGAAAGTAAAGCAGCACGGGCGTAATACCGACCACATTAGCCCAAAAATCATGTGCTGAAGGTCTGTAAAATATAGGGTCACTAACACCATATTTCCCTATACGCCACTTGGCGTGACAGGGGTACTTTACTTTTTAATTTTTCATTTTGGAGCTGTGGATCTCATTTTTAGCACTATGAATCTTAGTGTTAGTTTAGATATGTGTCTTATGAGAATATTTGTGCAACGATTCTCCTATTCCACGACACCAGACATGTTTTCTTATCATCAGCATCACTTCACCCCGAACACCTTCATAAGTGATTTGGCATTTTCCTCGAAATGTTCATTAACACACTAATTGAGCCATTTCGATCGTGGCCAACAAGCTTCTGTTTTTTTTTCTCCAAAATATCGTTCCCTACTAGCAGTTGTTATCCACAGTTCATGCATTTTATATAATAGTTGTTTGGAGTCGTCTCCTGTGCAATAAATTAGGGCATGCACAAAATCGACTTTTTCAATAATTTTTGTCAACGTCGCCAACGCGCTTTGGCGGGTTTCTGTGCCATGAGATAGAGCAGTATTGAGAATTCTGGACTGTAGTGAAACTCACTACAGAAACTCACTCTGGACTGTAGCGAATATATGCAAATTAGCATGCCCAATCAAAGAAAGTATACCAACAAGGATGATAACAAGCGATAACACAAAAGAGAACGAAATATACGTACCAGAAAACAGCAGAAGAGAGGAAGAAATAAATGAAACACTATTTGCAGACGACCAAGTTCGGATACATGAAACAACTGAGGACCTGGAAGAACATATCAACAGGCTAAACAACACTTGAAAACAATACAACATGAAGATCAACATAAACAAAACCGAAGTAATGGCAATAGTGAGAAATAAAGAAAAACTCAACATCATAATAGATAATACAACTCTGAAGCAAGTTGACAATTTTAAATATCTGGGTAGCACGTTAACACTACACAATAACCAAGAGACAAAGACAGATATAAGGTGTAACAAAGCATGCCAAGTTATAGGCCAAGTATCAACACTATTGAAAAACAAAGCAATAACTACGGAAGCAAAAAGGGCAATATACAAATCAATTTTTCTACCAACTCTGTGCTATCAGTGCCAGAATTGGACGCTGGACTCTAGAACAATAAGAAAGATAACGACCACCGAAATGAAATGTGTCAGAAGAATGACAGGAAACAGCTTAGGTACAGAGTATAAGAAACACTGACCTGAGGAAGAAACTCGAAATTGAACCAGCCATCGATTACATAAAGAAACAACAGATACATTGGTTCGGCCACATAACAAGACAAAAAGAACTAACAATGACTCAAAGAGCCTTAAATAAACGCTACGAAAACGCCAGATTAAGAGGAAGACCGAGAAAGAGATGGATAAAGGAAATACTAGAGTCACCAGGAGGGATAACACCAGAAGAGGCCAACAGAAGAGCAAAGAATCGCAGATTGTATCTCCCCTCGATGCCAACGGCAATAGAGGAAGGAAAGAAGATGAAGAGGAAGAAGAAGAAGAAGAAGAAGAAGTGAAACTCTTTTCATGCACATAATGGAAAAGAACAGAATAGAATACAACATAATAGAATAGAATAGAACAGAATAGAATATAACAAAATAGAATAGAATATAACAGAATAGAATAGAACAAAATAGAATAGAATATAACAGAATAGAATAGAACAAAATAGAATAGAATATAACAGAATAGAATAGAACAAAATAGAATAAAACAAAACAAAAGGAACATAATGAATAGAAATATAGCTTCACTTCTTTGAAAGTCTTTTATTCTACCCGCCACTGTCTACAATTGTTTTCGCTATCAATTTTTTGACTGTCCTAAAATGATCGCCGACTTTAGCCATCCTGACTGCTCTTTCCTTGCTCAAAACAAGCCATTAGTATTCTTTCCAGCTCCATATACTTCATTACATACATATCTGTGTGTATGTGTTGTATGTTTATTCCAGCTGACGGCCTATTGAGCCGAAACGTCGTTTAAATTTGTATCGTCCATTTATTACGTAAAGCTTTAACCACACCGTTTTTTTTAAATATGTTTGTTTCATTTCTCCTTAATATTAGTTATTCTGCACGTTCGTATTTGTATGCATTTCTTTGCATTGACACTACTTACTCCAAACATTAGTGTTACCTGGGACGAACAAGAGGAAAATAGTGCATTCTTTGAGTTCTGTATAGAGTCAAGCCATCGCCAGGGACTAGTACCTATCTGGACTTTGCGAATCCTGCTCATCAAGCCACTTGCGTCATAGACATGAGTGTCATCAAGCCACTTGCGTCATAGACATGAATGTCATCAAGCCACTTGTGTCATAGACATGAGTCGTCATCAAGCCACTTGCTTCATAGACATGAGTGTCATCAAGCCACTTGCGTCATAGACATGAGTGTCATCAAGCCACTTACGTCATAGACATGAGTGTGAGTGTCATCAAGCCACTTGCTTCATAGACATGAGTGTCTTCAAGCCACTTGTGTCATAGACATGAGTGTCATCAAGCCACTTGTGTCATAGACATGAGTCGTCATCAAGCCACATGCGTCATAGACATGAGTGTCATCAAGCCACTTGTGTCATAGAAATGAGTCGTCATCAAGCCACATGCGTCATAGACATGAGTGTCATCAAGCCACTTACGTCATAGACATGAGTGTGAGTGTCATCCAGCCACTTGCTTCATATACATGAGTGTCTTCAAGCCACTTGTGTCATAGACATGAGTGTCATCAAGCCACTTGTGTCATAGACATGAGTCGTCATCAAGCCACATGCGTCATAGACATGAGTGTCATCAAGCCACTTGTGTCATAGAAATGAGTCGTCATCAAGCCACATGCGTCATAGACATGAGTGTCATCAAGCCACTTGCGTCATAGACATGAACCGTCATCAAGCCACTTGCGTCATAGACATGAGTGTCATCAAGCCACTTGCGTCATAGACATGAGTGTCTTCAAGCCACTTGCATCTTGTAACTCCAACCTCATAACGACTCAAGATACGGTCTTGAACGTTACCACATGGTAACCTCACAGTTATGAAGGATTCTCCGAAGGGACCTATTTTTTTTTCTCCTAATTCTCTTGAACCTCTTCATATGTAACAAGGTCTCGGTGAAGGAGCAATAATAAATCAGAGAATGATTACGACAGCGAATCATCACATGGGAAGATGTTTGTTTACGACACCCGGGAAAAAAATCACAACCATATGAACCCAGTAGGTATCCCTGTTGACAGAAAGAAGGGAGAAACAGTAAGTTGTGTAGCTGGTTTGTATTTATAATGTATAAATTTGATTCGATAATCTATCGCTTCGGAAGTTTCCTTCCATAATAATAGTCATTTATTGTTATTTGTCTTAAGATTACGATAACTGTGAGTCGCGTTGTTACATTCCATACTACAAATTACTACCACATAATTGTAACATTAAGAGCAGTAAAAATAGTATTTTTTTCAACTTTCGACACACAGTTGTTTGTTTACCAAAGTAAAGACAGTGGACTTGGACTTCCTGGTTCCTGTTAATTTACGACCTGGGATTAACCGCTCGGACTGGACGTGTTACAGTGTCTATCGGTACGGTCCGATAAAGTTTTAAGTTCGTCAAATGTTCGGTTACCTATATTCGCTGTGTTTTCAGAGTTACAAATAGTTTTTTTTTATGTCAGCTGATGACCGAGGAAAAAAATTTTCCTGGTGTAGGCAACAAAAAAAAAAAAAATAAAAAAATAAGAGAAACAATCAATGTGTTAATTTGGCGATTTTTTTTTTTTTTTTTTTTTTTTTTGTTGCATTAAAGGATCGTATCTCACGAAATAAATAAAAACAAATCCCACATCAATAGAGGCAATTAAAACACCCATTGTCACTGGAAGCAGTAATTAGGAAGGGACATGTAGGGGTGGGAGCCGCGATAGCTCAGTGGTTAGTGAACTGGACTACAAAGGATAAGGGGTAGGGTTCGATCCCAAACGACGGCTTCCGGGTTCACCCAGCTTTAAATGGGTACCGGATTTTTTTCTGGGAAAGTAAAGCAGCACGGGCGTAATACCGACCACATTACCCCAAAAATCATGTGCTTAATGTCTGTAAAATATAGAGTTACTAACACGATATTTCCCTATACGCCACTTGACGTGACGGGGGTACTTTACTTTTTTTTTTACATGTAGGGGTGGATGTTAAACGCGTAAACTAATCAAATTGGAATAATGTGTGTTATTGTGCCGTATTTTTACTACTGATTCGTAATATAGGAACGCTTCTTTCTGTTATTAGAAATATTGCTAAAAAAAGGTAATCAAGTCCACAAGATATGTTATCTTACAGAAAAGTCAAGGACAGTATAAGGCTATGGTCTCGAATAGATGCGTGGTAAAGACGGATGCATTGATTAGCAAGGTGAAACATACAGTGCAATGCAATTTATAAATCTCAAAGAAGAGAAGGAAAATGAGGAAGATGATCATGAAACTGATGATTAATATGTTGATGATTATGATGATGATATTCAAAAGAAAGTCTTAAGAATGTATGTTGTACAGTTTAACACTTGATTTGATCTTTCAGCTTTTCATGACGTTAATTTGTACTATATTTATTTTGTTAAACTAGTTTGCAAATCTCAATGAATGATTACGTTATTTTTATGTTTAGATGTCTTTTTTCTTGATATTCACTAATTCAAACTGCTTGTAGTATTCAAATAGTCTACACTTTTAAGGGCGTATATATAACAGAATATGGCTTTACCTTGTAAATAAAATATATCAACGACGCATTGGTCATTACATCATGAAATACCTTTGTCACATTTGCCATCATGCTAACTTCTCTCTCAGTCAAGGGATTTTTGAAAAGAACTGAGGACACAAGGATAATAGTTGTTAGGGGTGAGTCGCTTCATGACGCTTAGTTGGGGTGATGGTGACATTCTGCATATTTGTAGAGAAGGTTAGGTTTATTGCATGTTGTGTGGAAAGAGTAATTACACAGAGTAGGCAATGAGTTAGTGCAGAGTGTAGATGTTACTACACATTTTCAGCACAAACGTCTGGAAGGAGTAGCTTGAGTCTTAATATCTTCAGCACATGAGTGTGGAAGAAGCAGATTGAGTCTTAATATCTTCAGCACAAGAGTGTGGAAGAAGCAGATTGAGTCTTAATATCTTCAGCACAAGAGTGTGAAAGAAGCAGATTGAGTCTTAATATCTTCAGCACAAGAGTGTGGAAGAAGCAGATAGTCTTAATATCTTCAGCACAAGAGTGTGGAAGAAGCAGATAGTCTTAATATCTTCAGCACAAGAGTGTGAAAGAAGCAGATTGAGTCTTAATATCTTCAGCACATGAGTGTAGAAGGAGCAGACAGAGTCGTAATATCTTCCAACTGAAAATTCTCAGCAGTTGAAAATCAATACGAGCAGGCTGAATGCCACTGTCCAGTAAAAAATGAACAAGTACTCCATCTGTGCGACCGAGCTTGTGCGCTGTTTAGAGGTCTTTGTGAATGATTAAGTATGGGATTTATGTACAATATCTTTAATATAAATGTGGACAGAATAGCAACGTAGAGCATTATATATATATATTTTGTTCCTATCATGCTCTAGTAAAATAGTGATCGAGAAGTAATAAATATATGGTATCGTAAAAATATAAAACATAAGATTTCGAGAAAAATATTTACAGTGCTGGTTATTACAAGTTTGATAGCAGATCTTACTGAATTTATCCGCTGGTAGTTTTGGTAGTGGCGGCAGCTTAGAAACATCAACAACATTAAAGGCGGATAAGTATTGCCGAATCGGTGAACTCGTGTTGTTTACTTGCACGTGTTTCTCCACCTTTTTCTCCTCCTCTACCACGTTACAGAGAGGAAGCGTGTTGTCCACAAGCAGAACTTTGGTAAATACGATACACGTCAACACAATAATGAGAAGGAGAATAATGCGGCAGCTTTTGTTCATAATTGATCTTGCTAGCATGATCTGTAGAGTTAATCAACACATTAGAAAATTACATTGTAACATCGATCAATATGAGGAAGATACTATGCATCCATTTTTGACAATAGAAACAAGAAAAAGAGTTATTAAATGTCATGTAGAAACAGTCTTCAGAAAAGGATGTGAAATATGGACAATAGGACAACAGACAAGAAAATCAATGGAGGCTGTAGAAATGAGGTTTTACAGAAGAATGTTGAGAATACCATGGACAGTTAAGAAGAGTAATGAAAACGTTCTGAAAGAGGCCAAATCAAAGATAACTAATTTCCAATATTAGGAAGAAATGCTCATCATTTTTTTGGCCATGTAATGAGAAGAGAACAACTGGAATATATTGTAACAACTGGACAAATTGAAGGACGAAGAGATAGAGGGAAGCAAAGAGAAAAAATAACAGACAGCTTAGGAGAATGGCTTGGCAGAAGGTCAACAACAGAAATGATAAATAGCTGCCGAGATTGAAAGTTGTGGTGAGACATGATCACCTACGCCAGCAGGCCCGGTACTTGATGATGATGATGATCTCATATTTATTATTATTATTTAAAAGAGATGATTTACTAACAACATCTTACAGGGGAAATTGAAATACTACGGCCACGTCAAAATTCAAAGTAGGCTAGAACGAATAGTAATGGAAGGTGTGGTTCCATGAAGATGAGATAGGCCAGACTAGGAAAAAGATAGCTCCGAGACATCAAAGAGATCTTGCATATGACAACAAAGGAAGTGGGAGATCTGCTGAGAAAAAGAGATCCTTTCAGACATGCTGTGATGGGTGCTACATTTTGATAAGGAAGTGCAACCTGAAGGTGATGATTGCCACAGCAACTGTATTAGTCTTGGAGTACATACAACAACATCGACGAGTACAATATAAACTGGATACTTGTAAATTATAATGAAGCTGGATAGTTGTAAATTATATTGAAAGTGGATACTTGTAAATTATAATGATACTGGATAGTTGTAAATTATAATGATACTGTATAATTGTAAATTATAATGATACTGGATAGTTGTAAATTATAATGATACTGTATAATTGTAAATTATAATGATACTGGATAGTTGTAAATTATAATGATACTGTATAATTGTAAATTATAATGATACTGGATAGTTGTAAATTATAATGAAACTGGATAGTTGTAAATGATAATGAAGCCTCATCAACTAATATTGTGAACCGCTACCTGGACAGTTGATTTCAATCTTCCAAAACAAATTGTGGATTGCGTGTGGCTAAACAAGGAGATCGTCGGTTCGAATCCCGGTAATGCAAAATGTTTTTTTTTTGGTTCTATCGAGGGTGAAATAAAAACTCATACCCGAAGACCTTATGGAGACCGCCCTGGACAACAACCGGCCTTTATTGATAAGCCCTATTGGTCCTCAGAAACAGAATAATGGTGTAGAGATAGAAAGATGGTAGAATACAAACTGGTATTGGATGCAATGACTTCTGTAGAGTAGACGTCATTTAAACAGTGACTGATGTATAAACTACTTTCTTCAATACCAAGAAGGAATTATAATTATTTTTGGTTCTTGTAATGAGAAGACAGTAGCTGGAAAATATTGTGACATCTGGGAAAAAAAAAACTGAGCGAAGAAGAGATAGATGAGAAAGGGAGGAAGTTACCCGGCTGGTTAGGGGTAGGGCGCAGGAAAAAAGTCAACAGGAAAATGATAAATAAAACTGTATACTGAAAGCTGTGGTGAGCAGTAGTCCCATATGCCAGCAAACATGCTTTATTATGTTCATATATGAAACTATTTACTTCTTATGTTATGTTACGTAATTTATGTTATATTAGGATCATCATCTGTACACACCAGATGAATTTATATGTGCTCCAATGTTCTTCTCGAATATTGTGAATTTCCATTGAAAAACTAGACCTACGTGCATGAATCCCAGAACAACGGTCTGGAACCCATCTGTGTGGGTAGATTTCTGCTGATATTTTTTCCCGGTCTGCGGCCAATTATGACCTACTCTTTTCGATTTTTAACTGCTAAGAGTTCTTTAACGTTCGCAAGTACAAACGTGACCTCCTTTTTCTTGCCGTTATCCGAGAGAGCAAGAAATCGGATCTTCCTGACCAGAAACCAGGGGAGAGTAATCGCACGATGAAACTACGAATTCATTTATTTTTATTTTTATTTTAGAAAAGTCCCCACTGGTGGAGTTGAACGCGGCAGAAGCGCGTTCTGTCGAGAGGTCTATTTCTTGACAAACTGAAGTTGTGTCTAGCATATTATTGCCATGTAATTAGATTTCTGTGTATATCCTTATATATGTTTGTGTTGTTATTTTTCGTTCCAGCTGAAGGCCTACTTGGCTTGTAACGTCGTTCGACTTTTATTTTGCTTCTCATCTACGTAAAGCTGTTACCATACCACTTTCCCCTTTTATTATTTGTATTACTATCATCAGCTTTACATTAGCTTCTCATTTCTATGCATCTTGATGCCTTTACCTATTAACAAACTGTACAGTCTGCTGAAACAGCTTGAGCAAAATACAGGGTGTTTATAAAGTCTCACTACACTTGGTATCTAGGTCAATTTGAAAAAAATGTTTATGACGTCATCACATTATGTGTTCCCACTGTCAATTGTGCAGTGAATGGCTGTCGTCTGCTGGAGTAATTCTTTGCACTCAAAGCAGAATGGTGTTATCAAGAGAAGAACGAATTTTTCTGGTTGAACAAGTGTTTAGAAATGGTGGTCGATACACACGGGTAGTTGTTCAAAGATTTATAGCAAGATTTCCTGATAAACAACCTCCTCATCGCATTACGGTTAGAAATTTGTTGAATAAGTTTATTGCTACTGGAAAGAAGCACTTTGTTGAGCACATAATGTGATGACGTCATAAACATTTTTTCAAATTGACCTAGATACCAAGTGTAGTGAGACTTTATAAACACCCTGTACAAGCTGACTTGATTTGGGGGCCTTGGTAGCCTAGTTGGGAAAACCACACGACTGGACTACCGACGTTCGGACAACCCGTGTTCGATTCCCGCTGGGAGCAGTGTGAATTGTACTCGTGGTTGGAAAAAAAAATACCCCCACGGTCGACCCAGCCGTTGGAGAAATGGGTACCAGGGTACTAACCTGGGAAGGTGAGGAATGTCGCCTCGCATCTGAGTTTCGATGCTTGAGGCGACACTATCCAGAAATCACCGAACATTTCTGGATAGGCGGCCGAGCACATTTGGGTGGAAACTCGCGTGCTATGACGCCGATTCAAGTTTCGTACTTTACCTTTACCTTTTACATGCTGACGCTTGTTCAATGAGAAGCTTTCTACCACTTAATGTGCTGAGAGGTAGATCAATTAATCAAATAAGCAAATAGTTCAATTATATAAACAATCAACTAAATAATTAATTATCTAAAAAAAACTGAGAAAATTATCATGTAAGTAATTAAAAGTAATTATTAAATAAAAAATTATAATTTTGTTTAATGTACCGTGACATAGAACATATTGAGAGTATTGAAATATACAGTTTTATCGAACTAAGCCATTGTTTCTGGGACTGATGAGGGCCAGTGCTCCATCTTGCTGTTGTTTCAGATCTCCAGCTCTGCAGATCATGTACAAATTCCTTTCCGGCTGGATCGACTGGATAGAGCCAAGGTGCGTTTGAATTCGTATTCGCTTCATCCCCAAACCAGCATTGTGTTCTTAATAGGGTATTCATTAAATTTTAAAATTATAAACTAAATTACTTATTAATGAAATGAACAATGGCTCAATATTAATTTTATATATTTATGGAGCCACGATAGCTCAGTGGTTAGTGAACTGGACTACAAAGGACAAGAGGTAGGGTTCGATCCCAAACGATGGCTTTCGGTTCACCCAGCCTTTAATGGGTACCGGATTTTACTTCTGGGAAAGTAAAGCTGCACAGGCGTAATACCGAGCACATTACCCCAAAAATCATATGCCGAAGGTCTGTAAAATGTATGGTCACTAACACCATATTCCCCATACGCCACTTGGCGTGACGGGGGTACTTTACCTTTTATATTATATATATATATATATATATTGTCCTTCTTTCTTCCCATTTACCGTTCAGCGTAGAGGGTGGTGGACTGCGGTATTTTGCTCTTCTGTTGAGTTCTCCTGTTATGTTTGAAATTATTATTATTAGCATGTGCCATACCGGTTGGCGTAGGCGATCATATCATCTACAGTGCCTCGTATCAATTCTGTTGTTGACTGTTTTTCATGCCATGACACCAAGCTATCCAGTATTTTCTCTCTTTGTCGTCCGCGATCTCTCTTTCCTTTTATTGTGCCAGTTGTAACCAAGTATTCCAACTTTCCTCTTCTCATGATGTGTCAGAAAAATGTTGATTGCTTCTTTCTGATGTTTTTTAAGAGCTCCCTTTTTGTGTTGGCCTCTTTGAGAACTTCCTCATTGGTCTTTTTAGCTGTCCAGGGAACTTTCAACATTCTTCTGAGAAATCCCATTTCTGTGGTCTCCAATCGTCTTTTCATTTGTTTGTCTATTGTCCATGATTAGCTTCCATAGGTCAGAATTGGTTCTATATAGCACCGATGAACTCTCTTTCTTATTTTTATTGACATAGATTTGTTGCATAAGATATTTTTCATTTTCTGAAATGCTATTTTGGCCTGAGCTATTCTGCTTTGTATTTTTGTGGTGCATCTCCCATTTGATGTTATTTTTGTGCCCAAGTATTTGAAACGTTGCACTTGTTTCAGATTTGTCTTGTTTATTTTTATGCTGCATGATGGTGATGATTGTTTCTTCGATATAACCATTACTTCTGTTTTCTTACTATTCAGACTGAAACCTGGTTGCTTTCTTTAACTATAATGTCTATCATTTCTTGTAGTTCATTCTCTGTTTCTGCTATTAAGACAGTGTCATCCGCATATCGCCAATTATTTATGTTGTGACCGTTGACTTCAATTCCTTTTTTGTCTACTATTGATCTACTATATTGTTTGATAATGTTTCAAATATTCCTTCAATAAATCTTCTGTTGTTGTGGTCAGCGCTTGGGTATTGTATTTTTGCCAAAATTGTTGAGTATTCGTTCTGTTCTCAACAAACATATGAAAAGACAATTAGAAACCACGGAGATGGGATTTCTCAGAAGAATGTTGAAAGTTCCCTGGACAGCTAAAAAGACCAAGAAGGAAATTCTTAAAGAGACAATCACACAAATGGGAGCTCATAAGAAACTTCAGAAAGAAACAAACAATCAACATTTTTTTCGCGCACATCATCACACGAGAAGAGGATAGTTGAAATACTTGGTTAAAACTTGCAAAATACAAGGAAAGAGAGATCACGGACGAGAAAAAGAGAAAATACTAGATTGCTTTGTGGCACAGAAAATAGTCAACAACAGAATTGATACTATATACGGTAGATAGAAGATTGTGAAAGGACATGATCGCCTACGCCAATCGGTATGGCACATGATGATGATGACGATACGTAAAAACTCATCATCATCATCAAGTAGCATGCCTGCTGGCGTGGGAGATCATGTCTCTCCACAACTTTAGATCTCTTAGATGTAAAAATCCATCAAGCTAAAAAAAAAATCAGTTATTATGCATTTACCCTTAACGAACAGAAAAAGTAGTTTGTTGTAAATGTTTGGTAGATATAGCCAGGTTCTTTTTGTGTTGTCAATCTTGACTGATTTTGCCAGTAATTGAATGATAATGTGTATCTTAAGGTTCCACTTTTTTAATCTTTCTAACAACATCTATAAATTTGTCTTTATTTAATTTCTTTTTTATTCTCTTGCACTTTTGTCACTAATTTTGACTTTATTTGGTTTTTTTTATTATTTTAATTTGATTGTATCATTTCGCACATACGTTCTCCATACTACTGCCATGCATTTCCTGTTTTATTTATTTAAAGATAGGTCACTTAAACACACTTTGTACATATCTTTGTTTCTCAATTTTAATTCACCAAAAGGGGATTTTCTCTCTCATAATTTCGTAAACATTGTTTGTTTGGAGATAATGTGATTGTTATTGATGTTTTCATGAAATTATGTAGTCACAGAGCATTTATGAAATTATGTAGTGACAGTGTTTTCATGAAATTATGTAGTGACAGTGTTTTCATGAAATTATGTAGTGACAGTGTTTTCATGAAATTATGTAGTGACAGTGTTTTCATGAAATTATGTAGTGACAGTGTTTTCATGAAATTATTTAGTGACAGTGTTTTCATGAAATTATGTAGTGACAGTGTTTTCATGAAATTATGTAGTGACAGTGTTTTCATGAAATTATGTAGGCACATTGTCTTTGTGAAATTATGTAGTCACAGTGTCTTTGTGAAATTATATAGTCACAGTGCCTTTGTGAAATTATGTAGTCACAGTGTCTTTGTGAAATAAAGTAATTAGATTGCCTTCATGAAAATATGTAGCCGCATTGTCTTCATGAAATCAAGTGGTTAGATTTTGTCTCCATGAATGTAACTAGTCAGTATAAACAGTTGAGATTAGCAGCTGACGTTATCTAGCTTTTTGCAGACTCCATCTTTCCTTAACTCTTTTCGTACGGAAGCTTTTTATCGACGCAACTGAAGAGATTTCAGAGATACAATTGTTCATGGTTTTAAGAATCAATCTACATATTTATATTTATCTAACATATAACATGTTATATATGAATGTTTAGATAAATGGGAGCTAAGTGGTTAGTGAACTGGACTACAAAGGACAAGAGGTAGGGTTCGATCCCAACCGACGGCTTCCTGGTTCACCCAGCCTTTAATGAGTACCTGATTTTTTTCAGGGAAAGTGAAGCGGCACGGGCGTAATACCGACCACATTACCCCCAAAAATCATGTGCCGAAGGTGTGTAAAATATGGGCTCACTAACACCATATTCCCTATACGCCACTTGGCGTGACGGGGGTACTTTACTTTTCTTTTCTTTTTTTAGATAATTAAACAAGGTATTAGATTTCACAATTATCCAGATGATACAAGGCATGTAGAAAGAATATGGTTTGATGGCGTTCACACTAATCAAATTGAGCGTGGCGCACTGTGCGGCGAAACGTACTTTGCCGAAATCGACATGGCCCACAGTGCTGTGAAACGTACGGAAAGAGTTAAACCATCAATAGCAGTGTGACGTCAACGAAGGCAATACAAGAATAGAACAACTTGTTCTTTGAGTCTTCAAGCCATGTTTAATCTAATTACCTGTATAATTAATTAAATACATTTTAAAAATAAAAGCCTAGAATTAATCAGTTATGTAAATAATATAGTAGAGAAAACAATCAATTAACTTTCTAAATAACTATCTATCTATTGTCCTTTCGAGCCGAAGACGGCACATAGGACAGAACCACAATCTCAAAAACAGAAACTTTGCGTGCCAAAATGACACATATTGCAGAAATCACTGTTTCTAAAAACAATGGCCTGTTTCCGGAACAATACAGCTTGTCAAGCCATCGATCAACCTCCTTAGTAGCCTTTTACGTCATGCCTGGAAGGTCACAGTGTCACTGTTCTTTACTTCCCTCATAATGAGGCCCCGGTAACACGCGGGTTCTCTAAGAAACTAAATAACCAGTAAACAAGACTACTAATTCACTAAAGTTTAAAAACAAAAGTACGGTTCCCTCGCATATTACTAGGCGTTTGGGGGATTTGGTGTTAATGACAATATTTTTTACCACCGCGACACATTTTTTTGATTATATGGTCAATATCACGCCAGACCGTCTTTTCCTTCCCAGAAAATCTCTAGTATCCATTTTTAATATTCTGGGTGAACCCCGGAGCCCTGTCGTTCCAAGAAAATCGACACTTCTGGGGATCCAACGCGGACCCTTCTGATCAGGAAGCGAGCACATTAACCACTCAGCCACCGAAGCTCAATCAACTAAAGCACTAAACAAATAAATGTGAGTAATTGATAAATTAATCAACATCAGCTTAAAAAAAAAACAGTTGTATTATTTTTTTTCTGTTGCCTTCCATTAAAATCAGGAAATGACTCGAATTTAGAATCTTCTTACTCGTGTTATGATTTGATTACTTCTCGAGTTATTTTTTTGCCCACTTGTTATTCTTTCTTCTACCTTTTAGCTCCCAGTGGAGCATAGGTCTTCAACAAACACTTTCCAAGTCGTTCTGTTCTTTGCAATTCTTTTAAGATCATTCCATGTCTTCCCCATCATCTTCATCTCTGCTTCAATCTGTCTTCTCCAAGAATTCCTTGGTCTTCCTCTTTGTCTTTTCCCCTGGGGATTCCAAAAAAGGGCCTGTTGTGTAATACTCTCAGTTGGTTTCCGTAGTGTGTGTCCTATCCATCGCCATCGTCTTCGCTGTATTTCTTTATCCACTGGTATTTGACCGGTACATTTCCATAATTCCACGTTAGTGACTTTGTCCTGCCATTTCCATCCCTTTATTCTGCGCAAGCATCCATTAATGAAAGTCTGTACCTTCGTGATTGTCAATTTTGTTATTCTCCATGTTTCACAGCCATATAATAGAACCGACTTAACATTGGAGTTGAAAATTTGTATTTTTGTATTTAGCCTAATTTCTTTGGATTTCCATATGTTTCCCAGTGCAATGAAAGCTCCTCTTGCTTTTGATATCCTTATTTTGGTATCGTTTTCTGTTCCTCCCTCTTTATCTATATTACTGCCCAGATATATATAAGATTGTACGTCTAGTAGAGGTATTTCTCCTAGTTTTATTTGGTTATTGCCAACTGCATTAATTCTCATAATGTTGGTCTTATCTCTATTAATCTTTAGTCCTAGCTGTTGTGATCTCTCATCTAATATACTCATTTTATCTTGCATCTGTTGGTGGCTGTGTGATAGGAGAGCTATGTCATCAGCAAAGTCTAAATCATCAAGTTGTTTGGTCAGTGACCACTGGATCCCATTTCTGTTGTTTTGAGTTATTTTCATAATCCAATCTATGGCCAGTAGAAAGAGAAATGGAGACAGAAGGCATCCTTGCCTTACTCCTGTTCTTATTTCAAATGCTTCTGTAAGCTGTCCTTCATGCACCACACTACATTTTGTTCCTTCATACATTGTTTTTATCAGGTTAATAAACTTTATGGGGATTCCATAATGACTCAGCAACTTCCAAAGCATTCTTCTGTCTAAACTATCAAATGCCTTTTCGTAATCTATGAATCCAATATAAAGTGGGGATTTTAGTTCTAAACTTTGTTCAACTATTATACGTAGAGTAGTTATTTGATCAGCACATGATCTGTTCTTCCTAAAACCTGCTTGTTCATCTCTCAAGTGTTTCTCTATAGCCTCTTTTAGTCTCTCCAGAATGATTCTGCCTAATATTTTTCCTGGCACTGATAGTAGCATAATTCCCCTATAATTTGTGCACTCCTGTAAACTTCCTTTCTTTGGTAGTTTGATCATATAACCTTCTCTCCAGTCTTTAGGTATTTCTTCCCTCTCCCAAATTTTATCCAATAGATTATGTAACATCTTGGTAGAGGTGATAATATCTGCTTTGATGGCTTCCGAAGGAATTTCATCTGGTCCTGTGGCTTTACCATCTTTTAACAGTTTGATGGCTTTCATTATTTCTTCTTTGCTTGGTTTTCCGCAGTTAACGTGTAATTCTTCTTCTGCTGGTAGTATATCTGGAGGATTATTTGAGCCAGGTCTGTTCAAAAGTTCTTCAAAGTGCTCCTTCCATCTCTCCATTTGTTCCTTTATATTACTAAGCAGATTTCCTTTCTTATCTTTGATAAAGGCGTTGATCTGTTTGTATTTTCCACCTAATTTCTTTGTGCTGTTGTACAGTTCTTTCATATTCCCTTTATTTGCTGCTTCTTCTGCCTCTTTAGCTAATTCATCTATATATTTCCTCTTATCCCTTTTAATGCATCTTCTCACTTCTTTATTCACCTCTGTGTAAGCTTCCTGTGTCTTGGCTTTATTACTTCTTGTTTTGCTTTTATTTATGTCTGCTTTCTTGTTCTTTCTTTCTTTAATTTTATCCAGGGTCTCTGCTGTCATCCATGCCTTATTCTGGCGTTCTCTTTTCCCCAGTGTTTCTTCGCATGTCTCTTTCCATATATTTTTTACCTGTTTCCAATGATCTTCTATATTTATAGTATTTTCTAGTTGTTGGAGGACTTGGTATTTGTTTGATATTGTGACTGCGAATTTATCTTTAATTCCTTGTTCTTTAAGAAACCCTACATTGAAATACGTTCTGCCCTTATTCGTTGTAGTATACCTTTTTAATTTAATTTTAAGTTTGGCTAACAGAAGATGATGATCAGAAGCTATATCTGCCCCTCTATATACTTTTACATCCTGTAAGGATGACTTAAACTTATTATTAATACATATGTGATCAATTTGATTTTCCGTTCTATGATCTGGTGACACCCATGTAGCTTTGTGTATTCTTTTATGTTGGAATATTGTTCCTCCTAGGCTCATTTGATTAAGGGCGCAGAAATTCACAAATATCTCTCCATTCTCGTTTATATCTCCAAGTCCATGTTTTCCCATAATCTCTTCAAAGCCTCTGTTGTCTGATCCTACCTTAGCATTTAGGTCTCCCATCAAGATTATAATATCCTTGGCTCGTCTTGCATCCATCTGGCATTGTAGCTGTTTATAAAAATCATCTTTAACTGAGTCATCTTTATCGTTGGTTGGTGCATAGCATTGTATAATGTGTAATTTTATTTTGTTTTTGTTTGTTCTAAATGTTGCTCTCACCAGTCTTGGTCCCACTGCCTCCCATTCTATTAGTGTCTTCTGTGCATTCTTTGATAGCATTATAGCTACCCCTTCGCTATGTTGTGCTCCTGGTTCCTGGTGTCCTGATGATAAAATCATCTCCCCTGTATTCAATTTTATTCTCTCCGCTCCCAGCCATCTTGTTTCACACATTCCCAGAATATCTATCTTGTAGTTGTTCATTTCTGCTGCCACTTGTGCCGCTTTTCCCTGTTCGTTAAGGGTACGAACATTCCAGGTGCCAATTCTGGATGATTTCCTGGTAGACAAAGGGTGAGTCGGCAACCCGGACTCCTTATGGCTTTCTCCGGATTGCGTCATACATCTCTTAGACAGAGAGCCCTTCTCTTTCCTGGTTGACGGATTTACTTTATCTTTCTTTGACTTGTTCATGTTTGTGAAGTTTTTTCGGCTTATTTTTTTACAGTATGGGATAGCCAGTCCCATTGTTATTCTTTACCATTGAATTATCATTGTGTCTGTATTCTTTTAATTTATAAAACTTTACATTCATTTCTTTTACAGAAAAGGTTCGTATTTGTTTGTTCCTTTTTTTTTTTTGCCAAACTCTCTCTTTTCATAGAATTTCATCCCCAGCATATAAGATTAACTATCTCAGTGAGCTCTGCCTGTAGAGCCTCTGCCTCTATTTTACCAATATTTTCCCGTGTTGAAATACCATTAGTGTGGCTATATGAAAATAAGCGATGAAGTTCTATAAAATAGAAGTCCCGTTAAGAAAAAACGTCCTCACCAAGATACAAACTCCAAACTGGATAAAATGCCCGGCCAATCAAAATCTCGTTTCCAAGTATTGGCCACTGCATATTGTTATCACATTTATATCATGCATCTTCATTGATTTGTTTAAAGATATTAAATTGAAACGTTATCTGATCGGGATTAAAACATTAACATCTATAACCGAACTATCATGTTTCGAAAAAGCACTTACACAAATGATTAACATACATTACAATACATACAATCTCTGCAAATATAACATGACAACGCTCTCGGAAAATCAACATAGGTACTCATACACGCTGTTGTCATAGATAGTCTGAGAGGATATCAGTTTGTATCATTAATTTTATTTTTAAAAGAAATCACAATTAAAGAACAGTTACATTACTTAATCGATTAATTCGAAACAAAATTCTGCAAAAAAATCCATAACATAGACTGGATAATGAAAAAAGAGAAATATTAAAATATTTAAACGTTAAAAGGAACTGGTTTATAAACACCATTCTCCAGAGAAAATTAAAATACTACGACCAAGTCAAAAGACACAGCGGGCTGGGAAAAAAAATAACGGAAGGCATAGTTCCTGGACAGGGACAGACCAAGAACATGGTAGTTTAAAAAGACATCAAAAAGACCTTGAGAATAACAACAGAAGAAGTGGGAGATCTGGCTAGCGACCGAGATTCCTTCAGACGTGCTGTGGTGAATGCACGTTCTGCAAATGACACGCGACCTGATGATAATGGCACATTAATTATTGGTAATAAGCGAAAGGGTTAGACAGGAATTAATCTTTTCACTGTTTCCTATTAATTAACATATAAGCAGAGAATTACCTGGGACATACTAAAACCAATGATGGAAAATGTAAAATTGAAATAAACAAAAGAATAGGTATGGCAAAAAGTAATTTTAATGCCATGAAAAATATACTAACAACAAAACAAATATCAACAGGGCTGAAACTAAGAATGGCAAAATGTTACATCTTCTCAATATTCCTGTATGATGCAGAAACATGGACATTAGACAAGAAAATAGAACAGAAAATTGAAGCCTTTGAAATGTGGATTTATAGAATAATAGGTACAATTGGATGGAAAGAAAAGATCACAAACGATGAAGTTTTAAAACAACTGAAAATAAAAAGAGAACTACTAAATACAATTAAGACAAGACAAATGAAATAAATTTTTGGGGCATATTTAAAGACACATCAGTTTACTAAAAGTAAACTTGGAAGGGCGAATACAAGGTAAAAGAGGCAGAGGCAGACCAAGACTAACATGGACGAGTAACATCAAAAGATGGACATGTCAATCTATGACAACCTGCACCATCAAAGCAAGAAACAGAGTAGAATGGCGATCCATGGTAGCCTACCTTCGTTGCGGAGAAGGCACTCAATGATGATGAAGCAGAGAAACGTTAAATGAGCGGAAAATGAAAATGAAATTCTGCTTTTACGATTGGACGTCATGTTTTACATGAAACACGATGCAGTACACTTGTCAATCGTTCGCTTCCTGATCAGCAGAGTCTGGGTTCAATTCTCCGAAGTGGTGAATCTATTTTTGTCGGGCAATCCAGGCTGCTGGATTCGTCAAGCTAACAAAAATGGGCACCACAGAAGTTTCTTGTACGTAAAGGCGACCTTATACCGACCACATCACATACAAATGTGTTGTGGTCATGGAATAATGTGGTCACTAACACCATACTCCAGATATGCCTTGCACGGTATGGGAAAAAAAAGTTAAAAAAAGTAACGAGCACCCGTCACGCAAAGTGGCGTATAGGGAATATAGTGTTAGTGACTATAAATTGTATAGACCTTCAGCGCATGATTTTTGGGGTAATGTGGTCGGTATCACGCCCGTGCAGCTTTACTTTCCCAGAAAAAAATCCGCTACCCATTTAAGGCTGGGTTTACCCGGAAGCCGTCGGTTGGGATCGAACCGTACCTCTTGTCCTTGTAGTCCAGTTCACTAACCACTGAGCTATAGCGGCTCGGTACAGAGTGAATCTTTAATTACCAACTTTGTCAATCTGATTAAGTTAGTGTAAGAAATCGATGTGCTTTATTATTATGATTCTTAAGGCACCGAGAAAAGCCATAATATTAAATGAAATGGAATTCAAAGAGGCAGATACAGAGAGGAAGGCAACAAAATCAATTAGCAAAAGTTAGTCTTTACTCGTGAGGTACGCGTGGAAAAGGGAGCCGCGATAGCTCAATGGTTAGTGAACTGAACTACAAAGGACAAGACGTAGAGTTCGATGCAAACCGACGGCCTCCGGGATCACCCAGCATTAAATGGGTACCGGATATTTTTTTATGGGAAAGTAAAGCGGCACGGGCGTAATACCGACCACATTATCCAAAAATCATGTGCTAAAGGTCTTTAACAATGATGGTTACTAACATCATGTTCCCTATACGCCATTTGGCGTGACAGGGACTCTTTACTTTTTTTTTTTTTTACGCGTGGAAAAGAGGTAAGTTGGGATGTTTAGTAACAACAAAAAATTAACGATCGAAGAGACAGAGATAGACACAGAGATCAGATGCTGGATGATTTAACGGCTTGACAAGAGAAAACATACAAACAGCTGAACTGTTACATCGCGCACGATCGAGGGTTATCAACGAGGGTTATCATCGAGGGTTATAATCGAGGGTTATCATCGAGGGTTATCACCGCGGGAAATGTTTCACATTTCACCTATCCTCCAACATGTAGTAAATATCTTTCTCCTCATTTCATCATTTCATCTCTTATCCATCTGTCTACTTCTCCTTAACTTACCTGTCCCAATCGTCTTAGATGTAGTAATATTTATCTGTGCCTCATCGTGTGTTGTTCTCGTTTTCTGAAGACGGCATGTTGGTAGAAACGTCAGCATTTTGTTGTGTTCCTTTTTTTTTGTAAAGCTGTCAACTTATATTATAGGAGTGTACATTACACCCCACAACTGGCACCTTGCTACCGCAGAGCTGCAATTATTTGCCCGTTCCTTATAATAGCAAATCCCTACATTGTACATTAGGGACCATGATGAGGCTTGTTCTGTTGTTTTAAACCAGCTCATAAATGTTGAGGGAAGTAACTGGGAGGTCGATCTTTGGACAGGAGCGTCACGGGTTCAAATCCTGCACGGGTGCTAACAAATGTTCACTCGAATTCTTGGGGTTTTTATCGACTTGACCAGCCCTGGGTAATGATATCCGATGTATCACCACCAATCATCATCAAGTACCGTGCCTGCTGGCGTAGGTGATCATGTCTCTCCACATCTCTGAATCTTGACAGTTATTTATTATTTATGTTGTTCACCTTCTGCCAAGCCATACTCTTAAGTTGTCTGGTATCTTTTCGCTTTGCTTCCCTCTATTTCTTTATCCCTCAATTTTCCTTGTTGATACAATATATTTCAGCTGTTCCCATCTCATTTAATGGCGAAAAAATGAGGATTGTATTCTTCCTAATTTTGGAAATTAGCTTTCTCTTTGCTTTGGCCTCTTTCAGAACGTTTTCATTACTCTTCTTAGCTGTCCATGGTATTCTCAACATTCTTCTGTAAAACCACTTTTCTACAGCCTCCAGTGATTTTCTTGTCTGTTGTCCGATATATCCATGATTCACATCCATATGTTAAGACTGGCTCTACTTAACATTTAAGAATTATTTTTTCTTGTTTCTGTTGTCAAAAATGGATTGCACAGTATCTTTCACATTTTTGGGGAATCTGCTTTTGCCTCTGCTGCTCTGCATCTCACATCAGTTGCACATCTACCATCTGAGGTTAAGAGGTGTTCCTATGTATGGTCCACTCAAATAAAGGATAAAACAGAAGGTCCCATGTGCGCTCATATACATCAACTCTTTCCGCACGTTTCACCGCATAGTGCGACATTCTCAATTTGATTATTGCGAACTGTCATCAAACCATTTTATTTTTACATGTCTTTTATCATCTTGGTAAAGGTGAAATCTAACACCTTGTTTAATTATCTACAAATTAATATTTAATATGTTGTTATATTTTAGATAAGTATAAATATTTAGATTGACTCGTAAAATCATGAAAAATTGTCTCTGTTGCATCGATAAAAAGCTACCGTACGGAAAGACTTAAAGAACACTTTGATGTTAAAGTCGAAAAGAGTTACCCACAAGTGGTCGCTGCCCGGGGAAAATTTGTTGAGTAAATCTACCCATGCCGAAGACGGATACATAGCGTAGACATGCGCAGTTATGGCAGTCTTGCCGTAGACTGGCGAGACAAGGTATCCACGCCCACTTAACGGGTGAACACATGAAAAGGGATTTCATAAATATCAAACTGCCAAATACTTTTGCGAAATCAGCAAAGCAAACATAGATGGATTTATTATATTTATAGGATACACACGGAGCTTTATCTAATCCCTCGTATATAACATTAATCTGTTAACATTTTTCAGCAATCGAGAGTGTGGCTATAAATATTTTAGTAACTGATCGTTCCGGATAATTGAGTTTTCAAAATATATTATTGACTAATTATTTTACGATACTGTGAGGACTCAACAAACCAAATTAGTCTATATATACAATATAAAGTATATATATATATATGTATATATATATATATATATATGTTTATACGTATGGTCTATATATATATATATATATATATATATATATATATATCATCATCATCATCATCAAGTTCCGGGCCTGCTGGCGTAGGTGATCATGTCTCTCCACAACTTTCGATCACGACAGTTATTAATCATTTCTGTTGTTGACATTCTGCCAAGCCATTCTCTTAAGTTGTCTGGTACCTTTTCTCTTTGCTTCCCTCTATCTTTTCGTCCCTCAATTTTCCCAATTGTTACAATAGGTTCTAGCTATTCCCTTCTCTTTACAAGGCCAAAAAATGATGGTTGTTTCTTCCTAATATTGGAAGTTAGCTCTCCTTTTGCTTTTACCTCTTTCAGAACATTTTCATTACTCTTCTTAGCTGTCCATGGTATTCTCAACATTCTTCTGTAAAACCACAATTCTACTGACTCCAGTGATTTTCTTGTCTGTTGTCCTATTGTCCATGATTCATATCCATATGTTAAGACTGGTTCTACATAAACATTTAAGAACTCTTTTTCTTGTTTCTATTGTCAAAAATGGATTACATAGTATCTTCCTCATTTTTTGGAATGCTGCTTTTGCCTGAGCCATTCTGCATCTCACCTCTTTTGTACATCTTCCGTCTGAGGTTAACAAAGTTCTCAAATATTTAAATTCATTTACCTGTTTTAATATTGTTGCACTTGTCTTTATTTTGCACTGAGGTGATGTCTTTTTCTTTGTTATTACCATTACTTCTGTCCTTTTGCTTTAAAGGTTGAGTCCTCTATTTTTGCTTTCTTTCGCTATAATGTCCAACATTTCTTGTAACTAATATTCATTCTTAGCGATTAAGACTGTATCCTCAGCATACCTTACATTATTTATATTATGACCTCCAATTGTTATTTCAGGCATGCTCCTTATGGATCTTAAAATAATCTCACTATAAATATTAAACAAATCTGGTGACAGCACACAACATTGCCTAACACCTTGTTGCCCTGTCTATATATACAATATTAAAAAATGTAAAAAGCCACGTCACGCGGAGTATAGGTTATACGGTGTTCTTCCTCTACCTTTTTTAGCTCCCAGTGGAGTATAGGTCTTCAACAAACACTTTTCAAGTCGTTCTGTTTTTTGCCATTCTTTTAAGATCATTCCATGTCTTTCCCATCATCTTCATCTTTGCTTCTATCTGTCTTCTCCAAGAATTCCTAGGTCTTCCTCTTTGTCTTTTCCCCTGGGGATTCCAAAAAAGGGCCTGTTATGTAATACTCTCAGTTGGCTTCCGTAGTGTGTGTCCTATCCAGCGCCATCGTTTATATGGTATTAGTGATCATCATTTGTGTAGACCTTCGGTACATGATGTTTGGGGTAATATGGTCGGTATTACGCCCGTGGCGCTTTACTTTCCAATAAACAATCCGGTACCCATTTAAGGCTGGGTGAACCCGGAAGCCGTCGATCAGGATCGAACCCGACCTCTTGTCCTTGTAGTCCAGTTCACTAACCACTGAGCTATAGCGGCTCCCTATATACAATATAGAATATACAGTTTGTTATTTATTTTCACACGTCCAGTCTATATATACAATATAGAATATACAGTTTGTTATTTATTTTCACACGTCCAGTCTATATATACAATATAGAATATACAGTTTGTTATTTATTTTCACACGTCCAGTCTATATATACAATATAGAATATACAGTTTGTTATTTATTTTCACACGTCCAGTCTATATATACAATATAGAATATACAGTTTGTTATTTATTTTCACACGTCCAGTCTATATATACAATATAGAATATACAGTTTGTTATTTATTTTCACACGTCCAGTCTATATATACAATATAGAATATACAGTTTGTTATTTATTTTCACACGTCCAGTCTATATATACAATATAGAATATACAGTTTGTTATTTATTTTCACACGTCCAGTCTATATATACAATATAGAATATACAGTTTGTTATTTATTTTCACACGTCCAGTCTATATATACAATATAGAATATACAGTTTGTTATTTATTTTCACACGTCCAGTCTATATATACAATATAGAATATACAGTTTGTTATTTATTTTCACACGTCCAGTCTATATATACAATATAGAATATACAGTTTGTTATTTATTTTCACACGTCCAGTCTATATATACAATATAGAATATACAGTTTGTTATTTATTTTCACACGTCCAGTCTATATATACAATATAGAATATACAGTTTGTTATTTATTTTCACACGTCCAGTCTATATATACAATATAGAATATACAGTTTGTTATTTATTTTCACACGTCCAGTCTATATATACAATATAGAATATACAGTTTGTTATTTATTTTCACACGTCCAGTCTATATATACAATATAGAATATACAGTTTGTTATTTATTTTCACACGTCCAGTCTATATATACAATATAGAATATACAGTTTGTTATTTATTTTCACACGTCCAGTCTATATATACAATATAGAATATACAGTTTGTTATTTATTTTCACACGTCCAGTCTATATATACAATTATAATCTGTTATATATTTAGTTGATGTAAATTTGCTATTTTGGGCCTTAAATTGGACGATGTGTAAACCATTACAGGCCTCAGTGTCCTTGGCCCAAAAATGTATGAAAAAAGCACCGAATATCTTCAGTGTAAGAAGTATGTTTACAACACTCGGGGAAAAAAATGGTTACTCCAATTTTTTTAAATTCTAAAACAGGGCTTCTTCATATCGTTTGGAATGCATACTAGAAGCAAAATGTGTATTTTAGCTTTATGGAAAGCCACAAATGAGCAAATCAACTAAGGTATCAGTGATAAACAACTGTGTTGAGCTCCCCATGTGGGTGGACGCAATTCTGAAATATATCATAAACATAAATCTCAATGACGCCATAGGCCAAAATGCGAAACTTCCTGTCCTGTCGAGTCACGACCTTCATGAACTTTTGACAATTGTCTTTTTTTGTTATAGGCCTTGAATGTCGATCAGGAGAAACACATTAAGCTTGTGAAGCAGTGAATGCACTACCACACATCACCAGTCAGTCATTACTGAACGTGGACATTATTTCACTTCTAACCGTCTGTGTAGAACGAAAACAAAAACCGTAAGTAATATGTGTAGCTTTTGACATTTCTCGTATTGATCTTTTGAGAACTATACAATTTATGAGAATTACATCTGATAAGATCTTTAATCTCTTTGACCAGACGTTGACCATTTTTGTTGGGTAACAGATGGTGAAAGACGTGTTCAACAAGTAGCAGACCGAAGGGTAAGAAACATAAAAACCAAAATAAATAATTGTCCAGTAACAAATTTAGCAACGGCGGTTGAGCACATCATATTGAATGATTCAAACAGACCCCCGATCACATTGTCCTGCTAGAAAGAGATACATTACAAAATGAGATACATTACAAAATGAGATACATTACAAAATGAGATACATTACAAACCGATTTACACTTTGGCTTTACGTTTATTAAGAACGATCGCAGTGTACATTGTTCATAACGACATTTTTGGCAGCAGATTGTACACCAACAAACGTGGTGTAGAAAGGGAAGCAAATACCATCAGTTGAGAACATTAAGCATGCTCTTCACAAATAGGTACCTTTGGGCATGTTTTATATATATTTATATAGTCAACGGTAATAACAGAGCTGTAATGGCTTGGTGTCGGGCTCAGGGTACAACAGGGGCCTAAGGTGTTAAGTGGCCACAATCAATCAGAAAGCAATGGCAAACTGATTGCAGATTGCCAAGAAATCATGACAGTTAAGATGGAAAAAAAATATATCAAAGATCTGATAGTTAGACCAAGCAGTTCAAACATGCCAATATAGGAAGTGAGATAGAGCAGAGCAAGTACAAGCAGTAGTGATGATCACAGAACCGACTGTGTTATTGTGGAAAGTCCTGTTGCTCGTTAATGTAAATATAAATAAAAACAAAGGCTAGAAACTTGAAATGTAGGATCCTTTATCATGGAAAACATTTAATGATTAGGTATAAAACGTTTAAGATACAAAAATAGGCGTCTGAGCACTGATTGACTGGACAAGGTCATCTTATGACTCAACCAGGCAAATATATTTATATATTCAGGAAAGGAACAGAGCTGACAAGGAGATGGTTGGGTCATCTTGAATAAAAAAATATATGCAACTCTCCTTGGTTACGATCCAGTTAGCGACAGATTACTAACAATTAGACGAAAAAGGAAAAAACGAAATAGCACAGTCTTACAAATATATGGACTCACAACAGCAGCAAATGACATTACATCAAATAAGGTCTACTAGTATGGTCCTTTTCGTCTTGTCAGACGGTCTAGTGGAGGCTATTGTGTATTTTTGTTTATTTTAGGTTTTGTTTTTGTTGAACAGCTTCTCTCGTGTCTAATTCTACCAATGTTTTACAAACATACACGTCCACAGAATAAACAAGTCAGACCTACTGATCCACTGGGTTTTTCATCCTTTTTCATGTATCTTTTCTCTTCTACGTTTTCACTTAGCACAGTCACAAATGATGTTATACCATTCCATATACATGGTCTCCATGATGTGCGATCACTTGCCAGATATTCCCAGTCATTTTCACAGATGGAGAAGTCATTCAGAGATGATTTACAGATATCTCTATATCGTAGTTTAGGTCTGCTCATTTGTCCTTTTCCGTGTGTTGGTTCACCATTTAGTATTTGCCTGGGGAGGCGTTTTAAAAGTGAATATACGTAAAAAATATGGTCTACTAGTGTGGTAATAAAACGTCAGGAGGCTGCAACACATCCAGCACGCTCCGTGGTTTAAAATTATTGGTTGAATCGGACTAGCCGTTAGAAGTCAACCAATGGTCGTATCGAGCTAGCTGTTAGAAGTCGTCAACCAATTTGTCGCATCGGGCTAGTCGTTAGAAGTCGTCAACCAATGGTCGCATCGGGCTAGCCGTTAGAAGTCGTCAACTAATGGTCGCATCGGGCTAGCTGTTAGAAGTAGTCAACCAATGGTCGCATCGGGCTAGCCGTTAGAAGTCGTCAACCAATGGTCGCATCGGGCTAGCCGTTAGAAGTCGTCAACTAATGGTCGCATCGGGCTAGCCGTTAGAAGTCGTCAACCAATGGTCGCATCGGGCTAGCCGTTAGAAGTCGTCAACTAATGGTCGTATCGGCCTAACCGTTAGAAGTCGTCAACCAATGGTCGCATCGGGCTAGCCGTTAGAAGTCGTCAACTAATGGTCGTATCGGGCTAGCCGTTAGAAGTCGTCAACTAATGGTCGTATCGAGCTAACCGTTAGAAGTCGTCAACCAATGGTCGCATCGGGCTAGCCGTTAGAAGTCGTCGACCAATGGTCGCATCGGGCTAGCCGTTAGAAGTCAACCAGTGGTCGTATCGAGCTAGCCTTTAGAAGTCAACCAATGGTCGCATCGGGCTAGCCGTTAGAAGTCGTCAACCAATGATCGTATCGGGCTAGCCGTTAGAAGTCGTCGACCAATGAATGAAGACAGTCCAGGCTTCTGCTCCTGTGATCATTTATCTTCGACAGAAATGGACAAAAGAAAGTAGTATATAGAGTTAGAAATGATGTCGTGAAAGATAGATTGGGGATGTGTCCAAATCTAAACTATATACAGAGACAACAAATGAAATATTTTGCTCAGCTAAAAAAGAATGCTAAGAGATTATATACCATTCGAAACAACGTGTATTATAAGAGGAGATTGAAGAAAAGCCTATGGTAGACCCAGTTATGATGGATTGAAAACATTAGCAACACGCTACAACAACAAGAATTGACAGTGGTTGCAGTTAACAGGACAAGAACTTGCACTTTGTATGTCACACGACACCTGAAGAGGAGTATAACAGGGAGTGAAGAGAGAAAATAATAAAGTTTTAGTGAAAATCGCTAATTCTTTTTCAATTTTTCATTAAGCCAGCATTACACTATGAGGTATATAGAACAAATAACCGGACAGTGCAATATGGTTGAAAAAAAAACACTCAATATTAGGGAGATGCGAATCATGGAAAGGAAATCAGTAAACAAATCAATAAATGAAGTTTTAGTGCTAATTTTTATTCTTCTTTGTGCAGTGTGTTCGTGGTTCGATAGGTAAGCACATGGTTCAACAAAAATGTCGCCGGTGGCAAGGTATGTTCAACCCGCATGTGAAAAGTCTGTGACGGTGGATGGGGCGGAAGAATCAGAAATGATCAACGGCCCAGAAAGCGAAAACAGCAAAGTGTGTGGTACACATGAGGCATATTCAGAACACGAAAGACGAATATAGCAGACCACCGTGAAAGAGATTGGAGCCTCATCACGTAACATTCCAAAGAAAGTTATGGAAAGAAATACTAACTATTGTTTTAAGAATGAGCTAAAAATAGCTACATGGAATGTTAGAACCTTATACCAACAAGGAAAATTAGAAAATCTTATGGTAGAAGCTGAGCGAAGAACAGAAAATTGAAGTCTTTGAAATGTGGATTTACAGAAGAATAGGTAGAATTGGATGGAAAGAAAAGAAAACAAACAATGAAGTTCTAAAACAACTAAAAATAAAAAGAGAACTGCTAAATACAATTAAGAGAAGACAACTGAAATTTTTGGGACACGCTAAAAGACACAACAGCCTACTAAAAGTAATATTGGAATGGAAAATACAAGGAAAAAGAGGTAAAGGCAGACCCAGACTAACAAGGAAGAGTAACATCAAAAGATGGACAAGTCAATCTATGACAACCTGCACCATCAAAGCAAGAAACAGAGTGAAATGGCGATCCATGGTGGCCAACCTTCGCCGCGGAGACGGCACTTGATGATGATGATGATGATGGTGAGTGGTAATTCTCAGAGAGTCTATTATCCAGACTCTTTCTGATTTGTACTCTTTCTTTCTTTGCCCTGTGGAGCCGCGATAGCTCAATGGTTAGTGAACTGGACTGCAAAGGACAAGAGGTAGGGTTCAATCTCAACCGACGGGATCCGGTTCACCCAGCCGTTAATGGGTACCGGAATTCTTTTCTGGGAATGTAAAGCGACACGGGCGTAATACCGATCACATTACTCCAAAAAATCATGTGCCGAAGGTCTGTAAAATGTATGGTCACTAACACCATATTCCCTACACGCCACTTGGCGTGACGGGGTTTCTTTACATTTTTTTTCTTTGCCCCCGTAACTGTTGGATCAGATGTTGCAGAAAGGAGATTTATGTTGCCTTGTAGACCTTGTTGTGTAGCTTGAGCTAATGCCATCTTGACCTTTATTTTGACGACTTTCTGATCCACGCTTTCTGTGCTACTTTAGAGCCTAATAGTTACATCCGAGGGGGCCTCGGTTACCTAGTTGGGAAAACCACCCGACTGAACTACCGACAACCCGTGTTCGATTCCCGCTGGGAGCAGTGTGAATTGTACTCTTGGTTGAAAAATAAAATACCCTTACGGTCGACCTAGCCGTTGGCAGAAATGGGTACCAGGGTATTACCCTGGGAAGGTGAGGAATGTCGCCTCGCATCGTGAGTTTCAATGCTTAAAGCGACACTATCCAGAAATCTCCGAACATTTTCTGGATAGGCGGCCGAGCACATGTGGGTGAAAACTCGCGTGCTAAGACGCCGGTTCAAGTCTCGTACTTTACCTTTACCTTTACCTTTACTTACATCCGGTATACTCGTGCTGAAATATGATTGGGCTTTTCTGGTCAGGTTATCAAGTCTTTTGAAGTTCTATATAATCAATCAATGCCTTTGTTCTCACAGTTTTTCTAAGTGAGAATTGTAGTTTCTTGATTTTTTTTTCAGCACTTTGGTATGTGCTTGATTTAGCATGAACTGGCTGTAATCTTGTTTCTGTCAGAGACCGTCAATGTCTGTCACTTGTGGCATGTGATTGTAATATTGTTTCTGTCAGAGACTGTCAATGTTTGTCACTTATAGCATGTGATTGTAATATTGTTTCTGTCAGAGACTGTCAATGTCTGTTACTTGTAGCATGTGATTGTAATATTGTTTCTGTCAAAGACTGTCAATGTCTGTCACTTGTAGCATGTGATTGTAATATTGTTTCTGTCAGAGACTGTCAATGTCTGTCACTTGTAGCATGTGATTGTAATATTGTTTCTGTCAGAGACTGTCAATGTCTGTCACTTGTAGCATGTGATTGTAATATTGTTTCTGTCAGAGACTGTCAATGTCTGTTACTTGTAGCATGTGATTATAATATTGTTTCTGTCAGAGACTGTCAATGTCTGTCACTTGTAGCATGTGATTGTAATATTGTTTCTGTCAGAGACTGTCAATGTTTGTTACTTGTAGCATGTGATTGTAATATTGTTTCTGTCAGAGACTGTCAATGTCTGTTACTTGTAGCATGTGATTGTAATCTTGTTTCTGTCAAAGACTGTCAATGTCTGTCACTTGTAGCATGTGATTGTAATATTGTTTCTGTCAGAGACTGTCAATATCTGTCACTTGTAGCATGTGATTGTAATATTCTCTCTGTCAGAGACTGTCAATGTCTGTCACTTGTAGCATGTGATTGTAATCTTGTTTCTGTCAAAGACTGTCAATGTCTGTCACTTTTTCATGTGATTGTAATCTTGTTTCTGTCAGAGACTGTCAATGTCTGTCACTTGTAGCATGTGATTGTAATATTGTTTCTGTCAGAGACTGTCAATATCTGTCACTTGTAGCATGTGATTGTAATATTGTCTCTGTCAGAGACTGTCAATATCTGTCACTTGTAGCATGTGATTGTAATCTTGTTTCTGTCAGAGACTGTCAATGTCTGTCACTTGTAGCATGTGATTGTAATATTGTTTCTGTCAGAGACTGTCAATGTCTGTCGCTTGTAGCATGTGATTGTAATCTTGTTTCTGTCAGAGACTGTCAATGTCTGTCACTTGTAGCATGTGATTGTAATCTTGATATGTAAATAAACAAAATTAGCACTTGGTATCTAACTAATAATAAAATATCTAAAACCAAATAATCTTGAACTAGAACGAGAAATAAAAATAACAGTCTTCCCTGCGTAATGCGCTGAGGCCAAGAGCAAAATGAACGGTAAACGCTGGCTAGTCCGCGCAGGATACCCGGTGTGGTTGACTAGCTAATGGAAGGGTCAAAACACAGATAAAAGGGTTCTAAAAATATGTGAGGGTTGGGGGGAGGTATTGTATTTGTTACCTCAATTATAGCACCAACAATGTCTATACGTATCTACGTACATACAACTGTGGGATAACATACAGACCTGTATACATACATACATATACACATTTACATGAAACTATATGTATATAAATATAAACATATATATATGTACACTCACAGACATATATCCATATATACACACATAATTATGTGTACATGTGTGTCTATGTGGATATGTATATATATATATGTGTGTGTGTGTGTGTAATAAATATATATATACATATATATATATTTATATATATGTGTGTATATATTCATATTTATGTATACAGATCAGTGTGTTTTCTCACGATTGTTTATACGTATATAGGCATTGTCGGTGGAATTATAATTCAGGTAACTCATAAAATATCTCACCACATACACACAAAACACAGAAGTAATGGTAGCAACAAAGAAAAAGACATCATCGCAATGCACATTAAAGACAAGTGGAACAATATTAAAACAAGTAAATGAATTTAAATATCTGGGAACAATGTTAACCTCAGATGGTAGATGTACAACAGAGGTGGGATGCAGAATAGCTCCGGCAAAAGCAGCTTTTCAAAAATGAGGAATATACTGTGCAATCAATTTTTTACAATAGAAACATGAAGAAGAGTTCTTCAATTTATGTAGAGCCAGTCTTAACATATGGATGTGAATCATGGACAATAGGACTGCAGGCAAGAAAATGTTCAGAATACCATGGAAGCTAAGAACAGTATGAAATCGTTCTGAAAGAAGACGAAGCAAAGAAGAGAGCTAATTTAATAAATTAGAAAGAAACAATCATCATTTGTTGGCCATGTAATGAGAAGGGAATAGCTTGAATATATTGTAACAACTGGGAAAAGTGAGTGACGAAGAGACAGAGGAAAGCAAAGAGAAAAGATACCAAACAGCTTAAAATAATTGTTTGACAGAAGGTCAATAACAGAAATAATAACTGTCGAGATCGAAAGTTGTGGAGAGACGTGATCACCTACGCCAGCAGGCATGGTACTTAATGATGATGATGATGATGATGATGATGATGATGATGATGGGAGGTGAACTGTATTATGCCATGAAATAGTCTCGAATAATCCGATTCCATGATGATACAAATTAATGTATTCCTTGATACTAATATTAGATTGCAGGTTTTATTTATAATTGACCAACCCTAAAATAATGTTATAGTCTTTTTTTATTATTCAAAAACATATTGACACTTATTAAAATGGGGCTAAATTAGTATTTTTACTGAGACGACGGATACAATCGGTGCTATCCTGTTGAAAATTGTCAGGGTGGTCATCTTACCTAACGTATTTGTCTACCTTTAAAGGTAAAGGTGATCCCACAGCAATTGTTGTTCGCAACGAAGTGATAGTGACTTCATTAAATTAAGCCATGCCGATTGCCGTAGGCGAACATGCACTTTCACAATTTTCTATACACAGAGCATCGTAGCAATTCTGTTTACTTTTGTCCATGCCATGACACCACGCTTTTTAGTAGCTTCTTTTATTTGTCGTACGCAATCTCTCTTTCCTTACTTTGCCAGTTGTAACAAAGTATTCCAACTTTCCTTATCATGATGTTCCCGAATAATGCTGATTGTTTAAGGATGTTGTTGTATGAGCTTCCATTTGACTTTGTCTGTTTGAGAATGTTTTCGTTGGTCTTGTTACCTTTCCAGAGAACTCTCAACATTCTTCTGAGAAATCCCATCTCTGTGGGCTCTAATAGTCTTTTCACTTGTTAGTCTACTGTCCTTGATTCACTTCCATGGGTCAAAATTGGCTCTATATAGTACCACTGAACTATCTTTCTACCTTTTATTGACAGACTTGCTGCACACGATGTTTTTCATTTTTCGAAATACTATTTTGGCAGAAGTTATTTTATTTGTTATTTCTGTGGTACATCTTCCATCTATTGGTGTTATTGTGCCCAAGTATATGACGATCTACACTTGTTTGAGATTTGTCCCGTTTATGTTTATGTTGAATTTTGAGTTTTTATGTTTTTATTTTTATAATCAAAATCACCGGCTCTCAACTAACTGCATGTTTTTAGTTTTCATTGAAATAAATAACAATATATTATAATTGGAGAAAATAATAATAACTCGACAAACGTAAGTACATGAGAGCTTCAGTTGTCTGATACATCACGGTTTCTCTATATTTATTGACTGAGCTACGGTAAATTATTGGGGGGAAAAAAACAGCACTGCTAAAGATTATAATTTGAAAAGCAAGACACAAAATTCAAACTAGAAATGAACAAAGTAGGTTTGTTGTCAACAAAGGTACGAACATCGATATACACACTATAAGATCAAAAATAGAAAGTGCATAGAAGTGATAACAGGTCTGGGTTTTTTTTAAGACTACACGATATCAGTTGGTAGCCGCGATAGCTCAGTGGTTAGTGAACTGGACTACAGAGGACAGGAGATCCAGGTTCGATCATGATCGACGGCTTCCAGGTTCACCTAGCCTTAAATGGTACCGGATTTTTTTCTGGGACAAAAAATGTCCATTTTTTTTTCAAAATATTCATGTGCTGAAGAAGATCTGTAAAAATGATGGTCACTAACACCATTTTCCCTATACGCCACTTGACGTGACGGTACTCTTAACTTTTTTACTTTCACGTCATATCACTTGACAAAATCAAGAAATAATACAAATGTTATCAACTTTTTTGATTACATGAAAGATCTAAGAATATGACCTTTGGCGTCATGACAGACTGTTGGCAGCAAGAAATCATGATAAGGCAGTCGTTTGGTACAAATGTTAGTGTCTTATGCTGGATGCTGATTTGCTGAACAGCTTCTCTCGTAAAAAATCTAGAACAATAATGAAACTGTGTGGACAAACATAATTCATGAAAGCTTACAATTTATTTCGTTCTCTGATTTTATGACTGGTTGGTTCCTTTAACAAATTGTCCTTAGGGCAACTCCAAAAGTACTAAGACCCCCTCCATTGTGTATCTCTCTGTCTATAGCAACTAACGATTCCCTACTACCTTGGTTGTTCAGTGTTTTCTGCCCCATTCTGTTGCGCTCTTGTTTAAATGTCATCCATTTCGACTTGACCTCTCCGATATTAGGAAAGTGGAGATCTCTTCGCTGAAGCCACTTTCAATTCCATTCTTAAATTTAACATATAGATCACAGTTGTTTCTCACTGATACTTTAGTTAATTTGCTCATTTGTGCCTTTCCTGGAAGATAAAATACATCATCATCATCATCAAGATTCAGCTTCTTTTATTACACATTCAAAGTGATTAAAAGAAGCTGAACCTTAAAATGTAAAAACGTTAGTAGTTAAACACTGAACATTGCATCCCCGAACCCCACAGACTTGCCAATCTTTGATATTTCTGTTACGAGCATTAACTACTAAAATATCATCAACACATCGACATGTGACCTTAGCTAAAGTATTTTGTTTCCAGCGTGATGTCACAAAGTGAAACTGTTCCATACAAATAGCAACTTTCACAATGAGAGCAACGTTCTGAACATCTTCGTCCATTAAGAGTGTAACATTTCATAGATTTGAACCTAATATGCCACTTTCAGAGGGAAATAAACAGCTGTGAGATAATTTTGGTTTTTGTTTTTGGCTACTGCAGAGGAGGAAGAAAGACCCTCTCCTACAAAATTGATTTTACTAATTGTCTCCCTTTTGTTTTGTTTGATCTTTAATCATCGTTGATAACAAATCTTTTGTATTTCCTTAGTTGAAATGTGATAATGTTCATCTTGTGTTAATATTCAATTTGTAGTAATGTTCAACTTGTGGTAATTTTCAACTTGTGATAATGCATCTCCGCAACGAAGGTTGGCTACTATGGTGCGCCATTCTGCTCAGTCTCTTGCTTTGATGGTGCTGGTTGTCATAGACTGACTTGTCCATCTTTTGATGTTACTCATCCATGTTAGTCTAGGTCTGCCTCTGCCTCTTTTACCTTTCATTTTCCCTTCCAAGATTACTTTTAGTAGGTTGTTGTGTCTTTTAACATGCCCCAAAAATCCCATTGGTCATGTTCCAATTGTATTCAGTAGTTCTCTTTTAATTTTTAGTTGTTTTAGGACTTCATCGTTTCTTTTCTTTTCTTTCCATCTAAATCTACCTATTCTATAAATCCACATTTCAAAGGCTTCAATTCTCTGTTCTGTTTTCTTGTCTAATGTCCATGTTTCCAGACCATACTGGAATGTTGAGAAGACGTAACATTTTGCTATTCTTAGTTTTAGCCCTGGTGTTATTTGTTTTGATTTTAGTATATATTTTATGGCATTAAAATTACCTTTGTCATTACTATTCGTTTGTTTATTTTAGTTGTACATTTTCCATCACTGGTTATAGTGTGTCCCAGGTAGGTGTAGCTCTGAACTGTCTACAGAAAATATCCGAACATTTCTGGATAGGCGGCCGAGCACATATGGGTATATACTCGCGTGCTAAGACGCCGGTTCAAGTCTCGTACTTTACCTTCACCTTTACTGTCTCCAGGTCTATTCCTTCAACTTTGATATCTACATGTAGGTTTTGAATATTTTCTTTGTTTATGATCATAGTTTTAGTCTTTTCGATATCCTTATCTAATCCATATTTTTTGGTTGTCATGTTTATTTATATGTAATTGTTGTAGATCTTTACGATTTTCTGTTAGTAATACAGTATAATCAGCATATCTTAGGTTATTGATTATCTTTCCATTAATGTTTAGGCCTGGCATCTCTATGATGTTTTTAAAGATTTGCTCAGTGTATAGATTGAATAAGCTTGGTGATAGGATGCAACCCTCTTTTACTTCTCTTTGTATATCGATGGGTGTCGAGCTCTCTTTGTTATATGTTATTATTATAGTATATATAATATCTCCAAGGAGACCATTTGGAGGACCTCGACTTTGTTTATGACATAGTCCTCATCAGCAGTCAGATAAAAACGATGCAGGAAAACACAAGAGAGATATCAATAGCCAGCAAAATTGGGCTTGAGAACAATCATGAAAAGACTAAAGTTATGAAAAGCTTAATTCCAACAGATGACAGAATATACATGGAAAACAAACAAGTGGAAGAGATCAATCACTTTATCTATCTTGGAAGTCACATTGATCGAGAAGGGGATACAAGCAAAGAAATAGGAATCAGAATAGCTAAAGCAGCAATGTCTTTCAGAAGCCTTGAAAAATTGTGGAAATCAAAACTCATCAGCACAAACACAAAACTTAGGCTATTCAAATCAAACGTACTATCTGCCCTTACGTATGCATGTGAGAGCTGGAAAACAATAGGGGACATAGAAACAAAGTTGAACGCTAAGGAAAATACTTGGTGTAGCGTGGAACGAATTCAAAACAAACGAAGAAATTAGAGAAATCGCCAATCAACCACTAATATCTTCAGTAATTAAGAAAAGACGATGGTCATATGTTGGACAAGTGATGAGGAGAGATAATAACCGAATAACAAAGCAGGCCCTCATGTGGGAAACAACAGGTAAGTGGAAAAGAATCCGACCCAGAAAGACACTAAGAAGAACATTGACCAGAGAGGCAATAGCAGCAGGAATCGGCTCCCTCAATGAGATAGAGTTGCTTGCACAGAACAGAGACAAATGGCGAGATTTGATAAAATATCTGTACAAGGATTGAAAACTGCTAGAATAAAAACTTAGATAAGAGAAAGGGTATCTTGGTCTATGCCCTATGGGCCGGCTACAACTCTAAAGGTCAATAGATACATAGATAGATAGTATATATACAGTAATGTTCAACTTGTGGTAATGTTCAACTTGTGGTAATGTTCACCTTCTGGTAGTGTTCAACTTGTGGTAATGTTCAACTTGTGGTAATGTTCAACTTGTGGTAATGTTCAACTTGATGGTAATGGTCATCCGTTTTTGAGCAAATATTATGGTGTTAAGGAAATCTTCATAACTTTGACTACAGAAATCTCACGTCTATGAGCCTCCATGTATCAATGTATAAAAGACGTCAGCAGATACGGATGCCCTTGGATTCTCTGATAAATGTGTTCAGAACTTGACCTTTAAAAGTCAGTACCTCCTCGCACCACCCCCCTCCAGGGCCTCTGACATGCATCACGAAGGGAAACAACTCAACCAAACCTGAGCAGGGAATAGTCAACATTTGATTATATTCCCTGACACTGTCTGATGCATGCCGGTAAAATCCTGTATAACACTCATCTACTGTATACGTGACTTGTAGATTAGCTAGAGGATCACGTGGGGCGGGGTACAGACGTCCAAGGAAAGGTCTATCACGTAATGGGAAAATGGATGATTTGAGAAACGGTGCTTGTTTGCTCAAAGTAATGTCCCAAAGATGCGTAACATTTTCGTTATAGAAGCTGACGTCAACGAATGGTGCCTTCCATGTATGCTGTCCTACAGTGTGGCCTGATTCGTGGTAGAATTTGTACCTGAAGAAAAGCACAAAATTGACGTCAGGAATGTCTGAGAAAATAATACATGTTTTAGAAATGTAACTTGTAACATAAATGTGATGACAACAAAACAAATCTTGAACAATGTGACAGCACACTGAAACTTGAACAATGTGACAGAACACTGAAGCTTGAACAATGTGACAGCACATTGAAACTTGAACAATGTGACAACAAAACAAATCTTGAATAATGTAACAGCACACTGAAACTTGAACAATGTGACAGCACATTGAAACTTGAACAATTTGACAGCACACTGAAACTTGAACAATGTGACAGCACATTGAAACTTGAACAATGTGACAGCACACTGAAACTTGAACAATGTGACAGCACACTGAAACTTGTACAGTGTGACAGCACACTGAAACTTGAACAATGTGACAGCACACTGAAACTTGAACAATGTGACAGCACACTGAAACTTAAACAATGTGACAGCACATTGAAACTTGAACAATGTGACAGCACACTGAAACTTGAACAATGTGACAGCACACTGAAACTTGAACAATGTGACAAAACACTGAAACTTGAACAATGTGACAGCACACTGAAACTTGAACAATGTGACAGCACACTGAAACTTGAACAATGTTACAGCACATTGAAACTTGAACATTCTGACAAAACACTGAAACTTGAACAATGTGACAGCACACTGAAACTTGAACAATGTGACAGCACATTGAAACTTGAACAATGTGACAGCACATTGAAACTTGAACAACGTGACAAAACACTGAAACTTTAACAATGTGACAGCACACTGAAACTTGAACAATGTGACAGCCCACTGAAACTTGAACAATGTGACAGCACATTGAAACTTGAACAATGTGACAGCACATTGAAGCTTGAACAATGTGACACAACACTGAAACTTTAACAATGTGACAGCACACTGAAACTTGAACAATGTGACAGCACACTGAAACTTGAACAATGTGACAGCACACTGAAACTTGAACAATGTGACAGCACACTGAAATTTGAATAATGTGACAGCACACTGAAACTTGAACAATGTGACAAAACACTGAAACTTGAACAATGTGACAGCACACTGAAACATGAACAATGTGACAACAAACTGAAACTTGAACAATGTGACAAAACCCTGAAACTTGAAAAATGTGACAGAACACTGAAACTTGAACAATGTGACAGCACATTGAAACTTGAACAATTTGACAGCACACTGAAACTTGAACAATGTGACAGCACACTGAAACTTGAACAATGTGACAGCACATTGAAACTTGAACAATGTGACAGCAAATTGAAACTTGAACAATGTGACAAAACACTGAAACTTGAACAATGTGACAGCACACTGAAACTTGAACAATGTGACAGCACACTGAAACTTGAACAATGTGACAACAAATTGAAACTTGAACATTCTGACAAAACACTGAAACTTGAACAATGTGACAGCACACTGAAACTTGAACAATGTGACAACAAATTGAAACTTGACCAATGTGACAGCACATTGAAACTTGAACAACGTGACAAAACACTGAAACTTGAACAATGTGACAGCACACTGAAACTTGAACAATGTGACAGCACACTGAAACTTGAACAATGTGACAGCATATTGAAACTTGAACAATGTGACAGCACATTGAAGCTTGAACAATGTGACAAAACACTGAAACTTTAACAATGTGGCAGCACACTGAAACTTGAACAATGTGACAGCACACTGAAACTTGAACAATGTGACAGCACATTGAAACTTGAACAATGTGACAGCACACTGAAATTTGAATAATGTGACAGCACACTGAAACTTGAACAATGTGACAAAACACTGAAACTTGAACAATGTGACAGCACACTGAAACATGAACAATGTGACAACAAACTGAAACTTGAACAATGTGACAAAACACTGAAACTTGAAAAATGTGACAGAACACTGAAACTTGAACAATGTGACAGCACATTGAAACTTGAACAATTTGACAGCACACTGAAACTTGAACAATGTGACAGCACACTGAAACTTGAACAGTGTGACAGCACACTGAAACTTGAACAATATGACAGCACACTAAAACTTGAACAATGTGACAGGAACACTGAAACTTGAACAATGTGACAACAAATTGAAACTTGAACAATGTGACAGCACACTGAAACTTGAACAATGTGACAACAAATTGAAACTTGAACAATGTGACAGCACCCTGAAACTTGAACAATGTGACAACAAATTGAAACTTGAACAATGTGACAAAACACTGAAACTTGAACAATGTGACAACAAATTGAAACTTGAACAATGTGACAACAAACTGAAACTTGAACAATGTGACAACAAACTATCATCATAATAAATGTGATAACAACTACCTACATTAAAATAAATTTGACTTTAAAAAACAACTCAAACTGATTATAACAAAGGCAAAATTCATTTGAAATAAATGTGACAACAGTAATAAATATTACAGCAAAAAACTATAGTTATAATAAACATGACAACAAAGTACAGCTGACAATTCATTGCAACAATTAATATTTCTTTTCAAATGAAGCTCTAGCCAAACCTTGAACCAACTTCAGCTAATGTATAATTTGGCGGGCATTTTTGAAACGCCTGCCACATAGCGAGCTTGTTTTTTTCATCAACCTGGACGTCGATGTCTTCATCCCAGGGAATAATGCTGTGATGTCGGTAAGAACCCAATAGAGAGCCCTAGAGACGGGAATCAGAGAAGTGGTGTCTACAATCATGAACTTTAGTTCAGATATAAATGAAGAAAAGCACACTTATCAAATAACATCATCAATAATCTTCAAATACCGGGCCTGCTGACGTAGGTAATCATTTCTCTCTACAACTTTCGATCTCGATAATTATTTATCATTTCTGTTGTTGACCTTCAGCTAAGCCAGTCTTATAAACTGTATTGTATCTTTTCTCTTTGCTTCCCTCTATCTCTTCGTCCCTCAATTTTCCCAGTTGTTACAATATATTCCAGTTGTTCTCTTCTCATTACATGGCCCAAAAAAATGATGATTGTTCCTTCCTAATATTGGAAATTAGATCTCTTTTTGCTTTGACCGCTTTCAGAATATTTTCATTACTCTTGTTAACTGTCCATGGTATTCTCAACATTCTTCTGTAAGGCCAAATTTCTTCAGCCTGCGGGTGATTTTCTTGTCTGTTGTCCTATTGTCCTTGATTCATATCCATATGTTAAGATTGGCTCATCATAACATTTAAGAACTTTTTTTCTTGTTTCTATTGTCAAAAATAGACTGCACAGTTCTGCTTCATTTTTTTGGGAAAGCTACTTTTGCCCGAGCCATTCTGCACCTCACCTCTATTGTGCATCTACCATCTGAGGTTAACATTTTTTTTTACAAATATTTAAATTTATTTACCTATTCTATATTGTTACATTTGTCTTTATTGTGCATTGCGATGATGTCTTTTTCCTTGTTGCTACCATTACTTCAGTCTTTTTACTATTAAGATTCAGCCCCTCATTATTGTATTTATATCAAATATACCAAATATGAAACATTATACGGGGCTGCGAGTATAGCTGCAGAGAACATATAAAATAAGCATAAAATGGTATGGAAAATTATTTGCGTTTAGTCATATTCCCTATACGCCACTTGGCGTGACGGAGGCTCTTTACTTTTTTTTTACTTTTACTGTATATATATATATATGTAGTATACACGTGGACACTCATACCTGGGATGGTAAGGCTGCTCAGAGCTCTACGGTTGTCAGATGAAGGTCTGTGGTTTGCTGGAGTCCCTGTTATTAATGAAGAGAAGCGTCATCTTTGCAGATATTCAATATTCATCTCCTTTCTAGTTGTTTTGTTGCACGTAATTGTGTAAGCCTTGTTGTAGTTCACTGCTTGACAGAGTTTCTTATATATTTTGTCTGGTTATTTTTTTTACTATATATCAGCATCTTCATTTTCTCTATTATAACTTGTTGCTACAGAATTATAATTGCTGATATATTGAGAGATTTTACGATGGTCATCGTCATCACCAGTCCCATAACTTTAGTGATCGTTACAGCACTGTTGATGATGTATTCACAATTACTTTCCAAATTTCAGATGCTTTCTAAGACTTGATGAAGCTTAATCCTGTCCGTTCCCTGATGTTGTGCTCTCTACTCTTTCTCTGTCTGCCTTGCCCTTGTTTGCTTTTACCTCACGCTTCGACCAATAAAGGAGCATTTGCATGAACTAGAATTCTTGTAATATCTTCTTCTTCTACCTTTTTAGCTCCCAGTGGAGCATAGGTCTTCAACAAACACTTTCCAGGTCGTTCTGTTTTTTGGCATTCTTTTAAAATCATTCCATGTCTTCCCCATCATCTTCATCTTGTAATATAATCAAACCTTTTTAATTTATGTTCTTTTACCGCTAACAGTAAGTCTTTTAATTCGCTCGATGGATCGTTGAATTTTGCTGTGTCTCCTTCATTGGTGATTTACTTTCTATAGGAAAAGGGCAAGATATTTCTAAACAGTTCATTTCCAGAACTTGTTTTCCTCTAAAATAAACAACGAATGCCCATATTTCGCAGTCACACGGAAACAACAGATGTCACTACAATTTGTAATAATCTGATCTATGTTATAATGACGTTTTCTGCTTTTCCATATATGGTTTTTTTTCTTGTATGTAACAGCTTGTGTAATTAAACTGATTCTTGTGGTTTTTAATCGTTGTCAGTGACCAGGGATCCCAGATATTTTATTTCCTTGATTTACATGCTTGATCATTTAGTGGGAATCTCTTTCAATGCCTCTGGACTTATTTGTTTCTCTGTAGTTTGTTTTTATTTTTCAACACTGATCTCCATTGGAAATGTGCTTGATGTCTTATCGAGTCTTCATCTACATCATTACATTGTCTTTTCTCTTTCATGAAATAATTTTTTTTTTAAAAACAGACTGGCACAACAGAAATGAACGAAATAAAGATGTAAATAAATAATTCATCATCATCATCATCGAGTGCCTTCTCCGCAACGAAGATTGGCTACCACGGATCGCCATTCCACTCTGTTTCTTGCTTTGATGGTGCAGGCTGTCATAGATTGACTTGTCCATCTTTTAATGTTACTCGTCCATGTTAGTCTTGGTCTGCCTCTGCCTCTTTTAATAAAATATGAAAGTAAATAAATAATATTACGGGGTTTTTGGTGCTAGCGTAAGTTAACCCTTCACCTTCCTATTAACTCTTTTGATAAATCGAATATATCTATATAAGTCAATATATTCACGTGGTCCGTTAAATGTTGTTTCGTGTTCTACAAATCTGTATCTTCTATTTTATTTATACTTTAACTAAATTTTAATTACAGTCACGATTAATGTGAGGGTGGACCGTGATTACACTAGTTAATTCACAAATTTCAAGTTGGATAGCCTATCTGAAACAAGATGTTAATTCAGAGTTAGAGTAAAACTTGTCGTCTGGTAGGTCACATTCCTTGTAATCTCAACATCTTTCCCTGTGCACACCATGAGCTGTGTGTTTCATCCGTTTTGACCATGTTTCGACATTCCAATTGTTTACGATGAATGTTGATATCGTATGACATGGAACAGTTGGCTGTGTTCACTTTCTGTGCTGTTTCACATTATGCCTTTTGGCGTGTGCTGAGACTGCTATGATGGGGACTACAGCTACCTTTATTTATTTGGGAGATGTGATAGTAATTCGGATGATTCCACTGGCACGGGCGGTTGAGCAATTATGGATTTTAATTCGTTTGCATTGATACCGGGGCCTTCCATAACCAAAGAACCAAAGCACTGTGTATGCAACATGTACTCGACAGTTCCACAGTTAAGCTTCTAAAGACTCACTCAATTAGATAACGGGTCGTAATAGGTTTCGCTCAAACATTATTTATTATTACCATTACAATTGGGAGCCGCGATAGCTCAGTGGTTAGTGAACTGGACTACAAAGGGCAAGAGGTAGGGTTCGATCCCAACCGACGGTTTTCAGTTCACCCAGCCTGTAATGGGTACCGGATTTTTTTTATGGGAAAGTAAAGCGGCACGGGCGTAATACCGACCACATTACCCCAAAAATCATGTGCCGAAGGTCTGTAAAATTTATGGTCACTAACATCATATTTCCCTATACGCCACTTGGCATGACAGAGGTACTTTACTTTATTATTACAATTATTGCAGAGAACAACAAGATTGTTATTTACCTTGTAGATAAAGTATTGTATTGCTGCGTTGACCATAACTTCATGAAATGTCTCCATAATTAATGAGAGCAATTTCAATTCCATCTCAGAAAACACAACTTTGTAGAGACCTGAAATAATAGAAAAGTTAATTAGTGCCATTTATTACTCTTTGCAGCATAAAGAACAAGTTCATTTTTAAAGGGGAGGGGACATAAGTGTGGAGTTTAGGCGTCGATCTTTGAACAAGATCTTTCCCAAGGGGAGTGGAGTCGTCAGTTGCTCGACACTGCGGGACTTACTGAGGAGGGCATCTGAGCACCTATGGGCATGTTCGGAGTGCAGACGCAACGAATGTATTTACTGTGCTGACCACAGACTTTGGTCAGTCAAAGTGGAGTCCTCAGTTGCTGGACACTGCGGGACTTGCTGAGGAGGATATCTGAGCACCTATGGGCATGTTCGGAGTGTACTGATGATGATCCACAAATAACTCAGTAACTCACGTGGACAACTGATTATTGTTGTTGTTGAAGTCAGTGGCAAACCTGCATGTTTAGTTTAACACCATGCTTTAGCTGCAATGAAAAAATAACGTCCATCTGGAGCTTGATTACAGCTTGCTTGCGTTCGCCCGATGACTAAAGTATTCTAGAGTGTTCTAGTAGACTAGAGAATTCCTTTTCATCATCCGCCCTTAAAAGGACGTTAAGTGGGTGTGTCTGCGTTGTGTTGTGGTTTGCAGCATAACTGTGATATTTGCGCCTTTCGGTCCAACACATCCGACTTCAGCACGACATTTTTGAATACCGGGTTGTCTTCCCTCTTCCATCCCTACTCGCTTGGCCAGACTAGACAAGTTAGTCTGTTTCTAGAGACACCGCGGAGAGGTGGAGCAGGGTCTGGATGGTTTTGGTTCACCGATCCTGGCGCAAGCCATCAGCTATGGGTCGCTGACAACTTTCAGCTCTGGTGCTGTGAGGCGCGCCTTCGCCTCCATTACAGTTTAAAACATGTGAATCTCAGTGGAGTGGGAGGTAAAATGCGTCTGGGTAAAATCGATGCTCTTCTCCGAAGTTTGGAATCACAAGTCGCCATCACTGGACCTCGGTGTGACAGTGATAACGTTATTCACACGCGTTATGCAGCTTGCCGGCTAACTGCAAATATCTGAGGCCTCATTCAGTAGGAGAGTTTGTGAAAGAGTTTCTGCTTGCTGCAAAGTTGTTACCTCCAGACAAGATGAAACTGTTTCAGAGCCTTAGTTTCTCCCTGAAGAAAACCGTCTCAGATTGGATTACCGACTTCACACACGATATTTAAAAAGTACTGAGGAAATCTAGAGATTTTTTTTCAGTTTTCCTCTCTCACTTGTGACGATACAACATACATAAACTGCTCATCTGGCCATTTCGTTTTTCGTGAGATAACTGCCTAGTTGACATTCGAGAGGTACTGCTGTCACTGGGAGCAGTGCATGGAACTACATGAGGGTAGGACTTACTTGATAGGAACTGCTGTCACATTTTCAAGCAATGCATGACACAACAAGAGGCGACGATTTATTTTATCAATGAAAAAAAAAACTTACCAGAAATTTGAAACGTTAAGAGGCCGTACTTCAGATAAAGCTCTAGCGACGATCGGCTCATAAAAATGGTTAATTTAAATAGTTAAGATGGAACTTAATCATTTCTGTCTGATCACGGCGATCTAATGATATATCATTGTATCAAACACCATACAAATTAAGCTATGAAGAGGTAGAGATAAGCAAGGAGAAAAGATACCAGACAGCTTAAGAGAATGACTTCACAGAAGGTCAACAACGGAAATGATAAATAACTGTCAGAATCGAAAATTGTGGAGAAACCTGACCCCTACGCCGGGTAAGCATGGTACTTGCTGAAGATGGTCATACACCAAGAAAACCTCCGCTCACAGTCGTTGCGTGTCAACAATGTGAAGATAGTAGTATCATCATGCACACATTTTGTCAAAAACAGTGGGATTAACAACCGCAAGCTGAAAGAGTTAATGAGTGACCTTGAGTCTCTTTTGCTGATCTTGTGTATCACAGGGACATGCAGTGACTGAGTCTTATGAACTTTCTTATGAGGTTTATGCTAACAGCGGATGAAGTCATGGAGATGAAAGAAGAACCTCTCAGGGAACTCAGTGATAGCAAGTGGTTATGTAATTTAGCGTGCATAGTGGACAATATTAGGTACCTCTCAAGGAACTCAGTGATAGCAAGTGGCTATGTAATTTAGCGTGCATAGTGGACAATATTAGGTACCTCTCAAGGAAGTCAGTGATAGCAAGTGGTTAAGTAATTTAGCGTGCATAGTGGACAATATTAGGTACCTCTCAAGGAAATCAGTGATAGCAAGTGGTTAAGTAATTTAGCGTTCATAGTGAACATTATTAGGCACATTTTTTGGAACTCAGTGATACCAAGTGGCTATGTGATTTAGCGTTCATTGTGGTCGTTATTAGGCACCTCTCAGGGAACTCAGTGATAGCAATGGGCTGTGTAATTTAGCGTTCATTGTGGTCGTTATTAGGCACCTCTCAGGGAACTCAGTAAGAGCAATGGGCTGTGTAATTTAGCGTTCATTGTGGTCGTTATTAGGCACCTCTCAGGGAACTCAGTGATAGCAATGGGCTGTGTAATTTAGCGTTCATTGTGGTCGTTATTAGGCACCTCTCAGGGAACTCAGTGATACCAAGTGGCTATGTGATTTTTCGTTCATTGTGGTCGTTATTAGGCACCTCTCAGGGAACTCAGTGATAGCAAGGGGCTGTGTGATTTAGCGAAATACAATGCTGGTCCTGTGCAAAATCTGACACTTAGTTAGAAAAAGACGTCGGATTATAGACTTTCTGCCCGGTCTTCGACTAGAAAGGACAATAGACAGATATGTATGATCTTTGTTGAATATCGAAAAGTCGCGGTTGAGTAGCGGCTTCTACTGAACGTAAATAGTTTGGTTTGATCCAAATCAACAGTTCCTAGGTTTTGTAGTAGTATCTTATTTTAATTTGAATTCGAAAGATAGAAGCCCATGGCGTATTTCTGAACATCAGCATCATCAAGTACCGGGCCTGCTGGCGTAGGTGATCATGTCTCTCCACAACTTTCGATCTCGGCAGCTATTTATCATTTCTTTTGTTGACCTTCTGCCAAGCAATTCTCTTAAGCTGTCAGGTATTTTTTCTCTTTGCTTCCATTGATCTCTTCGTCCCTTAATTTTTCCAGTTGTTACAATATATACCAGTTGTTCTCTTCTCATTACATGGCCAAAAAAATGATGATTGTTTCCTCCTAATATTGGAAATTAGCTCTCTTTTTGCTTTGACCTCTCTCAGAACATCTTCATTGCTCTTCTTAGCTGTCCATGGTACTCTCAACATTCTTCTGTAAAACCACATTTCTACTGACTCCAGTGATTTTCTTGTCTGTTATTCAATTGTCCATGATTCGCATCTATATGTTAAGACTGGCTCTACGTAACATTTAAAGAACTCTTTTTCTTGTTTCTATTGTCAAAAATGGATTGCATAGTATCTTCCTAATTTTTTGGAAAGCTGCTTTTGCCTGAGCCATTCTACATCTCACCTCTTTTGTACATCTTCTGCCTGAGGTTAACAAAGTTCCCAAATATTTAAATTCATTTACCTGTTTTAATATTGTTCCACTTGTCTTTATTTTGCACTGAGGTGATGTCTTTTTCTTTGTTGTTACCATTACCTCCGTCTTTTTGCTATTAAGGCTGAGTCCTTTATTTTTGCTTTCTTTCACTATAATGTCCAACATTTCTTGTAACTCATTTTCACTCTTAGCGATTAAGACTGTATCATCAGCATACCTTATATTATTTATATTATGACCTCCAATTGTTATTCCAGGCATGCCCCTTATGGATCTTAAAATAATCTCACTATAAATATTAAACAAATATGGTGACAGCACACAAACTTGTCTAACACACTGTTTTATTTGTTGAAACATTCCCAATTGGTTTCCAGTTCTTATGGCCGCTGTTTGTTGCCAGTACATGTTCTTTATTATTCTTAGATCTTTGCTGTCTACGTTTATGATTTCTAAAATTTGTATTAATTTTTGGTGCTTTACTTTGTCAAATGCCTTGGTGTAATCTATGAAACATAGGTATAGATCTGTTTTCACCTCTATGGTCTTTCTACTAAAGATCTTATGATACAAATGGCATTGCTTGTTTCCTTATCTCTAACAAAACCACACTATTCATCGCTAATATCAGGACTGATTTTGTTTCGCACTCTTCGCATGATGATTCTTAGTAATATCTTAGTCATATGACTCATAAGGCTTATTGTGCGATGATCATCGCATTCAATAGCCCCCGATCTCTTTGGTAGGGCTATGAATATTGATTTGAGCATGTCGTCTGGTATATATCCGCTGTTGTAGATATCATTCAATATTTTTGTTATTATTTCTATTCTAAAATCACCCATGTCTTCAATCTCTTCTTTAGTTATATTATCTGGTCCAGGAGCTTTGCCTGCTTTCATATTGCGCAAGGCGTCTTCCACTTCTTCTCTTAGTATTTCTGGTCCTTCTCCATTATCCTTAATATTTGCTTCCATTCGTTCATCATTATAAAGATCTTTAATATATTCTGTCCATCGTTCCCTTATGTTTACTTGATCAATCAACATATTTCTGAACACATTCCCCAAAAAATTGTATAAAATTTAATGTTCCCTCCACGCCTTGCTAGATGTATGGGGAATATGGTGTTAGTGACATTAGCAATAGTAAAGAAATATCTACAGGAACGTTTCTTTCCTCTTGTTGCTCATCTTTCATTTCATCTCCTATTAATTGTTTTGCTATACTCTTATGTTATATCATATTATATTACATATCTGAACTTCTATGGAGTTATCCTAACCGTAAGAGCAATAAGTAAAATAACCACTATCGAGGTGAAATGTGTTAGACGAAAGCCAGGAAATAGCCCGAGAGAAAAGATCAGAAATAAAGAACGTAGAAAAAGCTAGGAATAATTACCGTCGTAGAATGCATAAAGAAACAACAGATAAGATGGGTTGGCCACGTGGTAAGACATGAAGACATAAAAAAAACTATACAACGAGTATTTAAAAAAACTTTGCGAGAATACCCGAGTCAAGGGCATACCGCGAAAAAAATTGGATGGATGGAATATTAGAAACACTAGGAAACATGACAGCAGAAGGTGAAAAAAGAGCAAAGACCACAAATTATTTCATTCCTCTACACTTAAAGGCAAATGAGGAAGCAAGAAGACGATGGATTTGTCCTTTTCGCAAAGGAAAAGAGGAGGTTGGTGTGGTCTGTCAACTATATATATATAAAGAATTGTATAACTTTTTAGCTCAGGAACGACAATTATATTCGAACGTATCACACCAATATTGAATTATGTCCCCATTGAAGCACATACACATTATGCCACATTCTCACATTTGATTTCTACTTACAGTGAAGTTAGTTATGAACATGGTAAATGAGACAAGTTGCCACTTCCCTTGGACACATGTTGTGAACAGGCACGACCTGGTGTTTTTAATCTCCACACAGATGTCATTTTAGCAAAAGAATGTTTCGTCATAGCAAGCGTTGTTTCTTGTGTTTACTACCAGGACACATCGATTTCTCTCTCTCTCTCTCTCTCTCTCTCTCTCTCTCTAGAAAGTCTATTGCTGTTCTTCTTATTATTGTTATTATTATCATAACAATTACATTCGTTCTAACTTAGAGATTAGTGACAAATATTTAATAAAAATAAGTCACATTTTTTTTTTAAGTTTGATAAATAACACATTTTTAATTTAAATAAATCGTATCCCTAGTTCAGATAAAGTTAATAAACCACTAACATAAATTTGCTCATCTTAACACAGATGCAGTGATAAATCTCTGATGGCAGCTTACATCTCTAATTCAGATATAATTAGCAAATCTCTAAATTAACACCCCCCCCCCCCTTCTAAAAAAAAAATCTTCTCTATCTGGAGTATAGTTGAACAAACTTGAGACCTACTTGTTTGGTTCGGTGACAATGTTGGCAGTACTGGTAGTTCAGTGCCATCCACAGACGCAGGAACAAGTATGTATCTCGTCAAACGTCTATTCTCTTGGCCAGCCACAGAGCTTACATTAAGCAACATGTGCGATTTGTGGTGGTTCAGCGTGCCACCAAGACCCGTCATGATGGCAAGAAACAAGACAGTAACGACTATGGTCATCAGCGGAAACAATCGCATCAAAATGATTAAAAGCGTGACCTGTATAACCATAACAAAATAATCATTGGTCAGCTCAACATTAATGTAATTTTAGTGTAATTTACCTTTGAGTTCATCATCATCATCTTACAGTGCCGTCTCCGCATCGAAGGTTGGCTACCACGGAACGTTATTCTATTTTCTATCTTGCTTTGATGGTGCATATTGTCATAGGTTGACTTGTCCATCTTTTAAAGTTACTCGTCCATGTTAGTCTGAGTCTGCCTCTTTTACCTTGTATTTTCCCTTTCAATATTACTTTTATTAGGCTGTTGTGTCTTTTAGATAGCCCCAAAAATTTCATTTGTCTTGTTTGAATTGTGTTTAGTAGTTCTCTTTTCATTTTTAGTTGTTTTAAAATTGCATCAATTGTTTTCTTTTCTTTCCATCCAATTCTACCTATTCTTCTATAAATCCACATTTCAAAGGCTTCAATTTTCTGTTTTGTTTTCTTATCTAATGTCCATTTTTCTGCACCATACAGGAATATTGAGAAGATGTAACATTTTGCTCTTCTTAGTTTTAACCCTGGTGTGTTGATTTAAATCTTTAAAATGAATAAAGACAATTTCTGTAACGCTCATTTCAATTGGTTAACATTTTCTACGTTTTAATTATCTCAACTTCAGTCGGACCGTCGGGTACTCACAAGAGATCCCCTCCCAATCCGGTCTGGAGCAAGCGTGGACAAATCTTGCCAGGACTTGCCACTCTCTTTCATCTCATCCATTATGGTTCGCCGCCATGTCTCTAATGGTCTGCCTCTTCTTCGTTTGGCCGGTGGTGTCCATGTTAATCCTATTTGCGGATGTCTGGTTCGTTCCATTTGTAGAAGGTGGTCTAGCCATTTATAACGTCTTCTTTTCACTTCTTGATTGATGTTGTTAATGCATGATCTTCTTTTCACTTCTTGATTGATGTTGTTAATGCCTGATCTTTTGGCGACTTCTTGATTGATGTTGTTAATGCCTGATCTTTTGGCGACTTCTTGATTGATGTTGTTAATGCCTGATCTTTTGGCGACTTCTTGATTGATGTTGTTAATGCCTGATCTTTTGGCGACTTCTTGATTGATGTTGTTAATGCCTGATCTTTTGGCGACTTCTTGATTGATGTTGTTAATGCATGATCTTCTTTTCACTTCTTGATTGATGTTGTTAATGCCTGATCTTTTGGCGACTTCTTGATTGATGTTGTTAATGCCTGATCTTTTGGCGACTTCTTGATTGATGTTGTTAATGCCTGATCTTTTGGCGACTTCTTGATTGATGTTGTTAATGCCTGATCTTTTGGCGACTTCTTGATTGATGTTGTTAATGCCTGATCTTTTGGCGACTTCTTGATTGATGTTGTTAATGCCTGATCTTCTTTTCACTTCTTGATTGATGTTGTTAATGCCTGATCTTTTGGCGACTTCTTGATTGATGTTGTTAATGCCTGATCTTTTGGCGACTTCTTGATTGATGTTGTTAATGCCTGATCTTTTGGCGACTTCTTGATTGATGTTGTTAATGCCTGATCTTTTGGCGACTTCTTGATTGATGTTGTTAATGCCTGATCTTTTGGCGACTTCTTGATTGATGTTGTCAATGCCTGATCTTCTTTTCACTTCTTGATTGATGTTGTTAATGCCTGATCTTTTGGCGACTTCTTTGTTCGTGATGTTGTGATTCCAACTGATGTTTAGAATCGTCTCAAGACAGCGACCTTCAAATCCTCTTAGCCAACTTTCTATCTTATGGTTCATTCTCCACGTTTCTGCTACATATAGGAGTATGGGTCGCACATTTGACTTATCAATTCTAAGCTTGGTGCTGAGATGGAGACAGGTTGAATGCCAAATGTTTTAAGTCTATTGAATGCCGTGTCTGTTCTTGTAGATATCTCTTTATCAATGTCACGATTTGATAAAATACATCTTCCCATGTATTTAAAGTGATCCACTTCTTCTAGTCCCACTCCTCTGAATGTAACTTTATTTGTACTTTTGGCATTCATCCTCAAAATTTTAGTTTTCTCTGCATTTATTTGCAGACCTACTGAACTAGCAAACTGATCTACTCTCTGTTTTCTCTTCCATGTCTTGGTAGCAGTGGGCAAACAATACAACATCGTCTGCAAAGTCAGCATCTTCAAGAAGTCCGGTGAGACCCCATATCATTCCTCTTGGTCTGTCGCCAACAACCATTCTCATGATCCAGTCCATAAACACAAGAAAAGGAGTGGTAACAAAATACATCCTTGTCTAACTCTCGTTATAACTTTGAACCAAACTGTTGTCCTTCATGTCTCAAACAGCACTTGTTGCCGTCATACATGTCCTTCATGTCTTACACAGCACTTCCTGCCGTCGTACATGTCCTTCATGTCTTACACAGCACTTGTTGCCGTCATACATGTCCTTCATGTCTTACACAGCACTTCCTGCCGTCGTACATGTCCTTCATGTCTTACACAGCACTGGTTGCCGTCATACATGTCCTTCATGTCTTACACAGCACTGGTTGCCGTCATACATGTCCTTCATGTCTTACACAGTAGTAGTTGCCGTCGTACATGTCCTTCATGTCTTACACAGCACTTGTTGCCGTCATACATGTCCTTCATGTCTTACACAGCACTTCCTGCCGTCGTACATGTCCTTCATGTCTTACACAGCACTGGTTGCCGTCGTACATGTCCTTCATGTCTTACACAGCACTGGTTGCCGTCATACATGTCCTTCATGTCTTACACAGTAGTAGTTGCCGTCGTACATGTCCTTCATGTCTTACACAGCACTTCCTGCCGTCGTACATGTCCTTCATGTCTTACACAGCACTTCCTGCCGTCGTACATGTCCTTCATGTCTTACACAGCACTGGTTGCCGTCATACATGTCCTTCATGTCTTACACAGCACTGGTTACCGTCGTACATGTCCTTCATGTCTTACACAGTAGTAGTTGCCGTCGTACATGTCCTTCATGTCTTACACAGTAGTAGTTGCCGTCGTACATGTCCTTCATGTCTTACACAGCACTGGTTACCGTCGTGCATGTCCTTCATGTCTTACACAGTAGTAGTTGCCGTCGTACATGTCCTTCATGTCTTACACAGTAGTAGTTGCCGTCGTACATGTCCTTCATGTCTTACACAGTAGTAGTTGCCGTCGTACATGTCCTTCATGTATTACACAGCACTGGTTGCCGTCGTACATGTCCTTCATGTCTTACACAGTAGTAGTTGCCGTCGTACATGTCCTTCATGTCTTACACAGTAGTAGTTGCCGTCGTACATGTCCTTCATGTCTTACACAGTAGTAGTTGCCGTCGTACATGTCCTTCATGTATTACACAGCACTGGTTGCCGTCGTACATGTCCTTCATGTCTTACACAGTAGTAGTTGCCGTCGTACATGTCCTTCATGTATTACACAGCACTGGTTGCCGTCGTACATGTCCTTCATGTCTTACACAGTAGTAGTTGCCGTCGTACATGTCCTTCATGTATTACACAGCACTGGTTGCCGTCGTACATGTCCTTCATGTCTTACACAGTAGTAGTTGCCGTCGTACATGTCCTTCATGTCTTACACAGCACTGGTTGCCGTCGTACATGTCCTTCATGTCTTACACAGTAGTAGTTGCCGTCGTACATGTCCTTCATGTATTACACAGCACTGGTTGCCGTCGTACATGTCCTTCATGTCTTACACAGCACGGGTTACCGTCGTACATGTCCTTCATGTCTTACACAGCACGGGTTACCGTCGTACATGTCCTTCATGTCTTACACAGCACTGGTTACCGTCGTACATGTCCTTCATGTCTTACACAGCACTGGTTGCCATCGTACATGTCCTTCATGTCTTACACAGCACTGGTTACCGTCGTACATGTCCTTCATGTCTTACACAGTAGTAGTTGCCGTAGTACATGCCCTTCATGTCTAACACAGTAGTAGTTGCCGTAGTACATGTCCTTCATGTCTTACACAGCACTGGTTGCCATCGTACATGTCCTTCATGTCTTACACAGCACTGGTTACCGTCGTACATGTCCTTCATGTCTTTCTCAGCACTGGTTACCGTCGTACATGTCCTTCATGTCTTACACAGCACTGGTTACCGTCGTACATGTCCTTCATGTCTAACACAGTAGTAGTTGCCGTCGTACATGTCCTTCATGTCTTACACAGCACTTGTTGCCGTCATACATGTCCTTCATGTCTTACACAGCACTTCCTGCCGTCGTACATGTCCTTCATGTCTTACACAGTAGTAGTTGCCATCGTAGATGTCCTTCATGTCTTACACAGTAGTAGTTGCCGTCGTATATGTCCTTCATGTCTTACACAGTAGTAGTTGCCGTCGTATATGTCCTTCATGTCTTACACAGTAGTAGTTGCCATCGTACATGTCCTTCATGTCTTACACATCACTGGTTACCGTCGTGCATGTCCTTCATGTCTTACACAGTAGTAGTTGCCGTCGTACATGTCCTTCATGTCTTACACAGTAGTAGTTACCGTCGTGCATGTCCTTCATGTCTTACACAGTAGTAGTTACCGTCGTGCATGTCCTTCATGTCTTACACAGCACTGGTTGCCGTCGTACATGTCCTTCATGTCTTACACAGCACTGGTTGCCGTCGTACATGTCCTTCATGTCTTACACAGTAGTAGTTGCCATCGTAGATATCCTTCATGTCTTACACAGCACTGGTTGCCATCGTACATGTCCTTCATGTTTTACACACCACTGGTTGGTTGCCATCGTAGATGTCCTTCATGTTTTACACAGCACTGGTTGCCATCGTAGATGTCCTTCATGTTTTACACACCACTGGTTGGTTGCCATCGTAGATGTCCTTCATGTTTTACACAGCACTGGTTGCCATCGTGCATGTCCTTCATATTTTACACACCACTGGTTGCCATCGTGCATGTCCTTCATATTTTACACACCACTGGTTGCCATCGTGCATGTCCTTCATATTTTACACAGCACTGGTTGCCATCGTGCATGTCCTTCATATTTTACACAGCACTGGTTGCCATCGTGCATGTCCTTCATATTTTACACAGCACTGGTTGCCATCGTAGATGTCCTTCAAGTTTTACACACCACTGGTTGCCATCGTGCATGTCCTTCATGTTTTACACACCACTTGTTGCCATCGTGTATGCCCTTCATGTTTTACACAGCACTAGTTACCATCATACATGTCCTTTAGAATATTGACGATTCTATCCGGGAAGCCGTACGCATATAGAATTTTCCAAAACGATGGATGATGGATGCTATCGAATGCAATCTCAAAGTCTAAGAAGTTTATGTATAAGGATGAATTACACTCCAGTGACTGCTCTACAATGGTTCTCAATAGAAACATTTGGGCAGTACATGATCTCCCATTTCTAAAGAAGTCTGTCTGCTTTTCTCTGAGCTTTCGCCCCACACTATTCTTTATACGTTCAAGAAGCACTAAGAAACATATCTTTCCAGGTACTGACAGCATGTTTATTATGCCACTCTAATTTTCACAGCGACTAAGGTTTCCTTCCATATGGATTTTGAAAATAATGTCCCTTTTCACATGCTTTTGATACTTTCTCATATTCCCATATTTTATTGAATAATTATTCTAATAAAATGTAAACAAGTGTCAAAGAAATAAAATATGTGTTGTGAAAAAAGAAACTTTCGGACAAATTAGAGGTCTTTAGAAATTACTTAAGATACGGTACACAGCCAATTACAGATTTACTAGTTAAACTATAGTCGATTGGTGTCAATACGGCAAGTGACATGTCATTGGGACGAGGAATCAGCTTTTTGCGGAGAAAAGACTTGTTTTCCGCGGAAATCTATGACAATCTATATATTCTTCTCTCTCAAAATTGATATTATGTGGACGTGGAGCCACCAGTTTGGGATATAACAATCAAATGTCAACATTTGTAGCTTCAGGAAATTGTGAGTATTTGATATTCTAGTAGATTGCTGTTTATAAGAAAAACACTCCAAAGACTAATTTGAAATCTGATGCAATTGTTCTATCATTGCATCTGACATGCAGTTTTTCTATCATTGCATCTGACATACAATTTTTCTATCATTGCATCTGACATACAATGTTTCTATCATTGCATCTGACATGCAATTGTTCTATCATTGGATCTGACACGCAGTTTTTCTATCATTGCATCTGACATACAATTGTTCTATCATTGGATCTGACATGCAGTTTTTCTATCATTGCATCTGACATACAATTTTTCTATCATTGCATCTGACATACAATGTTTCTATCATTGCATCTGACATGCAATTGTTCTATCATTGGATCTGACATGCAGTTTTTCTATCATTGCATCTGACATACAATTTTTCTATCATTGCATCTGACATGCAGTTTTTCTATCATTGCATCTGACATGCAATTTTTCTATCATTGCATCTGACATGCAGTTTTTCTATCATTTCATCAGACATGCAATTGTTCTATCATAGTGATTATGAAAAGATCAACGAGGAAATCCTCAGCTAGGTCAGCACAAATAAAGAGAGTTCTAAAAATCATCAGAGAGAAACAATTGACATTTTACGACAACATTATGGTAAGATGAAGGTTGGAGCAGATGGTTACAACTGACAAAATACAGGGAAAGAGAAATAGCGGATAGCAAAGAGAGAATGTACTAGATAGCTCGTTGTCGTTGCACGGTAAGCAGTCAACAACAGAACTGATCCGATGCACTGAAGATAGAGAATATGGTTTGGGACGTGATCGTTCACGCCAGCCGGTTTGGCACATGTTGATGACGAAAATCGCGTAATTAATCATAGTGTACACTAATGCCAGCTTGCACACATAATTTTACGACGTCTGTTTGGTATGTGCATATTTCTATGCAAGCTATGATTGTAGAGTTTAATTATTTTCATGAATAAAGGGTTGTTCACCATATGCTGCAACCACAAAAGGAGTTGGGACAAAGGTAAAGTACGAGACTTGAATTGGCTTCTTAGCACGCGTGTTTTCATCCATATGTGCTCGGTCGCCTATCCAGAAGTGTTCGGAGACTTCTAGAGAATGTCGCTTCAAGCATCGAAACTCACGATGCGAGGGCGGCATTCCTCACCATCCCAGGGTAATAACCTGATACCCATTTCTGCCAGCGGCTGGGTCAACCACGGGAATATTGTTTTTTCTAACCACGAGTACAACTCACACTGCTTAAAGTGGTAATCGAACACGGGTTGTCCGAACGTCGGCAACCCAGTCGGGTGGTATTTCCCAACTTAGTCTACCGAGGCCCCCTAAACAAGGATGAATAGTGTATGCCAAACGTGGAACAACCTGCTAAGTTTGGCCACAGATCGTGCCAAAGTGTTGCAGACCCACGAATGACAAATTGTGCTGACCAATGACTGTTCTGTCCTGTCAGTTACCAGCAAAAGTAAGTTTTACTTTTACAAAAGCTCAGGAATAAAACCTTTGCTTGTAAAAAAAAAATGATATCTTTAGAACCACCAGTCTTTTCTCTTTTCTGTGTCTTCTTAGATAAAATTACCTTTTTCTTAAAGAAGCCACCTTGATGCATTCTTTCTCAACACCTGCAGAAAAAATGAATCAAATACATTTTATAAAAACCGGTCATGTAAATTTGCAAATGTGATTGTACATACAGATTAAATGCCCTTGTTTTAATTAATTAAAGATATACAATTATTGTTTTGCTTTTTAATTTTCTTCTTCGCTATCTTCTAGTCTTCACTGGTTGATGTCTTTGAGGCAGTAAACTCAAGACTCTGACCGATTGCATTGACTAAGCACCGCCATGCTCAATCATTATCGTATCATATAATAGTCGTTTGCTAGATGTATAAGACGATGTTCTAGATAAGTGAAAAGGAAGTAATCAAACATATTAAGGCGTGATGATAATAGAAATAAAAGAACAGAATGAAAAATTGACGAATAAGATAGGAAAAAAGTTGTTTTGATTTTTTTTTTTATGTATATATTTCACTTGCAAAAGGCCACGGAAAATCGTTTACTATGAAAATATAATATACACGACAGGTTGCTGCTACTGTGTGAGTATCAATCTCAATAGCGGCCTAAAGACTATTGTGCCGCATATCCACACTTATGTTAAGTAAGTTTGGCCACATTGAATATCGAACACCTGTACATTTAGGCAACCTGTCACACGCCAACAAGGCCAGTGATAGCTATAACCAGTTTCCTACCAAATTACAACGGTCTATGCAAAAATCTACACTTAAGTAACTGAATGAGAACACCTTCAACAGTTGATTAAGAACATTCCTGCTAATTATGAACATTCCTGCTAAATTAGAACATTCCTGCTAATAAGGAAACATTCCTGCTAATTATGAACATTCCTGCTAAATTAGAACATTCCTCTAATAAGGAAACATTCCCGCTAATTAAGACCACTCCTGCTAATTAAGAACATTCCTGCTATTTAAGAACACTCCTGCTTTTTAAGAACACTCCTGCTAATTAAGAACATTCCTGCTAATTAAGACCACTCCTGCTAGTTAGGAATGTTCCTGCTAATTACAAATACTCTTACTAATTAAGAACCTTCCTGCTAATTAAGAACTTCCCTGCTAATTAAGAACATTCCTGCTATTTAAGAGCACTCCTGCTAATTAAGAACATTCCTGCTAATTAAGACCACTCCTGCTAGTTAGGAATGTTCCTGATAATTAAGAATACTCTTACTAATTAAGAACCTTCCTGCTAATTAAGAACATTCCTGCTAATTAAGAACATTCCTGCTAATTAAAAACACTCCTGCTAATTAAGAACACTCCTGCTAGTTAGGAATGTTCCTGATAATTAAGAATACTCTTACTAATTAAGAACCTTCCTGCTAATTAAGAACATTCCTGCTAATTGAGAACATTCCTGCTAATTAAGAACATTCCTGCTATTTAAGAACACTCCTGCTAATTAAGAACATTCCTGCTAATTAAGACCACTCCTGCTAGTTAGGAATGTTCCTGATAATTAAGAATACTCTTACTAATTAAGAACCTTCCTGCTAATTAAGAACATTCCTGCTAATTAAGAACATTCCTGCTAATTAAGAACACTCCTGCTAATTAAGAACTTCCCTGCTAATTAAGAACATTCCTGCTAGTTAAGAACATTCCTGCTAATTAAGACCACTCCTGCTAGTTAGGAATGTTCCTGATAATTAAGAATACTCTTACTAATTAAGAACATTCCTGCTAATTAAGAACATTCCTGCTAATTAAGAACTTCCCTGCTAATTAAGGCATTCACTAACAAGTGTAAATTAGTTGTCATGTGCTTGCAGGAAGAAAGCGGGTTGCTTGTGATTAGATTCGTTTAGAAACTCCAAAGGTATACAATACCAAATATACGATTACCTATATTTATTTTCTTAGCATTCGACAGGGACTAGTACAAATCAAATAATCTATACCTGCCCTCCTTTAAGTTTCCTGGTTGCAACTTTAATATTTGAATTAAGATACTGAAAGCAATATAAATATATCAATCTCACTCGCGTAATGGAAACTTGTAAATGAAATAAGAGACCAGTTTGATGGTCTATGGATGTGACGATCTCGTGGAGACTATGTCACTGCAGAACCTCCAGAGCAGCTCTCAAGATCTTGGAACTCATGAAAGATTTACAGGTGCCTGTTTACATGTATAAGTGATTGACAGCAGCAGCGTCAAAACAATATTCCTCACAAACTTTTGTATATAAAAAGTCACCTGAGAGGCATCTAAACAGGTTCCGGCGCCTTTACTGCTGTACAACCAAACAGTTGTTTGTTACTAATAATTAAATTCATTTTCTTATTTTTGCATTTTCAAGATGATAAAATAAGCAGGCCTCTTCTAATATACATTCAAAGTGATTAGAAGAAATTGCAGGTGAAAAACTAAACACTTGTGCAGTTAAAAATTGAATATTGCAATTTGTGTACCCGTGATAGTCTTTATTTGTTATTTAATTGTTTCTTCCTTTCTTCTATCCTTCCTCTGCTGCCGTTGGCGTCGAGGGGAGAAACAATCTGCGATTCTTTGCTCTTCTGTCGGCCTCTTCTGGTGTTAAATTGTTTAATTAAAGCATAAACGTGGACAGCAAAGATCTAAGAACAATAAAGAACATGTACTGGCAACAAACAGCGGTCATAAGAACTGGAAACCAATTGGGAATGTTTCAACAAATAAAACAGGGTGTTAGACAAGGTTGTGTGCTGTTACCAGATTTGTTTAATATTTATAGTGAGAATATTTTAAGATCCATAAGGGGCATGCCTGGAATAACAATTGGAGGTCATAATATAAATAATCTAAGGTATGATGATGATACAGTCTTAATCGCTAAGAGTGAAAATGAGTTACAAGAAATGTTGGACATTATAGTGAAAGAAAGTAAAAATAAAGGACTCAGTCTTAACAGCAAAAAGACAGAGGTAATGGTAACCAAAAAAAAAGACATCACCTCAGTGCAAAATAAAGACAAGTGGAACAATATTAAAACAGGTAAATGAATTTAAATATTTGGGAAGTTGGTTAAACTCAGACGGAAGATGTACAAAACAGGTGAGATGCAGAATGGCTCAGGCAAAAGAAGCTTTCCAAAAAATGAGGAAAATACTATTCAATCCATTTTTGACAATAGAAACAAGAAAAACAGTTCTTAAAGGTTATGTAGAGCTAGTCTTAACATATGGATGCGAATCATGGACAATAGGACAACAGACAAGAAAATCACTGGAGTCTGTAGAAATGTGGTTTTACAGAAGAATGTTGAGAGCACCATGGACAGCTAAGAAGAGTAATGAAAATGTTCTGAGAGAGGTCATAGCAAAAAGAGAGCTAATTTCCAATATTATGAAGAGACAATCATCATTTTTTGGCCATGTAATGAGAAGAGAACAACTGTAATATATTGTAACAACTGGAAAAATTTAGGAACGAAGAGATAGAGGGAGGCAAAGAGAAAAAATAACAGACAGCTTAAGAGAATGGCTTGGCAGAAGGTCAAAAACAGAAATGATAAATAGCTGGCGAGATCGAAAGTTGTGGAGAGACATGACACCTACGCCAGTATGCCCGGTACTTGATGATGATGATGAATTGTTTAAGTGGGCTGTGCTGGGTTGTTGTTGAGCTGGGTTGGCGATACGTGTTGTAATCGCGTTGATATATCGATCGTTCTTATCGGTCGTAATTTCTTTGTATAATCATGAATCGCCACAACATTAGATATATAACGACAACAACGTTAAGGGAGGTTCCCATGGAAAACCCTCGTTCGGTAGGGGATATCATGTGCTACAGGTGATACCCGATCGTCATCAAGCTACTGTAAGCAAAATAAAGATTAAACAAACTCTAAAGATAGGTACTTGGAATGTGAGAACACTCATGCAGAAGGGTAAACTAGAAAATGTCATACAAGAAATGAAAAGAATGGGCTTACAATTACTGGGACTTTGCGAAATGAGATACACGGGATCAGGGGAGATATATTCTGATAAACATAGAATAATATATTCTGGAGGTACTGAACACCAAAGAGGAGTAGGTATCATCTTGGATGCCGAAAGAGCAAGAACAGTGAAAGGCTTTTACCCAATATCTGACAGAGTCCTTTTAGTGAAATTGAATGGAAAGCCAATAGACATAAATCTTATACAAGGTTATGCACCAACAGCAGACAGTCTAGAGGAAACAATTGATAAATTTTACAACGAGTTAAATGAGGCACTTCATGAATGCAAACCACATGAAAACACCATAGTTATAGGGAATTTCAACGCAAAAGTAGGAAAGGAAAGAGTTGAGGAAGTAGTTGGTCATTATGGCTTAGGCGAGAGGAATGAAAGAGGTGAGAAACTTATTGAATGGGCAAGAACACACATGATGATAGAAAACACCTGGTTTAAGCAACATCCAAGACGTCTGTGGACATGGAAAAGCCCAGGGGACAACGCACGTAATCAAATTGATTATATAATGATAAGCAATAGATTTAGACAGTCTGGTGTGTGTGAAAACTAGACCAGGGGCAGATTGCAATAATGATCATGTACCAGTTGTGGGAAAGCTTAGAGTAAAATTAAAAACAACAAAACGAGCCTCAGTTAACATCAAGTTAAATTTAGATTTACTAAAATCAGACAAGAAGCTGCAAGACAAATATAAAATCACAATTCAGAACCGGTACAATGCAATAGAGAAGATACAAAGCATTGATGAACAGTGGGAAATGCTAAAAGAGTCAATGCAACAAACATCAAAAGAGTTCAACCACCAGTGAGGACAAATTCAAGGAAGAAATGGATGACAGATGATATTTTGCAGCTAATGGATACAAGAAGAAGAAATAAAGATGAGTATAAGAGGTTAAATAAAGAAATTGTAGTAAAATGTAATGAAGCAAAAGAAGCATGGCTAAAAGAGAGATGCAAAAGAAATCGAATTGCAACGAAAAGGAGATGCTAAAGCTATATACAAACAAATTGAGGAATAAACAGGAAGAAAAACGCAATCAAAAACTGGATGTTTAAGATCAAAGAAAGGAGAACTGTTGGTTGATCAAGAAAACATAAGGGAACGATGGACAGAATACATTAAGGATCTCTATAATGATGAACGAACATAGTAAATATTAAGGATAATGGAGAAGGACCAGAAATACTCAGAGAAGAAGTGGAAGACGCCTTGCGCAATATGAAAGCAAGCAAAGCTCCTGGACCAGATAATATAACTAAAGAAGAGATTGAAGCCATGGGTGATTTTGGAATAGAAATAATAACAAAAATATTGAATGATATCTACAACAGCGGATATATACCAGACGACATGCTCAAATCAATATTCATAGCCCCGCCAAAGAAATTGGGTGCGATTGAATGCGATGATCATCGCACAATAAGCCTTATGGGTCATATGACTAAGATATTACTAAGAATCATCATGCGAAGAGTGCGAAACAAAATCAGTCCAGAAAATAGCGATGAACAGTGTGGTTTGTTAGAGATAAAGGAACAAGCAATGCCATTTATATCATAAGATCTTTAGTAGAAAGAGCCATAGAGGTGAAAACAGATCTATACCTATGTTTCATAGATTACACCAAGGCATTTGACAAAGTAAAGCACCAAGAAATAATCAACATTTTAGAAAGCATAAACATAGACAGCAAAGATCTAAGAATAATAAAGAACATGTACTGGCAACAAACAGCGGCCATAAGAACTGGAAACCAATTGGGAATGTTTCAACAAATAAAACAGGGTGTTAGACAAGGTTGTGTGCTGTCACCAGATTTGTTTAATATTTATAGTGAGATTATTTTAAGATCTATAAGGGGCCTGGAATAACAATTGGAGGTCTTAACAGCAAAAAGACAGAGGTAATGGTAACCAAAAAAAAAGACATCACCTCAGTGCAAAATAAAGACAAGTGGAACAATATTAAAACAGGTAAATGAATTTAAATATTTGGGAAGTTGGTTAAACTCAGACGGAAGATGTACAAAACAGGTGAGATGCAGAATGGCTCAGGCAAAAGAAGCTTTCCAAAAAATGAGGAAAATACTATTCAATCCATTTTTGACAATAGAAACAAGAAAAACAGTTCTTAAAGGTTATGTAGAGCTAGTCTTAACATATGGATGCGAATCATGGACAATAGGACAACAGACAAGAAAATCACTGGAGTCTGTAGAAATGTGGTTTTACAGAAGAATGTTGAGAGCACCATGGACAGCTAAGAAGAGTAATGAAAATGTTCTGAGAGAGGTCATAGCAAAAGAGAGCTAATTTCCAATATTATGAAGAGACAATCATCATTTTTTGGCCATGTAATGAGAAGAGAACAACTGTAATATATTGTAACAACTGGAAAAATTTAGGAACGAAGAGATAGAGGGAGGCAAAGAGAAAAAATAACAGACAGCTTAAGAGAATGGCTTGGCAGAAGGTCAAAAACAGAAATGATAAATAGCTGGCGAGATCGAAAGTTGTGGAGAGACATGACACCTACGCCAGTATGCCCGGTACTTGATGATGATGATGAATTGTTTAAGTGGGCTGTGCTGGGTTGTTGTTGAGCTGGGTTGGCGATACGTGTTGTAATCGCGTTGATATATCGATCGTTCTTATCGGTCGTAATTTCTTTGTATAATCATGAATCGCCACAACATTAGATATATAACGACAACAACGTTAAGGGAGGTTCCCATGGAAAACCCTCGTTCGGTAGGGGATATCATGTGCTACAGGTGATACCCGATCGTCATCAAGCTACTGTAAGCAAAATAAAGATTAAACAAACTCTAAAGATAGGTACTTGGAATGTGAGAACACTCATGCAGAAGGGTAAACTAGAAAATGTCATACAAGAAATGAAAAGAATGGGCTTACAATTACTGGGACTTTGCGAAATGAGATACACGGGATCAGGGGAGATATATTCTGATAAACATAGAATAATATATTCTGGAGGTACTGAACACCAAAGAGGAGTAGGTATCATCTTGGATGCCGAAAGAGCAAGAACAGTGAAAGGCTTTTACCCAATATCTGACAGAGTCCTTTTAGTGAAATTGAATGGAAAGCCAATAGACATAAATCTTATACAAGGTTATGCACCAACAGCAGACAGTCTAGAGGAAACAATTGATAAATTTTACAACGAGTTAAATGAGGCACTTCATGAATGCAAACCACATGAAAACACCATAGTTATAGGGAATTTCAACGCAAAAGTAGGAAAGGAAAGAGTTGAGGAAGTAGTTGGTCATTATGGCTTAGGCGAGAGGAATGAAAGAGGTGAGAAACTTATTGAATGGGCAAGAACACACATGATGATAGAAAACACCTGGTTTAAGCAACATCCAAGACGTCTGTGGACATGGAAAAGCCCAGGGGACAACGCACGTAATCAAATTGATTATATAATGATAAGCAATAGATTTAGACAGTCTGGTGTGTGTGAAAACTAGACCAGGGGCAGATTGCAATAATGATCATGTACCAGTTGTGGGAAAGCTTAGAGTAAAATTAAAAACAACAAAACGAGCCTCAGTTAACATCAAGTTAAATTTAGATTTACTAAAATCAGACAAGAAGCTGCAAGACAAATATAAAATCACAATTCAGAACCGGTACAATGCAATAGAGAAGATACAAAGCATTGATGAACAGTGGGAAATGCTAAAAGAGTCAATGCAACAAACATCAAAAGAGTTCAACCACCAGTGAGGACAAATTCAAGGAAGAAATGGATGACAGATGATATTTTGCAGCTAATGGATACAAGAAGAAGAAATAAAGATGAGTATAAGAGGTTAAATAAAGAAATTGTAGTAAAATGTAATGAAGCAAAAGAAGCATGGCTAAAAGAGAGATGCAAAAGAAATCGAATTGCAACGAAAAGGAGATGCTAAAGCTATATACAAACAAATTGAGGAATAAACAGGAAGAAAAACGCAATCAAAAACTGGATGTTTAAGATCAAAGAAAGGAGAACTGTTGGTTGATCAAGAAAACATAAGGGAACGATGGACAGAATACATTAAGGATCTCTATAATGATGAACGAACATAGTAAATATTAAGGATAATGGAGAAGGACCAGAAATACTCAGAGAAGAAGTGGAAGACGCCTTGCGCAATATGAAAGCAAGCAAAGCTCCTGGACCAGATAATATAACTAAAGAAGAGATTGAAGCCATGGGTGATTTTGGAATAGAAATAATAACAAAAATATTGAATGATATCTACAACAGCGGATATATACCAGACGACATGCTCAAATCAATATTCATAGCCCCGCCAAAGAAATTGGGTGCGATTGAATGCGATGATCATCGCACAATAAGCCTTATGGGTCATATGACTAAGATATTACTAAGAATCATCATGCGAAGAGTGCGAAACAAAATCAGTCCAGAAAATAGCGATGAACAGTGTGGTTTGTTAGAGATAAAGGAACAAGCAATGCCATTTATATCATAAGATCTTTAGTAGAAAGAGCCATAGAGGTGAAAACAGATCTATACCTATGTTTCATAGATTACACCAAGGCATTTGACAAAGTAAAGCACCAAGAAATAATCAACATTTTAGAAAGCATAAACATAGACAGCAAAGATCTAAGAATAATAAAGAACATGTACTGGCAACAAACAGCGGCCATAAGAACTGGAAACCAATTGGGAATGTTTCAACAAATAAAACAGGGTGTTAGACAAGGTTGTGTGCTGTCACCAGATTTGTTTAATATTTATAGTGAGATTATTTTAAGATCTATAAGGGGCCTGGAATAACAATTGGAGGTCATAATATAAATAATCTAAGGTATGCTGATGATACAGTCTTAATCGCTAAGAGTGAAAATGAGTTACAAGAAATGTTGGACATTATAGTGAAGGAAAGTAAAAATAAAGGACTCAGCCTTAATAGCAAAAAGACAGAGGTAATGTTAACAACAAAGAAAAAGACATCACCTCAGTGCAAAATAAAGACAAGTGGAACAATATTAAAACAGGTAAATGAATTTAAATATTTGGGAAGTTTGTTAAACTCAGACGGATGATGTACAAAAGAGGTGAGATGTAGAATGGCTAAGGCAAAAGCAGCTTTCCAAAAAATGAGGAAAATACTATGCAATCCATTTTTGACAATAGAAACAAGAAAAACAGTTCTTAAATGTTACGTAGAGCCAGTCTTAACATACGGATGTGAATCATGGACAATATGACAACAGACAAGAAAATCACTGGAGTCTGTAGAAATGTGGTTTTACAGAAGAATGTTGAGAATACAATGGACAGCTAAGAAGAGTAATGAAGACGTTCTGAGAAAGGTCAAAGCAAAAAGAGAGCTAATTTCCAATGTTAGGAAGCGACAATCATCATTTTTTGGCCATGTAATGAGAAGAGAACAACTTGAATATATTGTAACAACTGGAAAAATTGAGGGACGAAGAGATAGAGGGAAGCAAAGAGAAAAGATACCAGACAGCTTAAGAGAATGGCTTGGCAGAAGGTCAAAAACAGAAATGATAAATAGCTGGCGAGATCGAAAGTTGTGGAGAGACATGACACCTACGTCAGTATGCCCGGTACTTGATGATGATGATGATATCGATTGTTACTTTACGGACGGCCTCCCCCGCCACTTGTCAGTTCTCGGTTTGATTGACCTCAGCTGGAATGCGCTGCTCTTGTTTTTCTCAGGATAACGCGGCTTCTTGCCCACTGGGCGTCGTCTCAGCCCTTTTCTTGTCTGGTCACCGTAGTACTACTGGTTTGTTGTTAGAATAACCGTTTCACGTTGTGTTTCCGAGACAACTCTGCTGCTGTTATGATTCGTCCCCGAGGGTTGACACTAGGCCAGATAAAATAACTGTGTAACACATAACAAGGCATTGGTTATAAGAATTTGTTCCGTCTTTTAATACTGTCACATCGGATTGATAATCCCGCCTCTACAATTGCTGTGTCTTCTTCTCTAACACTTGTCTCTGGGCTCCACACGCATTCATACTCGCATCTAAACTACATGTGGACCGTTCCCCATCGAACGGCTCGCCCTATACTATCTAACTTCTACCGGCTCGGCTGTCTCTTGACAACCGCTACTAACTGTTTCTTAATAGTGATGCTTACTAATCTGTCCGCCTAACTGTTCTTCACTAGTCGAGAAGAACATCTAACTATCGCGTGCTCCTTGCCAGCTAAAATTCTATTACACTTGCTTGGTGTCATTATTCTAGATCGTCACTACCTGCCAACTCAGTCTCTCCAAGTGTCGGAATCATCAAAGTGCTCCTTACTAACTCACGTACTAATCTACAGCGCTTCTAATTATACTAGGCTAAGGTTAGCCTCTCTATGGGCCGACCAACATGGTCGCCCGTCTTCTAACGAGCGTGTGTGCTCCTGCCGACTACATTTCTCCAAGTGTCGGTACCAAAGTGCTTCTCGATCTTTAGTGTTTACTTCTTAAATCTAGGTCTTACCAGCCAATCAAAATTGACTTCCTACGCATCTGTCTGCCCACTCACTTCTGGACCTGGCTTTCACGTTTTGCACGTGAATTTCGACCCATAATCTCATTTTTTTTCTCGTGACTTCGTCTTAATGTCTTTTTCCTTTTTCTCCTTGACCTTGTTCTCTCGTCTTTGTTTATTCCATTACTTTTTCCACTCCTCCCCCTTCTACATTTGGAGATTCTTAGATTTGACAATCTATGATATTTTGTTATAATCATTAAATGCTGAAATACTGTTCATACATAAACATTGACTTTCATTCGCCAAGTTGCGTATTTGATGTTCATCCTCATGTGCCATACCAGTTGGCGTAGGCGATCATGTCCTTCCACAATTTTCTATCTACCATGCATCGTATCAGTTCTGTTGTTGACTGTTTCCCATGCCACGACACCAAGCTATCCAGCATTTTCTCTCTTTGTCGTCCGCGATCTCTTTCCCTGTATTTTGCCAGTTGTAACCAAGTATTATAATTTTCTTCTTCTCATGATGTGCCAGATAAATGTTGATTGTTTCTTTCTGATGTTTCTTGGGAGCTCCCTTTTTATGATGGCATCTTTGAAAATTTCCTCGTTTTTCTTGTTAGCTTTCCAGGAAACTTTCAACATTCTTCTGAGAAATCCCATCTCTGTGGCCTTTAATCGTCTTTTCATTCGTTTGTTTACGTCCATAATTCGCCTCCATACGTCAGAATTGGCTCTATATAGCATCGATGAACTCTCTTTCTCACTTCTATTGACATAAATATTGACTTTAGCTACAAATGTTACTTTTTGTGTTTGGTATCACAATCTGATACCACTTCCATAAAATACCAGTTCTAAGAATGAGTGGAATGTAGTAGGCTCAAGACGTCTTCATCCATGCCATAAAATGTTCCAGATCCTTACTAAAATACAGGGGACAGATTGGTCTCGAGACAAGACATCTTCATCCATGCTATAAAATGTTCCAGATCATAACTAAAATACAGGGGACAGATTGGTCTTAATTTGTGATTTCTCTCTGTGGCAACAATCGCTGGCCTCAGTAGCGAGGCCCGGCTTGAAATGTAAATTACTCATCGACGAAAACAATATGAGCACATCCGAAGATGGAGATATCTGCCTGTGCGGCGAGGAACACATGTTCACACGGCTGTCAGGGAAAAACCATGACCATCATCAGAAAACAGAGCACTTCTACCATCAAGGATTATGACGCTAATGACCTCTGACCACAAAAAGGACAAAACCTTAGTTTGTTGAGTACATCAGGCAGCCCAAGCGGATGTGAGCGCTCATAGGAGGTGTGGGATAGGCTGCTTGTCGAACCTTATCACGCATACCTCACAGAACCCATTACAGGAAAAAAAATATGCCATACAAGCTGTTAAGACAGTCAACAAAGGGAGCACTAGGTTGTTGTTGTGTTGATTCTGTCAGTTAAAGGATATTGACAATGAAAATAGAAATACTCAAGAAACATAGTGAAAGCATTCTGACTGGTGTTATCCTTGAGGAATGGCTACATAGCTTTCAGACACCCCTCCCTAAAGAGAATAAATACAGATAGATCTATGCTAAACAGTTACTATATTTTCACATTTTAAAACGACTTTTGAACAGTTTTTTTCGCCAACTTTCACCTTTGGCAAAGTCCCTAGAGATTTGGAACTCAATGTTTTCATGCTAATTAGTTTTTCCCCTGGCAACCGTGTGCTAAGGGGTCCCTCGTCGCACTGGCAACCGTGTGCTAAGGGGTCCCTCGTCGCACTGACAGATAACTTCGTCTTCGGAGGTACGCTTATTTTTTCCGTCGATGAGTACGTGTTGGTTGTCCTCACTAAGGTCTGTGGCTTAAATATTGTTCGCTGTCTTCTCCTACTTCATTAAAGTATTCCTGATCAAATTATCACCTTCTTGAATGTCAATGAGTTCTCTTTTGTTTGATTTGACCAGATTCTGCAAGTTGATCAGCTGTGTCCGGCAGTTTTGATTGAAGTGGAATCAACCGAAGAAGCTTTACATGACAATACATACATTCTATGCGGCAGTGAATTATTTTACATTTATTTGTAATTAAGCACCCATTAAAATTAGTCGATGTACCTTTTTATAAGTCTTTCCTGTTTTGGTCTGTTGCTACATCTGAGTTTTTAAAATAAATCATCAAATTTAAAACTGTAAATTTTTCGTTAGGTTCTGTTATAAAAAAAATACAATGTCTATATCACTTCTTCTTCAACGATCAGTTCTTGCTATGAGTTAGGTATTTAGACCAGGTTGGGTCACGAACATGACCGTCCGTTTGAGGTCTTCATCATTAAAAAAAAAAAATTCCAAGTAACTTGTCTGCATCACAAAAGTGGAGGTAATCAAAAAGATCATACACTTAATATAGTTATCACACAGTAATTATATTATGATTTTAAAGAAATAATAATTAAAATATTTAGCGGGAAGAAATTGTACATATCAACACTCACCAGAAATAACCTAATCACTGAGGAGTAAAATAAGAAAGTGATCAATCAATTAAATCCGTACAGCAAATCAACCAAAGCAGATGTTGTGGAGTCACGAGCTTATGGTGAAGTGAATAATTTGTGTCAGTTTGGCCTGAGTCAATTTCTGCGTGGCCAGGCTGTTGTTTATAGGCGGCAAGAAATTGACAGGAAGGTTTTCTAACACAAACTATGAAGGGTTTCTAATCTGCGAGGAATGTAACCCAACTTTAATTCGTTTCGCTTTTCAGATGGCGGGGATTTCAAGGCGGCAATAATGCTATCCTATCTTGAATGAAAGGTATACCCACTCTGTTAACGAAGCTGTACAAAGAGCAGAAATATGGACAGTGAATAAAATAAAACAAAACAAAATTGAAGTTCTTGTATTGTAATTTTAAGACAGACTAAAAAATTGGCTGGATAGAGAAACCAAACTAATTAGGTTCATGAACAGGTGAATAGAGAACACAATTCAAACAAGAGAAGGTTTTTTTTAAATTTTTATATGAAGAGAAACATCAAACTACGGAATATCATCTTAGAAGGGAAACAAGAGGGTAAATGAGAAAGAGAAAAGAGTAAATAAGACAGACAAAAGAGTAAATGAGACAGAGAAAAGAGTAAATGAGACAGAGAAAAGTGTAAATGAGACAGAGAAAAGAGTAAATAAGACAGAAAAGAGTAAATAAGAAGAGAAAAGAGTAAATAAGACAGAGAAAAGAGAAAATGAGACAGAGAAAAGAGTAAATAAGACAAAGAAATGAGTAAATGAGACAGAGAAAAGAGTAAATAAGACACAGAAAAGAGTAAATGAGACAGAGAAAATAGTAAAAGAGACAGAGAAAAGAGTAAATGAGACAGAGAAAAGAGTAAATAAGACAGAGAAAAGAGTAAATAAGACAGAGAAAAGAGTAAATAAGACATAGAAAAGAGTAAATGAGACAGAGAAAAGAGTAAATAAGACAGAGAAAAGAGTAAATGAGACAGAGAAAAGAGTAAATAAGACAGAGAAAAGAGTAAATGAGACAGAGAAAAGAGTAAATAAGACAGAGAAAAGAGTAAATGAGACAGAGAAAAGAGTAAATGAGACAGAGAAAAGAGTAAATGAGACAGATAAAATAGTAAATAAGACAGAGAAAAGAGTAAATAAGACAGAGAAAAGAGAAAATGAGACAGAGAAAAGAGTAAATAAGACAGAGATAAGAGTAAATGAGACAGAGAAAAGAGTAAATAAGACAGAGAAAAGAGTAAATGAGACAGAGAAAAGAGTAAATAAGACAGAGAAAAGAGTTTCTTAATAGTGCTGCTTACTAATCTGTCCGCCTAACTGTTCTTCACTAGTCGAGAAGAACATCTAACTATCGCGTGCTCCTTGCCAGCTAAAATTCTATTACACTTGCTTGGTGTCATTATTCTAGATCGTCACTACCTGCCAACTCAGTCTCTCCAAGTGTCGGAATCAAAGTGCTCCCTACTAACTCACGTACTAATCTACAGCGCTTCTAATTATACTAGGCTAAGGTTAGCCTCTCTATGGGCCGACCAACATGGTCGCCCGTCTTCTAACGAGCGTGTGTGCTCCTGCCGACTACATTTCTCCAAGTGTCGGTACCAAAGTGCTTCTCGATCTTTAGTGTTTACTTCTTAAATCTAGGTCTTACCAGCCAATCAAAATTGACTTCCTACGCATCTGTCTGCCCACTCACTTCTGGACTTGGCTTTCACGTTTTGCACGTGAATTTCGACCCATAATCTCATTTTTTTTCTCGTGACTTCGTCTTAATGTCTTTTTCCTTTTTCTCCTTGACCTTGTTCTCTCGTCTTTGTTTATTCCATTACTTTTTCCACTCCTCCCCCTTCTACATTTGGAGATTCTTAGATTTGACAATCTATGATATTTTGTTATAATCATTAAATGCTGAAATACTGTTCATACATAAACATTGACTTTCATTCGCCAAGTTGCGTATTTGATGTTCATCCTCAGGTGCCATACCAGTTGGCGTAGGCGATCATGTCCTTCCACAATTTTCTATCTACCATGCATCGTATCAGTTCTGTTGTTGACTGTTTCCCATGCCACGACACCAAGCTATCCAGCATTTTCTCTCTTTGTCGTCCGCGATCTCTTTCCCTGTATTTTGCCAGTTGTAACCAAGTATTATAATTTTCTTCTTCTCATGATGTGCCAGATAAATGTTGATTGTTTCTTTCTGATGTTTCTTGGGAGCTCCCTTTTTATGATGGCATCTTTGAAAATTTCCTCGTTTTTCTTGTTAGCTTTCCAGGAAACTTTCAACATTCTTCTGAGAAATCCCATCTCTGTGGCCTTTAATCGTCTTTTCATTCGTTTGTTTACGTCCATAATTCGCCTCCATACGTCAGAATTGGCTCTATATAGCATCGATGAACTCTCTTTCTCACTTCTATTGACATAAATATTGACTTTAGCTACAAATGTTACTTTTTGTGTTTGGTATCACAATCTGATACCACTTCCATAAAATACCAGTTCTAAGAATGAGTGGAATGTAGTAGGCTCAAGACGTCTTCATCCATGCCATAAAATGTTCCAGATCCTAACTAAAATACAGGGGACAGACTGGTCTCGAGACAAGACATCTTCATCCATGCTATAAAATGTTCCAGATCATAACTAAAATACAGGGGACAGATTGGTCTCGAGACAAGACATCTTCATCCATGCTATAAAATGTTCCAGATCATAACTAAAATACAGGGGACAGATTGGTCTCGAGACAAGACATCTTCATCCATGCTATAAAATGTTCCAGATCATAACTAAAATACAGGGGACAGACTGGTCTCGAGACAAGACATCTTCATTCATGCTATAAAATGTTCCAGATCATAACTAAAATACAGGGGACAGATTGGTCTCGAGACAAGACATCTTCATCCATGCTATAAAATGTTCCAGATCATAACTAAAATACAGGGGACAGATTGGTCTCGAGACAAGACATCTTCATCCATGCTATAAAATGTTCCAGATCATAACTAAAATACAGGGGACAGATTGGTCTCGAGACAAGACATCTTCATCCATGCTATAAAATGTTCCAGATCATAACTAAAATACAGGGGACAGATTGGTCTCGAGACAAGACATCTTCATCCATGCTATAAAATGTTCCAGATCATAACTAAAATACAGGGGACAGACTGGTCTCGAGACAAGACATCTTCATCCATGCTATAAAATGTTCCAGATCATAACTAAAATACAGGGGACAGATTGGTCTCGAGACAAGACATCTTCATCCATGCTATAAAATGTTCCAGATCATAACTAAAATACAGGGGACAGATTGGTCTCGAGGCAAAACGTCGGTTCCGAGACAGAAAGTTCGTGACTTCAAATCCCAGCTGCTCCGGTTTGGATTTTAATTTGTGATTTCTCTCTGTGGCAACAATCGCTGGCCTCAGTAGCGAGGCCCGGCTTGAAATGTAAATTACTCATCGACGAAAACAATATGAGCACATCCGAAGATGGAGATATCTGCCTGTGCGGCGAGGAACACATGTTCACACGGCTGTCAGGGAAAAACCATGACCATCATCAGAAAACAGAGCACTTCTACCATCAAGGATTATGACGCTAATGACCTCTGACCACAAAAAGGACAAAACCTTAGTTTGTTGAGTACATCAGGCAGCCCAAGCGGATGTGAGCGCTCATAGGAGGTGTGGGATAGGCTGCTTGTCGAACCTTATCACGCATACCTCACAGAACCCATTACAGGAAAAAAAATATGCCATACAAGCTGTTAAGACAGTCAACAAAGGGAGCACTAGGTTGTTGTTGTGTTGATTCTGTCAGTTAAAGGATATTGACAATGAAAATAGAAATACTCAAGAAACATAGTGAAAGCATTCTGACTGGTGTTATCCTTGAGGAATGGCTACATAGCTTTCAGACACCCCTCCCTAAAGAGAATAAATACAGATAGATCTATGCTAAACAGTTACTATATTTTCACATTTTAAAACGACTTTTGAACAGTTTTTTTCGCCAACTTTCACCTTTGGCAAAGTCCCTAGAGATTTGGAACTCAATGTTTTCATGCTAATTAGTTTTTCCCCTGGCAACCGTGTGCTAAGGGGTCCCTCGTCGCACTGGCAACCGTGTGCTAAGGGGTCCCTCGTCGCACTGACAGATAACTTCGTCTTCGGAGGTACGCTTATTTTTTCCGTCGATGAGTACGTGTTGGTTGTCCTCACTAAGGTCTGTGGCTTAAATATTGTTCACTGTCTTCTCCTACTTCATTAAAGTATTCCTGATCAAATTATCACCTTCTTGAATGTCAATGAGTTCTCTTTTGTTTGATTTGACCAGATTCTGCAAGTTGATCAGCTGTGTCCGGCAGTTTTGATTGAAGTGGAATCAACCGAAGAAGCGATACATGCCAATACATACATTCTATGCGGCGGTGAATGATTTTACATTTATTTGTAATTAAGCACCCATTAAAATTAGTAGATGTACCTTTTTATAAGTCTTTCCTGTTTTGGTCTGTTGCTACATCTGAGTTTTTAAAATAAATCATCAAATTTAAAACTGTAAATATTTCGTTAGGTTCTGTTTTTAAAAAAATACAATGTCTATATCACTTCTTTAACGATCAGTTCTTGCTATGAGTTAGGTATTTAGACCAGGTTGGGTCACGAACATGACCGTCCGTTTGAGGTCTTCATCATTTAAAAAAAAAAATGCCAAGTAACTTGTCTGCATCACAAAAGTGGAGGTAATCAAAAAAATCATACACTTAATATAGTTATCACACAGTAATTATATTATAATTTTAAATTAATAATAATTAAAATAATTAGCGGGAAGAAATTGTACATATCAACACTCACCAGAAATAACCTAATCACTGAGGAGTAAAATAAGAAAGTGATCAATCAATTAAATCCCTACAGTAAATCAACCAAAGCAGATGTTGTGGAGTCACGAGCTTATGGTGAAGTGAATAATTTGTGTCAGTTTGGCCTGAGTCAATTTCTGCGTGGCCAGGCTGTTGTTTATAGGCGGCAAGAAATTGCCAGGAAGGTTTTCTAACACAAACTATGAAGAGTTTCTAATCTGCGAGGAATGTAACCCAACTTTAATTCGTTTCGCTTTTCAGATGGCGGGGATGTCAAGGCGGCAATAATGCTATCCTATCTTGAATGAAAGGTATACCCACTCTGTTAACGAAGCTGTACCAAAGAGCAGAAATATGGACAGTGAATAAAATAAAACAAAACAAAATTAAAGTTCTTGTATTGTAATTTTAAGACAGACTAAAAAATTGGCTGGATAGAGAAAATAAACTAATTAGGTTCATGAACAGGTGAATAGAGAACACAATTCAAACAAGAGAAGGTATTTTTTATTTTTATATGAAGAGAAACATCAAACTACGGAATATCATCTTAGAGGGGAAACAAGAGGGTAAATGAGACAGAGAAAAGAGTAAATAAGACAGACAAAAGAGTAAATGAGACAGAGAAAAGAGTAAATGAGACAGAGAAAAGAGTAAATGAGACAGAGAAAAGAGTAAATAAGACAGAAAGCAGTAAATAAGAAAGAGAAAAGAGTAAATAAGACACAGAAAATGAGACAGAGAAAAGAGTAAATAAGACAAAGAAATGAGTAAATGAGACAGAGAAAAGAGTAAATAAGACACAGAAAAGAGTAAATGAGACAGAGAAAATAGTAAAAGAGACAGAGAAAAGAGTAAATCAGACAGAGAAAAGAGTAAATCAGACAGAGAAAAGAGTAAATAAGACCTAGAAAAGAGTAAATAAGACAGAGAAAAGAGTAAATAAGACATAGAAAAGAGTAAATGAGACAAAGAAAAGAGTAAATAAGACAGAGAAAAGAGTAAATAAGACATAGAAAAGAGTAAATGAGACAGAGAAAAGAGTAAATGAGACAGAGAAAAGAGTAAATAAGACAGAGAAAAGAGTAAATGAGACAGAGAAAAGAGTAAATGAGGCAGAGAAAAGAGTAAATAAGACAGAGAAAAGAGTAAATGAGACAGAGAAAAGAGTAAATGAGTCAGAGAAAAAAGTAAATTAGGCTGAGAAAATAGTAAATGAGACAGAGAAAAGAGTAAATGAGTCAGAGAAAAAAGTAAATTAGGCTGAGAAAAGATTAAATGAAACAGTGAAAAGACTAAATTAGACAGTAAAGACGAAATTAGACAGAGAAAAGACTGAATTAAACAGTGAAAAGACTACATTAAAAAGACAAAAGACTAAATTAGACAGCGAAAAGGCTAAATTATACTGAGAAAAGACTAAATTAAACAGAGAAAAGACTAAATTAAACAGATAAAAGACTAAATTAGACAGAAAAAAGACTAACCAGAAAAAATGCTAAATTAGACAGAGAAAAGGCTAAATTAAAGACAGAAAAGACTAAATTTGACATAGAAAAGACTAAATTAGACAGAGAAAGGACTAAATTAAACAGAGAAAAGACTAAATTAAACAGAGAAAAGACTAAACAGTTAAAATTCTAGATTAGACAGAGAAAAGACTAGATTAAACAAAGAAAAGACGAAATTAAACAGAGAAAAAACTAAATTAAACAGAAAAAAAGACAAATTAAACAGAGAAAAGACTAAATTAGACAGAGAAAATAAAGAGTTGAGTAGAAGCTTTACCAACGTGTACTGGTAAGGCAAGAGTCAGGACGGAACTGCGCTCCACAGTAGCCAATCATAGATGTGGAAATGGCACAAGATGATGATGATTATCACAACACGAACATAAAAGCAGGACCCATAACTTCATTATTTGTTGATTATATTAGCTACTTCTTTCTCCAAATTAGCCAATTTTCCTGTTTCTCTACGGGAAACTTTTTTCGGGCGCGTTATGAGAAAAGGAAAGTTGGAATATTTGGTTATATCTGACAAAATGCGTGAAAAGAGAGATCGCGGACGACAAAGAGAGGAGATACTAGATAGCTTGGTGTCATGGCATGGAAAACGGTCACCGGTAGAATTAATACAATGCACTGTGGACAGAAGATTGTGGAAGGACACAGTCGTCTACGTCAACCGGTATGGCACATGATGATGATTGTCTCTTTATATTTTTTTTATTACCAACGAGGTGATCAATTTTGCTATTATGCTGTACTGAGTAACCAGATCCTAGACACGAGTACTACTTTTTGGGGGTTCTTTTTTGGTGCTATATAAATTGATAAATGACTACTTTTATCATCATATTATCATCAACATCATCATATAGAGGGAAAATTGTAGATTTACAAGAAGGAGGGTAAGTACAGAAAATGAAAAGTAAGGAAGGAATAAAGAAAAATAAATTAAGAGTAGAATTAGGCGAATGAGTAACAAAAAATTTAAAAAATTAAAATTAAGAGTAGCTTTAGAGTAATGAGTAAAAACTGTATATGAAGAGTAGATTTAGAGGAAAGTGTGTAAGCACCGAACATGAAGAAATGATTTAGAGGAAGGAGTGTAAGCACTGAACATGAAGAAATGATTTAGAGGAAGGAGTGTAAGCACTGAACATGAAGAAATGATTTAGAGGAAAGAGTGTAAGCACCGAACATGAAGAAATGATTTAGAGGAAAGAGTGTAAGCACTGAACATGAAGAAATGATATAGAGGAAAGAGTGTAAGCACTGAAGATGAAGAAATGATTTAGAGGAAAGAGTGTAAGCACTGAACATGAAGAAATGATTTAGAGGAAGGAGTGTAAGCACCGAACATGAAGAAATGATTTAGAGGAAGGAGTGTAAGCACCGAACATGAAGAAATGATTTAGAGGAAGGAGTGTAAGCACCGAACATGAAGAAATGATTTAGAGGAACGAGTGTAAGCACCGAACATGAAGAAATGATTTAGAGGAAGGAGTGTAAGCACTGAACATGAAGAAATGATTTAGAGGAAGGAGTGTAAGCACCGAACATGAAGAAATGATTTAGAGGAAGGAGTGTAAGCACTGAACATGAAGAAATGATTTAGAGGAACGAGTGTAAGCACTGAACATGAAGAAATGATTTAGAGGAACGAGTGTAAGCACCGAACATGAAAAAATTTGGAGGAAGAAAGAACAGCAAATGAAGAAAAGCTTTAAATAAAATAGAAAGAACAAAACATGAAGAATAGGTTTAGAGGTAGAAGGGTAAGAGCAAACGACAGAATTTACATTCATTGAAAGAAATTGTGTGTGTGTGTGTGTGTGTGTGTGCGCGTGTATGCGTGTGTGTGTGTGTGTGCGTGCGTGAGTGCGTGTATGTGTGTGTGATATATGAATTATTGTTGTGTAGACCAAGTAGGGTATGTATGAAGTAAGATATACACCTATAGTAAAGTTGATATCAAGAAAGGTGTTTATAAAAGTTGTGTGAAGCACAGAAAAGAGAGTATGTGCAGAGAAGAAAGGTGAAAGCAGAGGAAGCGGGTACGTGAAAATAATAACGTTATAGCGACTGGGGGATAATTATATTGCGGGGAGTAGAACGAGTTACAAATGAGAGAAGGTGTGAGAAAGTATGTGCGGTAAAATTTGTGGGAGAGAAAACGTAAATGAGAAAGAAAATGTAAGTGCGGAAGAGAGGGTGTGTGAGACAGCGTGTACGTGAAAAAGAGAGAGGGAGAGAGACAGCATCGATTCGGATACGCTATGCAACACATGCAGGGCGACTTCGAGGATTCAAACAAAAAATCTCACAATATGAAATGTGAAGTGAACAATTTCATTACCCATTAGAAATAGATTACTAAAAAGTAATGTGGAAATATAAAAAGTGGTCGTTCATGAGTAGCGTAAAATTATCAACAATCATTTCGCAGTCAATATTTTTTTGTCAGCTGCTCAAGCATTTTGCATTTTGATCACTGAATTTATTTTGTTTTATGTTGCTTGATCTCACATTCATTTCTTATATATTTAATCACAGTTGTTTGTCAATAATACTTTACATCAATGCTTTTTTTCCCCCGGCAGTACGCAGTACAACACCCTTTTTATGTTAAAAGTCCAATTTGTTGACAGTAAAAAGATACCACATGGTTTTCTTGAATATTTTAAATAAAATAAATTCCCAGACATACAACTTCCTCTAAAGCAAACTTTGTACACAACTGCAGCATCTTCTAGTAAATGTGAATGGGTTTCTCTGAGGTGAACTTTATAGTTACATTCACCCAGGTTATCTCTGATTCTACGGACAACCTCTGAACTGATTTTCATCAACAAAGTGGGCCCTCCTCTTGTGAAAGATTGAACGCTCTCTGGATACAATGATTGATTGATCTTGATTAGGTTGATTACATATTATCATCAGCATGTGCCATACCGATTGGCGTAGGCGATCATGTCCTTCCACAATCTTCTATTTACAGTGCATCGTATAAATTCAGTTGTTGACCGTTTTCCATGCCATGACTCCAAGCTATCCAGTATTTACTCTCTTTGTCGTCCGCGATCTCTCTTTCCTTTTTTTTTTTTTTTGCTTGTTGTAAACAAGTATACCAACTTTTCTCTTCTCATGATGTGCCCGAAAAATGTTGACTGCTTCTTTGTGATATTTCTTTAGAAGCTCCCTTTTTGTATTGGTTTCTTTGAGAATTTCCTCATTGGTCTTTTTAGCTGTCTAGGAAACTTTCAACATTCTTCTGAGAAATCCCATCTCTGTGGCCTCTAATCGTCTTTTCATTTGTTTGTCGACTGTCAATGATTCGTTTCCATAGGTCAGAATTGATTCCATATAGCACCGGTAAACTCTCTTTCTCACTTTTATTGACATAGATTTGTTGCATAAGATATTTTTCATTTTCTGAAATGCTATTTTGGCCTGAGCTATTCTGCTTTTTATTTCTGTGGTGCATCTCCCATCTGATGTTATTATTATTCACAGATTATATAGAACTGTAATGCCGTCTGTGTTGACTTGCACCAACTGTGAAATGTCTTAGAAGTGTCTTTGAGTAAACTTAATAACTATAGCTCTTTAATATTGATGATGTGGAAGCATAGCTTCCATTACTGTCGTATCTCGTGGGTACTTCGCGTTGTGTTTTACGTCGTGATTATGTCTGGGCCAGACTAGCCATCTAGTGGATACAGCTTATAATCACATCTACAGCCAATTCAGATCGGAAACGTCTCATTGTAAGCAATAACTTCAAATACGTTTATATAAATCCACGGAATCATACATCGCTCAATAAAATCGAGTCTGGGCGGCGTGGACGACCGCTCCAGTTATCATAGCAGTGCTAAGGAGTTTCTGACTCACTTCTACTAAATCACAACTAAATTCATGACTCTCTCATTATACATTTCATAAATGATATCTATCCTCATTCACAGAAACATATCATCACATAAACTAGGAAAACATCTTAATGTCCACTTCACAAACGTCTGTCATGTTCTCCTTCTCGCCGCGTATCTCAATGCTATTTAATAGTCTGCTACTGTCACTCTTCAGGATAATTATATATCATTCTTTGTTACTAAATAATCACTTCTTAACGTCTAAGACTAATTTTTCTTAAGCTATGGTTCTCTTCTGTACTGCACTGAAATAACACTGCTTGAATTAGTCTCTTAATGTTGTCAAATACTATTAAATAATTCGAGTATTCCTACTCACTGGATCCTTCGCTAGAAACTTGGTCCAGTTCCTTAGCCTACATGATCGACTCCTTGTCTCACTTAGACTATCTGTGATCTCCTAAATGAATTATCAAGAGTCATGTCGTTCTCTACATACATTCTAACTACTACGAGCATTTCGCTCAGCCCCTGCATATGAACTTAACACCCTTCTGGCCTGAGCCAGACCCCTTATCTCACTTCACCTACATGTGACTTCTTGTCTTCTAAATGGATTACTATTAACAGTCTCCTCGTTGTGTTCTCTACACACAAACTAATACGAACATATAGATCCGTTACTGGCTATGGGCTTAACGCCTTACTGGCGTAGAGCCAGTCTCTTCGTCCCACTTAAACTACATGTGACTTCCTGTCTGTCTTTGTGTATGCAGACCTTTAAATACTCACTATCGCAACCAATCAGATCTCGCCCCTTTCCTTTTCAGTCTCGATCTCCCTACAACTCCCCCATTCTCCCTTAATTTTGACCACTCTCTGTGTTTCTAGAACATTCTATTATCAGGACATTAACCCTTTTCTATTCACCCACTTTTACACTGTTACGTACCGCTCCTTTAACTACGCCGTTAACACTACTATTCTTTGTTCTCTCTTCACGCTTGGCTGCTCTCCTGGACCCAACTCTCCCTTAATATTCTATCCTGCATGCGCGACCCTGAACTTGTGTACTGTTTGATGAGTCTTGATCTCTCCTTCTATTAACATCCCATGCTTATCTTTAAATTCCTATGACACTGTTACACTCCCACCAAACAAATATGTAATTCATGGATACTCCAAAGTCGTCATTCTGCCGTTTATACAAAAAGCAGAAAGCTACTTAGAGACTGCGACGGTTTATTAGAGGACAAGTTGAATGTGACGTTGGTGAAATATCTTCGCAGTGAGTAACGGCACTTTTTGTCATTAAGAAAGCTCTGTAATTATATATATATATATATATATATATATATATATATATATATATATATATATATATATATAGCAACAAACAGGACAATTTCAATTTATAAAACAAGGAGTCAGACAAGGCAATTTTCTATCGCCGGATTTGTTTTCACTTTACAGCGAACATAGTATGAGATCAATAGTAGACAAAATAGGAATAGAAAATAGGAAAGTCAATGGTCATAGCATAAATATAATTTGCGATATGCGGATGACACAGTCTTTATAGCAGAGACAGAGAATGAACTACAAGAAATTATAGACATAATAGTATAAGAAAGCAATAAGAAAGGTCTCGGTTTGAATAGTAAGAAAACAGAACTAATGGTCATATCGAAGAAACAATCATCACCATCATGCAGCATAAAGATACACAGGACAAGTCTGAAACAAGTGCAACACGTCAAATACTTGGATGGGAGATGAACCACAGAAATAAAAAGTAGAATAGCTTCGGTCAAAATAGCATTTCAGAAAAAAAATATCTTATGCAGCAAATTTATGTCAATAGACATGAGAAAGAGAGTTCATCGGTGCTATATAGAACCAATTCTGACTTATGGAAGCGAATCATGGACAGTAGACAAACAAATGAAAAGACTATTAGAGGCCACAGAGATGGGATTTCTCAGAAGAATATTGAAAGTTCCCTGGACAGCTAAAAAGACCAATGAGAAAGTTCTCAAAGAGGCCAACACAAAAAGGGAGCTCCTAAAAAGACATCAGAAAGAAACAGTCAACATTTTTGGTCACATCATGAGAAGAGGAAAGTTGGAATACTTGGTTACAACAGGCAAAATAAAAGGAAAGAGAGATCGCGGACGACAATGAGAGAAAATACTGGATAGCTTGGTGTCATGGCATAGAAAACAGTCAACAACAGAACTGATACGATGCTCTGTAGATAGAAGATTGTGGAAGGACATGATCGCCTACGCCAACCAGTATGGCACATAATGATGATTGCCTCTTTATTTTTCAGATGTCTCTTCTCTTATACATTCTGATACATTATCCTGATGGAACAGCAAAAATACTTTGTGGCCCATGTGATGATGTCTGCAAAAGTTATGAAACGGAAATAACAGCCTTACAAACAGCAGTGTACCATCTGAATACTGTTTTTGATACCATATCATCAAATGATAGAAATATAGTCATTTTTACTAATTCCAAATCAACCCAACAGGCGCTAGGAAGTAACATAAACAAGCTAGAACTAGCACAGCTTATCATATACATAGATAACCTCATTAATACGAAAAAAGGTGAATAATGGTATCCGAAAAGAAAAGGCGTGAGGTGGGATCCGAGAAGAAAAGGCGTGAGGTGGGATCCGAGAAGAAAAGACGTGAGGTGGGATCCGAGAAGAAAAGACGTGAGGTGGGATCCGAGAAGAAAAGACGTGAGGTGGGATCCGAGAAGAAAAGGCGTGAGGTGGGATCCGAGAAGAAAAGGCGTGAGGTGGGATCCGAGAAGAAAAGGCGTGAGGTGGGATCCGAGAAGAAAAGGCGTGAGGTGGGATCCGAGAAGAAAAGACGTGAGGTGGGATCCGAGAAGAAAAGGCGTGTGATGGGATCCGAGAAGAAAAGGCGTGAGGTGGGATCCGAGAAGAAAGGCGTGTGATGGGATCCGAGAAGAAAAGGCGATTGGTGAGATCCAAGAGAATAATTCGAATGGTGAAATGCGAGAAGAGAAGGACGAAGTGGTGGGATCCTAGAAGAACAGAGGCGAATGGTGGGATGCGAATGGTGGGATCGAGAACAGAAGGCGGGATGAATGGTGGGATCGAGAGAGGCGAATGGTGGGATCGAGGAGGCGAATGGTGGGATCGAGAGAGAGAAGAAGGCGAATGGTGGGATCGAGAACAGAAGGCGAATGGTGGGATCGAGAACAGAAGGCGAATGGTGGGATCGGAGAACAGAAAGGCGAATGGTGGGATCGGAGAACAGTGAAGGCGAATGGTGGGATCGAGAACAGAAGGCGAATGGTGGATCGGAGAGCAGAAGGCGAATGGTGGGATCGGAGAACAGAATGGTGGGATCGAGAACAGAGTGGGATCGAGAACAGAAGGTGAATGGTGGGATCGGAGAACAGAAGGCAAATGGTGGGATCGAGAACAGAAGGCGAATGGTGGGATCGGAGAACAGAAAGTGAATGGTGGGATCGAGAACAGAAAGTGAATGGTGGGATGGGATCGGAGAACAGAAAGATGAATGGTGGGATCGAGAACAGAAAGTGAATGGTGGGATCGAGAACAGAAGGCGAATGGTAGGATCGGAGAGCAGAAGGCGAATGGTGGGATCGGAGAACAGAAAGTGAATGGTGGGATCGGAGAACAGAAAGTGAATGGTGGGATCGAGAACAGAAGGTGAATGGTGGGATCGGAGAACAGAAAGTGAATGGTGGGATCGAGAACAGAAGGTGAATGGTGGGATCGGAGAACAGAAAGCGAATGGTGGGATCGGAGAACAGAAAGTGAATGGTGGGATCGGAGAACAGAAAGTGAATGGTGGGATGGTGGGATGGAACAGAAAGTGAATGGTGGGATCGAGAACAGGATCGGAGAACAGAAAGTGAATGGTGGGATCGAGAACAGAAGAGAACAATGGTGGGATCGGAGAACAGAAAGTGAAAGCGAATGGTGGGATCGGAGAACAGAAAGCGAATGGTGGGATGGTGGGATCGGAGAACAGAAAGTGAATGGTGGGATCGATGAAAGGTGAATGGTGGGATCAGAGAAAGTGAAGGATGTGAATGGTGGGATCGATTGAATGGTGGGATCGAGAACAGAAGGTGAATGGTGGGATGAAAGCTCGGAGAACAGAAAGTGAATGGTGGGATGAAAGTGAATGGTGGGATCGAGAACGAGAGATAAAGATGATGAAAGCGATCGGAGCAGAAAGTTGGTGGGATCGGAGAACTATGGATGTTGGGGATCAGGAGGCGAGGATCAGAGAAATGAAAGCGATGGGATTCGAGTGAAGGATAACTTGACGTTTAAAGACTCGGAACGTGGCGAAAGAGTGAGATAGAGAGTTCTATGAGACGAAAGGCAGGTCCTAATGTCCTGATCTTGAGTTCGGACGAAGGGAAGGATTCGGTTCTTTCTTTCTTCTGCCTTTCTTTCTGTCTGTCTGTCTTTCTGTCTTTCTTTCTTTCTTCACTTCCTCTTGTACCTGTTCTCTTGTCCAATGAGATACAAAGTTCTAATTCGCGCCCTTTCGACGACTTCAATCACTGTCAATTGCTGTTGATGAAGCTCGTCTTTGATGTTGCCTGTCCATCTTACTCCGAGTCTACCTCCTGCTCTTCTCACTTCTCTTTTAATGTATGGGGTAAGAAACCACACGGAGTTCTTTCTAAATGGCAAACAAGTTGATTTGTTGTTTCTGTCTGTGTGATCGGTTTAATGTGGATGCCAGGTTAAATTGCGCTAAAAGATAGATATATATAGTTTTTGTCCGGTGTCACAGATTGAAATTATTTCCATCAAATAGAACTTTTAATAGCGAGTAAAGGTATAGGTAAAGGGATAGGTATAGGTTCAGGTATAATTAAAGGTAAAGGTAAAGATAAAGGTATAGGTAAAGGTATACGTAAAAGGGATAGGTAAGAGTATAGGTAAAGGTAAAAGTATAGGTAAAGGCAAAGATACAGGTAAAGGTAAAAGTAAAGATAAAAATAAAGGTAGAGGTAAAGGTAAAGGTAGTTTACCAGACTTGAATCGGCGTCTTAGCCCAAGAGTTTTCACCCATATGTGCTCGGCCGCCTATCCGGAAATGTTCGGAGACCTCTAGATAGTGTCGCTTCAAGCATCGAAACTCATGATGCGGGTCGGCATTCCTCACCTTTCCAGGGTAATACCCTGGTACCCATTTCTGCCAGCGGCTTGGTCTACCGCTGGGGTATTTTTTTTTCCCCAACCACAATTACAACTCACACTGCTTCCAGTGGGAATCGAACACGGGTTGTCCGAACGTCGGTAGCCAAATCAGGTGGTTTTCCCAACTAGGCTACCGAAACCCCCTAGGAGCGAGAGAAGTGTACTAGCCGCAGGATATATTCATTCATAAACAGGGTAATGATGACGTCAACAGAAATTAAATATAAGATGTACTTGGTTGAGGAAGACTTCATATTGGTCGCAGAGGCGTTGGAGACGTAGAAGCTGAGAGAAGTGGGACATTAATTCCTCGTCATCTACTGTAAAGTGTTGATGTCCACAATTTCCGAATCTTTCAGCTGTTGCCTAACTCCATCATATTTATACAAACTATTGATCAGCTTCAACGTGTGCCATATATTAGTAACAAAGTAAGCGCAAAAACGACTTAATTTTGTGGACAGCGAACGATCGATCAGTTAATAAAATTTCCCCTGCCTTTAACATGTCGACATAAAAGTGCCCTCAGTTTGGCTTGTATTCTAATCTAAACGATATAATTGTAAAATGTGGTGAAATATTTTATAGGATATAATTATTGTCGGCAATGATATAAATGATACATGGTAACATTCAATAACACTAGATCAAGCAACATCGGGAAAAACATTGAAAATAGGCAAAGCCCTTTAGACCGGTAATGGTAAAGATACCAGACTTGATTCACGATGGCTATACCCATTCATGCACGGCCGCTTATGTAGAGGTTACTTCTGTCTAGTGTCGCCTCAAGCATCGTAACTCACGAGCACGATGTCATTCCTCACCTTCCCAGAGTGCAACCATGTAAAGCCCTTTAGACAATTTATTGGAGTTTATGGCACCGAGAGGCACCTTATCCGATTTTTAGACATTTGTTTTCTACTTCTCCCCGGTCTAGGCTAATGCACTTGAGAGTTATCATAACTCCACTTCCTATGTATTACTGGGCCTTCCTTACTTTATGTTCCCCTGTGGCTTCTAAGTCAGAAACTGTCTTGCTATGCTGACGTTGTGTTTTCTTAGTGTGTGTCCGAGCCATCTGCATTTTCTATTATGATCTGTTGCTCAAAGGGCCCTTATTTTCTTCTTTCCCGGAAATCATTACAGATTTTGTCACGTGATCTGTTGTTGAGAACTTTTCTCATACAGGAGTCTACAAATGTTTGTAATTTTTGTTTAGTTGCGTTATTTAACATAAATGTCTCTGGGCCATATAAGAGATGGCAGACGGTTGGTAGCAAGTAATCATGATAAGTCAGTAGTGCGGCAAAATATTATTTTCTTATCCTGGGTGCTGTTTTACTGAACAGCTTTTCTCGTGTCTGAATTTGCCAATATTGGATATACAGATATAACTGCAGAATGAACAAGATGTATTTTTAGTGCCTGGGCTCGTCTCATTTCTCCTGCGAATAGTGTCTTCTGATCTTGATATCAACTCTGCCAAGAATGTTGCTGTATCTTTCCTTGTTTTTGTTCTCCGTATGCTTATTGTCTGATGCCAGATTTTCACAGTTTCTTTCGCTGACAGCGAATTCACTCAATGAAACAAACATCCTTAAATCTCAACTGAATCTCCAATGAATCAACTACTTTGCACTAAATCATCATCAGGTACCGGGCCTGCTGGCGTAGGTGATCATGTCTCACCACAATTTTCGATCTCGACAGTTAATTATCATTTCTGTTGTTGTTATAAGATGTCTGGTATTTTTTTCTATTTCTTTTCCTCTATCTCTTCGTCCTTCAAATTTCCCAGTTGTTATAATATGTTCCAGTTGTTCTCTTCTCATTACATGGCCAAAAAATGATGATTGTTTCTTCCCAATATTGGATATTAGATTTCGTTTTGCTTTGACCTTTTTAAGAACGTTTTCATTACTCTTCTTTACATTACTTATTATTTTCTTCTTTTCATTACTCTTCTTTAAGAACGTCGCTTCTTCGGATGATGGAAATGGGAGTTAAGATGGGCACAGCCAGAAATGAGAAACTTGGTGGCCGTGTAAGAAGACTTATCAACCAACATAGAACTGGAGTCGTCAGTCGCTGGACACTGAGGGAATTGCTGAGGAGGGGATCTGAGCACCTATGGACATGTTCGGAGTGCAATGATGATGACCCGCAAATAACTCAATAACTCAATAACTCAATACTCTTCTTAGCTGTCCATGGTATTCTCAATATTCTTCTGTAAAACCACATTTCTACAGACTCCAGTGATTTTCTTGTTTGTTGTCTTAATGTCCATGATTCACACCCATCTGTTAAGACTGACTCTACATAACATTTAAGAACGCTTGTTTGCACTAAATAGCACAATCAGAATTTGCACACACTGTCGCTATGACAACCACGCACGCCAAAATGGCAGAATGAGGTTGTCAACACAAAAAAGCAACACCGATTTCTGCAATGCAGGAGAAATACAAAACTAGCCCTTAAGTTGATACAGGATTGTGTCTGGACACAAACAGCGGATACCTTGAGGTTCCCTTACTTCTTCCCTTAATGCTATAATCTCGTTTATACGAGCGGGACGATTAATCAGTAGACGTTTAGCGATTTATAAAAAAAAAGAAACTATCTACTGTAGCTGGTGCATCTTCAATCAAATTATTAATTCCCTCAGTTCGGACTTCTTTGCTGGTGTGAAACTTCCCAACATTTGTTTTTCCGTGTATGATTTATATGTGGTTTAGTTTAGTTTAGTTGAATGATCCAGTGTATCTCACACAATATAAAAAGTCGCAGTGTATCAATGACCATATAATAAGACACAGTGTATCTAAGACCTTATAGAAGGACGCATTGTATCTAGGACCTTATAAAAGGACGCAGTGTATCAAGGACCATATAATAAGACCCAGTGTATCTAGGACCATATGGAAAGACGCAGTGTATAGGACGATATAGAAAGACGCAGTGTGTCTAGGACCATATAGAAAGACGCAGTTTATAGGACCTTATAGAAAGACGCAGTGTATAGGACCTTATAGAAAGACGCAGTGTGTCTAGGACCATATAGAAAGACGCAGTGTATCTAGGACCATATAGAAAGACGCAGTGTATCTAGGACCATATAGAAAGACGCAGTGTATCTAGGACCTTATAAAAGATGCAGTGTATCAAGGACCTTATAAAAAGATGCAGTGTATCAAGGACCATATAAAAAGATGCAGTGTATCTAGGACCATAGAGAAAGACGCAAGATATCTAGGACCATAGAGAAAGACGCAGTGTATCTAGGACCATAGAGAAAGACGCAGTGTATCTAGGACCATAGAGAAAGACGCAAGATATCTAGGACCATAGAGAAAGACGCAGTGTATCTAGGACCATAGAGAAAGACGCAAGATATCTAGGACCATAGAGAAAGACGCAGTGTATCTAGGACCATAGAGAAAGACGCAGTGTATCTAGGACCATATAAGAAGATGCAGTGTATCAAGGACCATATACAAATACGCAGTGTAACAATGACCATATAGAAAAACGCAGTGTGTCTACGACCTTATATAAAGACGCGGTGTATCTAGGACCTTATAAAAAGATGCAGTGTATCTAGGACCTTATATAAAAAGACCCAAGGTATCCCATACCATATAAAAAGACACAATGTATTTCAAACCTCAGAAAATGACCCAGTATATCTCTCACCATATAAATAGCCCCAATGTATCTACTAAACGAACACTACATTTTAATTTTTCGTACAAACACACTCACACACACACATGTATATCTATCTATATATGTATATATGTGATTGTACAGATGTCCATAATGCATCCTGCTGCAAACTCTGCATAAAGTGTTTCCTATGACATTATCTGTGTCGGTGTATATATGTATATATATATATATATATATATATATATATATATATATATATATATATATATATATATATATATACACATGAAGGCCTTTTGCCCTGCAATTGCTAATATTCAATCGCCACGTGCTTGATCAGGTCCATTTGGTTATTAGCCTTGTTCCCAACAACACGGTCAGAGAACTTATTTTCATTAGTTCATTTGTAGTACTTTCCTTTTAAGATATTATACAATTTGGTTGCTGCGTACCTTTATTTGCTTATTTAAGTATTTATGTGTGCTTTACCCATTGTTCCAGCTGAAGGGCCACTAAGCCGCAGCGTTGTTTCGATTTTATGCTGTCCTTCACCTACGTAAAGCTGTACCCATTCCATTTTTTGTAATTTAAAAATGTCTTTTCATTCAAATTAGTTATTGTCTTGACCTTTGTCAGACAATTTAGAAATAAAAGAAGTTATGTCTGTCAGTTATATAACACAAAAGTACATAATTACATATATATAGGTAAAAGGTAGAGTACGGGACTTGAATCGACGCGTTTTCACCCATATGTGCTCGGCCACCTATCCAGAAGTGTTCGGAGACAAACAAATCTGAGACTTCTGGATAGTGTTGCTTCAAGCATCAAAACTAACGATGCATGGCGGCATTCCTCACCTTCTCAAAGTAATACCCTGGTACCCATTTCTGCCAGCGGCTGAGCCTACTGTGTGGGTATTTTTTGTTTCCAACCACGAGTACAACCCACACTGCTTCCAGCGGGAATCGAACACTGGTTGTCCGAATATAGGAAGCCCAGTCCGGTGGTTTTTCCCATCTAGGCTACCGAGGCCCCACTTACATATATATTATACGTTTCCTCCTATTTAGTTATGTGCACGCATTGTTCTAAATAAATAAATATGTGGAGCTTTTTAATTTATTGCCTATATGTTTGTTATCTCGCAGGATAGATTGCAGATAAAACAACACACTTTTTTTAGCACGAATGAGTGAAAGAAAACGATTAGACAGACTTCTTCTGCCACGAACAAGAGTGGAGCCCAAGGGCGCAGATTGTCTGACTCCCGAATCCAGCGCTCCACTGCCTCGTTGGCAGACAGTGTCATTGGATGCCAAGTTCCCGGTAATTCCGGCTGCCAAGGGAGAGGTCACGTTTATAACAACAAAGATATGTCAGCCGGTAAGAATGTCAATTTCTTATCTTGTGTGATGATTTGTTGATGGCGCGGTTAATTTGAATGTATCTAACAATGCAGCTAAAGAAGTTCCCAACCACACTTCTTCTACATTTCAAATTCCTGTAGAGCATAGGTCTTCAACAAACACTTTCCAAGCAATTCTATTTCTTGCCATTCTGTTAAGATCATTTCATGTCTTCTCATCATCTTCATCTCTGCTTCCATCAGTCTTCTCCAAGAATATTTTGGTCTTCCTCTTTGTCTTTTTCCTTGGGGATTCCAGAAAAAGACATGTTGTCTATTACTCTCAGTTGGCTTCCGCAGTGTGTGCCATATCCAGCGCCATCATCTTCGTTGTATTTCTTTATCCACACCACCCCCCTTTGAACGTCATTATTTTAGAACAAACTGAAGAGGTCCGGTGACAACCCCTGTGTAGCACCCTGTTTTACTGGTTGGTTATTACTTATGTTGGTTGTTAACTCCTAGTATCGCTGTTTGCTGTCAGTAATTATTTGTTCCTTAACTTAGGTCCTTACTGTCAATGTTTTTATTCTCAATGGAAATGTGATCATTTCTAGCACAGTTGTTTGCTTTCATCTGGAACTGATATTTCCGTTATAATTTTCAAAACTTAGCAATGGTTATGGATGAATATATTCTGAGTCTTGTACTCTTACTCGCACTTAGAAGTGATATATGGAGGAAGTAGTTTGAATTTGTTCCCGTGGCCTCATTATGAGGGAAGTAAAGAATAGTGACACCGTGACATTCCAGGCATGTCGTATGAGGCGACTAAGGAGGTTGATTGATGGCTTGACTGTGATTGTAAAAAGTATTGTTATGGAAACAGAGCCATAGATTTTAGAAGCAGTGATTTCTGCAATATGTGCTATATAGAACAATTTCTCAGAAGAATATTGAAAGTTCCCTGGACAGCTAAAAAGACCAAGGAAGTTCTCAAAGAGGTCAACACAAAAAGGGAGCTCTTAAAAAACATCAGAAAGAAACAATCAACATATTTCGGGCACATCATGAGAAGAGAAAAGTTGGAATACTTGTTTACAACTGGCAAAATAAAAGGAAAGAGAGATCGCGGATGACAAAGAGAGAAAATACTGGATAGCTTGGTTTCATGGTATGGAAAACAGTCAACAACAGAAATGATACGATGCACTGTAGATAGAAGATTGTGGAAGGACATGATCGCCTACGCCAACCGGTACGGCAGATGATGATGATAGACAGTTTGAATTTGTGACCCAGACACTAAAAAAAAAAACATAATTTTTTTAAGCGAAATTCAAAATGTATGTTTCAACGATAGCTTAATAGTAGTTAATGGTCGAAATCCTTAACTGAGATGAGTTTTAATTCGGATGATTCCACTGGCATGGGCGGTTGAGCAATTATGAATTTTAATTCGTTTGCAGTGATACCGGGGCCATCGACTAACTATAACCATAATGTCGAAATTAAAATAAATCAAATGTTGGTAAATTTAATTGTTTCAGGGGATGCAATATTCATTTTTTTATTACAAATATGTTCATGACACAATGACTCAGGGCGTCGGGATTACGTTGCAACTAACACATATGTTTATTTGCGTACAACGAATGAAACATTATGCTGTCCTTCACCTACGTAACTAGCAAGCAAATGATAGCGGGGAAAGAAAGTTAACCCTGCCTAGATTGTGTAAACTTCAAATTTCAAAATGTAGCTTCATCTAATAATCACTTTGAATGCCTAATTGAAGAAGTGTGAGTGCCTGCCTTGAAGAACACAAATGAGCAAATAGACTAAAGTATCAATGAGAAACAGCTGTGCTCTGTGTCTGACTTTGGTGGATATTTTAACTGTGATGATGAGCAACTGACAAGTGTTTGACACGAGTTCATTTTTTTAGGCCGAAAATGGTGATGCTCCGGGCTGAAATTGCTTTCTTTATTTCCCGCTTTCTGCTGGAGACATTGATCTTGTTCATTCTATGGGGATCTGCAAGTATTAGGTCTTTTACCCTCTAGTTCTCTATATTTCTGTTTCAATAACTGGATGTTAATACAGTAATGGCCTGAAGGAAGTACAACTTACAGAGGAATAACTTGAAGCAAACTGGGAAAGACTACTGGGTAGTCTGAAAATAAAAATTGAAAAACAAAAAATTTGGTTTGACGGTAGGTTCTAAAAAATATCATTCTAGGATGTAGTAATTGCTTCTCTGCTTGAAGATCGAGTTAGACCAAAAAATCTGGAAACAACAAAAATTCGGTTGAAGTTCAACGCACTAAACCGCAAGGTGCAAGTCGCAGTGCAATGCAATTTACAGCACGAACACTGAAGAGAAACATAATCTATGAAGAGCACGAATTGTCCGTCGTACTAACTCACTTAATTTGGAAAATTGCATAAAAAAATTATCAGAATATTAAATCTCGTAAAATAATAACGGCTTAATATCGATGCAACAACGATTGATAACAATCACCTCTTTATTGCAGCATCGTCAACAGCTGTTTATCAAGAAGAATGTATATATATATAAACAAAATACAACAGAGCTCTTCAATAATCATATAGGTCTGGAAATATCATAGCCATTAACGGCGACATTATTGCATTTATTTATTGTATTTATTTATTGTATTTATTTATTGTATTTATTTATTTATTGTATTTATTATTTATATTTAACGCAAAGAAACCCCCCTGAACTGATGCACGAACTTTCCGATCTGTATTTGAATGACCCGACACCATCGTTAATTCACTGAACTTTTTTTCTTCGAAATGAACTCATGAATCAGCTTCCATCAGGCAAAATGAACCAACAATCTAATTAATGTCAGCATGTGTGTCTTGCTTCATGTTATGAAGTGCTATTTTATTTACCAAAGACGAGTTCTCACAAGGCTACGAGAAGTCAGACATTTGCAAAAAAAAAGTCTGCACTCTGGGAAATATCAGGAAGAAAAAACACATTCCGAAGAAAGGAAAGTAGGAAAAACAAAACTTGAACTATCACTCCCTCCCTCTCTCTCTCTCCTCTCTCCCTCTCCCTCCCCGCCACGCACGCACACACAGAAACACACACAGACACACATACAAACAAAGAAAAATAATACTAAGAGATGAAAAAAAATTATAAAACTATCAGATTATTAAAGATAGTCGCGTTTAGTCGCGTTAAAATTGTAACCATACATCAACTCGCTAAGAGTGAAAATGAGTTACAAGAAATGTTGGACATTACAGTGAAAGAAAGCAAAAATAAAGGACTCGGCCTTAATAGCAAAAAGACAGAGGTAATGGTAACAACAAAGAAAAAGACATCACCTCAGTGCAAAATAAAGACAAGTGGAACAATATTAAAACAGGTAAATGACTTTTTATATTTGGCAACTTTGTTAACCTCAGACGGAAGATGTACAAAAGAGGTGAGATGCAGAATCGCTCAGGCAAAAGCAGCTTTCCAAAAAATGAGGAAGATACTATGCAATCCATTTTTGACAATAGAAACAAGAAAAAGAGTTCTTAAATGTTATGTAGATCCAGTCTTAACATATGGATGCGAGTCATGGACAATAGGACAACAGACAAGAAAATCACTGGAGTCTGTAGAAATGTGGATTTACAGAAGAATGTTGAGAGTACCATGGACAGCAAAGAAGAGTAATGAAGATGTTCTGAGAGGTCAAAGCAAAAAGAGAGCTAATTTCCAATGTTAGGAAGAAACAATCCTCATTTTTTGTACATGTAATGAGAAGAGAACAACTGGAATATATTGTAACAACTGGAAAAATTGAGGGACGAAGATATAGAGAGAAGCAAAGAGAGAAAATAACAGACAGCTTAAGAGAATGGCTTGGCAGGTCAACAACAGAAATGATAAATAGCTGGCGAGATCGGAAGTTGTGGAGAGACATGATCACCTACGCCAGTTGGCACGGTACTTGATGATGATGATGACATCAACTTATGCTGTTTCTTTATAAAGGAAAGAAACATACATTGACTTAGGCTGTTTCTTTATAAAGGAAGTAACCATGTATCGTTTTAGGCTGTTTCTTTATAAAGGAAAGAAACATACATCGACTTAGGCTGTTTCTTTATAAAGGAAAGAACCATGTATCGTTTTAGGCTGTTTCTTTATAAGAAATATATAGGCTATAAAAGGGGGTCTTATGATGTTAGCGTACATTTTAATTCACCTCTTGTTCATTGAAGGTTACATCACTGAACCTTGAGCTCATTCTCTCTCTCTCTCTCTCTCTCTCTCTCTCTCTCTCTCTCTCTCTCTCTCACCTTCTCTCTAACTTTCTCTCTAACTCTCTCTCTCTTTCACACACTCTCTCTCATTCTCTCATTCTCTCATTCTCTCTCACTCTCTCTCACTCTCTCTCTAACTCTCACTCTCTCTCTCTCTCACTCTCTCTCACTCTGAAGGTAATGATGATATCATTGGAAATTGTAATGACGATAATTATTGTGGTAGTGGTAATGATGATGTAATTGGAGGTTGTGATGACGATAATTAACGTGGTGATGGTGGTAATGATGATGACATTGGTGGTTGTAATGACGATAATTAATGTGGTAGTGGTAATGATGATGTCATGGGAGACTGTAATGACGATAATTATTGTGGTAGTGGTAATGATGATGTAATTCGAGAATGTAATGACGATAATTATTATGGTAGTGGTAATGATGATGTAATTCGAGATTGTAATGACGATAATTATTGCGGTAGTTGTAATGATGATGTAATTGGAGATTGTCATGATGATAATTATTGTGGTAGTGGTAATGATGATGTCATTGGAGATTGTAATGACGATAACTAATGTGGTGGTGGTGGTGGTAATGATGATGTCATTGGAGATAGTAATGACGATAATTAATGTGGTGGTGGTAATGATGATGTCATTGGAGATTGTAATGACGATAATTAATGTGGTGGGGATAGTAATGATGATACCATTGCAGGTTGTAATGACGATAATTAATGTGGTCGTGATAGCAATGATGATATCATTGGAGATTGTAATGACGATAATTAATATGCTAGTGGTAATGATGATGCCATTGGGGATTGTAATGACGATATTTAATGTGGAGCTGATAGTAATGATGATGTAATTGGAGATTGTAATGGCGATAATTAATGTGGTGGTAATAGTAATGATGATGTCATTGGAGGTTGTAATGCCCATAATTAATGTGGTGGTGTTAATGATGATGCCATTGGAGGTTGTGATGACGATTATTAATGTAGTGATGGTGGTAATGATGATGCCATTGGAGGTTGTGATGACGATAATTAATGTAGTGATGGTGGTAATGATGATGCCATTGGAGGTTGTAATGACCATAATTAATGTGGTAGTGGTAATGATGATGCCATTGGAGGTTGTAATGACCATAATTAATGTGGTAGTGTTAATGATGATGTCATTGGAGGTTGTAATAACCATAATTAATGTGGTGGTGGTAATGATGATGCCATTGGGGATTGTAATGACGATATTTAATGTGGAGCTGATAGTAATGATGATGTCATTGGAGATTGTAATAGCGATAATTAATGTGGTGGTGGTGGTAATGATGATGCCATTGGAGATTGTAATGACGATAATTAATGTGGTGGTAATAGTAATGGAGATGTCATTGGAGGTTGTAATGACCTTAATTCATATGCTAGTGGTAATGATGATGCCATTGGGGATTGTAATGACGATATTTAATGTGGAGCTGATAGTAATGATGATGTCATTAGAGATTGTAATGGCGATAATTAATGTGGTGGTGGTGGTAATGATGATGCCATTGGAGATTGTAATGACGATAATTAATGTGGTGGTAATAGTAATGATGATGTCATTGGAGGTTGTAATGCCCATAATTAATGTGGTGGTGGTAATGATGATGTCATTGGAGGTTGTGATGACTATAATTAACGTGGTGATGGTGATGATGATGGCATTGGATGTTGTAATGACGATAATTAACGTGGTGATGGTGATGATGATGTCATTGGAGTTTGTAATGACCATAATTAATGTGGTAGTGTTAATGATGATGCCATTGGAGGTTGTGATGACGATAATTAATGTAGTGATGGTGGTAATGATGATGCCATTGGAGGTTGTGATGACGATAATTAATGTAGTGATGGTGGTAATGATGATGCCATTGGAGGTTGTAATAACCATAATTAATGTGGTGGTGGTAATGATGATGTCATTGGAGCTTGTAATGACTATAATTAACGTGGTGATGGTGATGATGATGGCATTGGATGTTGTAATGACGATAATTAACGTGGTGATGGTGATGATGATGTCATTGGAGTTTGTAATGACCATAATTAATGTGGTAGTGTTAATGATGATGTCATTGGAGGTTGTGATGACGATAATTAATGTAGTGATGGTGGTAATGATGATGCCATTGGAGGTTGTGATGACGATAATTAATGTAGTGATGGTGGTAATGATGATGCCATTGGAGGTTGTAATAACCATAATTAATGTGGTGGTGGTAATGATGATGTCATTGGAGGTTGTAATGACTATAATTAACGTAGTGATGGTGATGATGATGTCATTGGGGGTTGTAATGACGATAATTAATATGGTAGTCGTAATGATGATGTCATTGGAGGTTGTGATGACCATAATTAATGTGGTAGTGGTAATGATGATGCCATTGGAGGTTGTAATGACCATAATTAATGTGGTAGTGGTATTGATGATGCCATTGGAGGTTGTAATGACGATAATTAATGTGGTAGTGGTAATGATGACGCCATTGGAGGTTGTAATGACGATAATTTAAGTGGTGATGGTGCTGATGATGTCATTGGAGGTTGTAATGACGATAATTAATGTGGTAGTGGTAATGATGATGTCATTGGAGGTTGTGCTGACGATAATTAATGTGGTGATGGTGATGATGATGTCATTGGAGTTTGTAACGACGATAATTAATATGGTAGTGATAATGGAGATGTCATTGGAGGTTGTAATGACCATAATTAATGTGGTAGTGATAATGATGATGTCTTTGGAGATTTTAATGGCCATAAGTAATGTGGTAGTGGTAATGATGATGTCATTGGAGGTTGTAATAACCATAATTAATATGGTGGTGGTAATGATGATGCCATTGGGGATTGTAATGACGATATTTAATGTGGAGCTGATAGTAATGATGATGTCATTGGAGATTGTAATAGTGTTAATTAATGTGGTGGTTGTGGTAATGATGATATCATTGGAGATTGTAATGACGATACTTAATGTGGAGCTGATAGTAATGATGATGTCATTGGACGTTGTAATGGCCATAATTAATGTGGTAGTGGTAATGATGATGCCATTGGAGGTTGTGATGACGATAATTAATGTAGTGATGGTGGTAATGATGATGCCATGGGAGGTTGTGATGACGATAATTAATGTAATAATGGTGGTAATGATGATGCCATTGGAGGATTATAATGACAATAATTAATGTGATAGTGGTAATGATGCAGTCATTGGAGGTTGGGATGACCATAATTAATGTGGTAGTGGTATTGATGATGCCATTGGAGGTTGTAATGACCATAATTAATGTGGTAGTGGTAATGATGATGTCATTGGAGGTTGTGATGACGATAATTAACGTGGTGATGGTGATGATGATGTCATTGGAGGTTGTAATGACGATAATTAATGTGGTAGTGGTAATGATGATGCCATTGGAGGTTGTGATGACGATAATTAACGTGGTAATAGTGATGATGATGTCATTGGAGGTTGTAATGACGATAATTAACGTGGTGATGGTGATGATGATGTCATTGGAGGTTGTAATGAGGATAATTAATGTGGTAGTGGTAATGATGATGTCATTGGAGGTTGTAATGACTATAATTAATGTGGTATTGGTAATGATGATGTCATTGGAGGTTGTAATGACCATAATTAATGTGGTAGTGTTAATGATGATGTCATTGGAGGTTGTGATGACGATAATTAATGTGGTGATGGTGATATCATTGGAGTTTGTAATGACGATAATTAATATGGTAGTGATAATGGAGATGTCATTGGAGGTTGTAATGACTATAATTAATGTGGTTGTGGTAATGATGATGCCATTGGAGGTTGTGATGACGATAATTAATGTGGTTGTGGTAATTATGATGAAGACGGAAAGGTCAATGAAAAAAGAGCTACCACTATAAATGAGTGAGAAAGACTAATAATAGCTTTATTTGTCTGTTTTCCATGACCAGGCTTACAAATCGAAACAGCACGTGAACTTTGACCTCACAGATCCATACAACCAAAACGTTAAGATCGAATACCAAGCTCTTTATGACCCCTATCTTAAGCACTGGTTTGCCAAGCCATTCGTCAAGAAACAGGTTACCTTTATATCTTTGTTTGTCATGTATGTCTGACTGGCAATCTGAATGCATCTCTATCAGTCTGTCTGCTAGTCTGTCGTTCTGTCTCTTTATCTATTTTTGTCTGTCTGAATGTATCATTGTCTGCTGTCTGCATTTTTCTAAGTCTCAATGCGAGTCTGCCTGTCTGTCTGTCGAACAGTCTACCATTTCACCTATCTCTCTGTCAATTACTTGGTCTGTCTATACTTCTTCATTCCTTCCTCATTTGCCTTTCAGCGTCGAAGGGAGATATTATTTTCAGTCCATTGCTCTTCTGTTGGCCTCAACTGCTGTTGTGTTACCTAGTGTTTCTGATATTCCGTCAATCCATATTTATCGTGGTCTGCCCTTGGGTCGGGTGTAGAACTTTTATTGAATGCTCGTTGTGTTGTGTTTTAATCTTTCTGTCTTATCACGCGGCTAAACCATTTTATCTGTTGTTTCTCTATGTACTCTATGGCAGAAATTATTCCAAACATATATATATATCAGTGTGTGTGTGTGTGTGTGTGTGTGTGTGTGTGTGTGTGTGTGTGTGTGTGTGTATGTAAGGCTTTTTCAGTCAGAACTATTATGAACGCCTTCCTGTAACTTTAATAGTCCCCATCTATCTATCTATCTATCTATCTATCTATCTATCTATCTATCTATCTATCTATCTATCTATCTATCTATCTATCTATCTATCTATCTATCTATCTATCTATCTATCTATATATCTGTCTGTCTATCTGTCTGTCTGTCTGTCTGTCTGTCTGTCTATATATGTAAAAGGCAGAGAAACAGAGAGAGATAATTGATTTATCTGGTATGTATGTTGACCTCTATGATACACAAATATAAGTGTATAGACGCTTATATCTTTGCCTTCATTTCTATAACAGAACGATATATCAAGTGCTTAACACGGTTTTCGCACTTTAAAGTAGAAATCAAATATTGTAAAATTTAAAAAAGTAATTTAAAAAATAAACTGTTACATATATATTGGTCTTTTTTTAAATGGGCGTGGAAGTACATAATTTATTTACATTATTACAATTACATTTATTTGACCTTATTGACTGCGATAGTGATGATAAATGTTTCATTTACTCAATCACATCTGTTATTTAATTGTCCACTTGGGATCCGCGATAGCTCAGTGGTTGGCTACAAAGGGTAAGAGGTCGGACTTTTATACTGACCGACGACTTCCGGGTCATAGGTTGCTCAATTTTTTTGTGGGGAAAGTAAAGCGGCACGGGCGTATTACCGACCACGTTACCATAAAAATCTTGTGCTTGAAGGTCTGTAAAAATGATGGTCACTAACATCTTATTCCCTGAACGCCATATGGCGTGAAGGGGGTACTTTACTTTATTTAATTGTTCACTTGTTGGGTGTTTGTATAGTGTTTTTTATTTCACTGCAGTTGATGGAACAGAATCTTCTAACTCCAAACGGAAATGTGACTTGCTCGGTTCGGGACTTTAATAACTACCGGAACTACCTACGACGACAGGCTCTGATGAAGACTAGACAGCCTGAAACGTTCGCTAAGGTTTGTACACTTGTGTGTAGTCCGTTGTTATTTCTTTAATAATGGGCCGTGCATTTATTGTGTGTATTTTGCAATTTTAACTATATCATCGTCATCATCATGTGCCATACATGTTGACGTAGTCGATCATGTCCTTCCACAATTTTCTATCCACAGTACATAGTATATATTATTTACTGTTTTCCATGCCATGACACCAAGTTATCCGGTGTTTTCTCTATTTATCTTCCGTGATCTCTCTTTCACTCTCTTTTGCCAGTTGTAACCAAGTATTCCAACTTTTCTCTTCTCATGTTGTGTCCGAATAATGTTTTTTGGCTCTTTCTGATGTTTCTTAGGAGCTTCCTTTTTGTCTTAGCCTCTTTGAGAATTTCCTCGTTGGTCATTTTAACTGTCCATACTAACATGTGCTTAACGATATATGTTTATTTCTTCTGCTTCTTCTTTCATTCCTCATTTCTTCAGCGTCAACGGGAGATATCATTTGTGAACTGTTCCCCTTCTATTGTTCTCTGTTGTACCTAATATTTCATCAATGCATTTTTTTTCGTTGCCGACCCATGAGTCAAGTGTTCGCGTAGCGTTTGTTAAAGGTTCGTTGTGTTCTGTTTAATTTTGATGCTTGTTGGATTTGTTGAATGTATTCTTTGTGGCGTGTGTATGGTATGTCTGTGATATTTATGTTTTAAATAATATATCTCGATTGGCTTTTGCGTCTCCCGTAGATTATCCAAGAGATGACGATTAGTCTCTTATTTTGAAGGTAGTGTTTAGAATGTTGGGATCCACAACCAAAGTAGGTAGACTGTTCCTACTGCGCTTCAAACATTAATTTGAGTTCTGTCTTCATCGAAGATATTTGTATCTGTCCTCCGTGATATTTTCAAAATTCTACTTTAAAAACCTTTAATCAACCTTATATTTACATATAAATTGTTTCAACATCATTTTCAGAGTCCATGACCACAACTTACTACGGTTACGCCTCTGACTTCACCCGTAGCCATTTCTTCTGACGGTACCGAAAACTGTTTTTACTTTTGCTCCACGACTCACATTTATATTTTCACAGATCAGTTTTGTACGGATTCTTCTCCACCATATCCACATTAACACAATCTGATATAAACAACATACTTCGCTATTTCTTTCATGTTCTTTACAAACCAGGCCACAGAGAAAAGGCAGAAGATGTTACAACAGATCAAAATGAAAGCGCAACTTCTGAGTGCTGACGTGAAATGCAAGGGACTTAAAGCCCAACAGATCTTTAAAGAAACAGAAGCAGAAAAACAGCAACAGTAAGTGGGCAACTAAACAAAATAATTACATTTGGTAAAATACATTTGATTGACAATATAAATTACTGTATTATCACTACATGGAGGGTTTTATTATATTTAAAGAGATTCAAAATTCTAACAAGTGTTGCTTACTTTACTTGTCATCGAATAATATTGTTAATGTTCATGGACAACAAACAAAACAGAACATATCGCCTTAATACGCATTACTGTGCTTCATAGTGTAAGGTATAGTTATAGTTATTAGAAGTCCCCGGTATCACTGCAAACTAATGGAAATCCATAATTGCTCAACCGCCCGTGCCAGTGAAATCATCCGAATTAACATCTCATCGAATATCCAAACAAAGAAAGACAGCTGCAGTCCCCATCATAGCAAACACAGCACACGTCAAAAGACATAAGTCATAGTAACACCGACAGTGAACCAAACTAAACTGTCTTTCGTCAAATGATATCTCATTCATCGTAAGGAATCTGAATATATAAACACTATCCGATGAAACACACGTCTCAGTGTGTTCACAGAGCACTAACCTCAGTAGCTCCGGCAGCAAGTCGGGTTTGGAATATGAGGAAACTGCAACAAGGAAACTTTTCAGAGAGTGCCTCAACGGTGCATTGCCGCCTATCCGCCATATTGACCGAAAGTCCAGTGCAAGATATGTGTCCTTTGAGTTCGACCATTAAATAATCTTCACTTTTTTGGCACATATTAACAAAGCAATTAAAGACCCGTACTATTTGTAGCATTTTGCAGGCATAGACCGACAAAACAAATAAGGACTGGTAGGACTTGCAGAGTCTTGTTGGTACGCAGTAGCAAAACAACCAAGGACCGGTAGGACTTGAAGAGTCTTGTTGGCACGGAGTAACAAAACAACCAAGTACCGGTAGGCCTTGCAGAGTCTTGTTGGCACGGATTAACAAAACAACCAAGTACCGGTAGGCCTTGCAGAGTCTTGTTGGCACGGAGTAACAAAACAACCAAGTACCGGTAGGCCTTGCAGAGTCTTGTTGGCACGGATTAACAAAACAACCAAGTACCGGTAGGCCTTGCAGAGTCTTGTTGGCACGGATTAACAAAACAACCAAGTACCGGTAGGCCTTGCAGAGTCTTGTTGGCACGGATTAACAAAACAACCAAGTACCGGTAGGCCTTGCAGAGTCTTGTTGGCACGGAGTAACAAAACAACCAAGTACCGGTAGGCCTTGCAGAGTCTTGTTGGCACGGATTAACAAAACAACCAAGTACCGGTAGGCCTTGCAGAGTCTTGTTGGCACGGATTAACAAAACAACCAAGTACCGGTAGGCCTTGCAGAGTCTTGTTGGCACGGATTAACAAAACAACCAAGTACCGGTAGGCCTTGCAGAGTCTTGTTGGCACGGATTAACAAAACAACCAAGTACCGGTAGGCCTTGCAGAGTCTTGTTGGCACGGATTAACAAAACAACCAAGTACCGGTAGGCCTTGCAGAGTCTTGTTGGCACGGATTAACAAAACAACCAAGTACCGGTAGGCCTTGCAGAGTCTTGTTGGCACGGATTAACAAAACAACCAAGTACCGGTAGGCCTTGCAGAGTCTTGTTGGCACGGATTAACAAAACCACCAAGGACCGGTAGGCCTTGCAGAGTCTTGTTGGCACGGATTAACAAAACCACCAAGGACCGGTAGGCCTTGCAGAGTCTTGTTGGCACGGATTAACAAAACAACCAAGTACCGGTAGGCCTTGCAGAGTCTTGTTGGCACGGAGTAACAAAACCACCAAGGACCGGTAGGACTTGCAGAGTCTTGTTGGCACGGATTAACAAAACAACCAAGTACCGGTAGGCCTTGCAGAGTCTTGTTGGCACGGATTAACAAAACAACCAAGTACCGGTAGGCCTTGCAGAGTCTTGTTGGCACGGATTAACAAAACAACCAAGTACCGGTAGGACTTGCAGAGTCTTGTTGGCACGGATTAACAAAACAACCAAGTACCGGTAGGCCTTGCAGAGTCTTGTTGGCACGGATTAACAAAACAACCAAGTACCGGTAGGCCTTGCAGAGTCTTGTTGGCACGGATTAACAAAACAACCAAGTACCGGTAGGCCTTGCAGAGTCTTGTTGGCACGGAGTAACAAAACCACCAAGGACCGGTAGGACTTGCAGAGTCTTGTTGGCACGGAGTAACAAGACAACCAAGGACCGGTAGGCCTTGCAGAGACTTGTTGGCACGGAGTAACAAAACAACCAAGTGCCGGTAGGACTTGCAGTCTTGTTGGCACGGATTAACAAAACAACCAAGTACCGGTAGGCCTTGCAGAGTCTTGTTGGCACGGAGTAACAAAACAACCAAGTACCGGTAGGCCTTGCAGAGTCTTGTTGGCACGGATTAACAAAACAACCAAGTACCGGTAGGCCTTGCAGAGTCTTGTTGGCACGGATTAACAAAACAACCAAGGACCGGTAGGCCTTGCAGAGTCTTGTTGGCACGGAGTAACAAAACAACCAAGTACCGGTAGGACTTGCAGTCTTGTTGGCACGGATTAACAAAACAACCAAGTACCGGTAGGCCTTGCAGAGTCTTGTTGGCACGGAGTAACAAAACAACCAAGTACCGGTAGGACTTGCAGTCTTGTTGGCACGGAGTAACAAAACAACCAAGTGCCGGTAGGCCTTGCAGAGACTTGTTGGCACGGAGTAACAAAACAACCAAGTACCGGTAGGACTTGCAGTCTTGTTGGCACGGATTAACAAATCAACCAAGGACCGGTACCACTTGAGGCATTTTGTGGACATAGGACATAGACCAACAAAGCAACCAAAGACTGGTACGACCTGTAAGACACAGATCAACAAAGCAACCAAAGACTGGTACGACCTGTAAGACACAGATCAACAAAGCAACCAAGGACCAGTACGACTTGTACCGCTTGTAGTCACAGACCATCAAATAACCAAGAGCCGGTACGACTTGCAGCGTCTTATAGTCACAGACCATCAGAGCAAGCAAGGACCAGTACGACTTGTAGCGTCTTGTAGTCACAGATGAACAAATAACCAAGAGCCGGTATGAGATGTAACATCTTATAAACCCAGACCGGCTGGGCAAACAAAGACTGAAACATCTTGCAGTAGGACAACAATATGAATCCTCTGTTTTACGCCGTCAATGGGTCATTCGTAGGGTACCCAATGTCTACCCACACAATTCATGTTTCCCCTTTACCCCGCCAGATTCTCATTAGCCTTGCCTTCTTTCCTCCTCCCTCCATGATAATTCTTCTGATAGTTTCTGTATTTCTTCTCAGCACCTGACCACTTCAGTTTTATTGTTTGCCTCCTATGTGTGTGCGTGCGTGTGTGTGTGTGTGTGTGCGTGCGTGTGTGTGTTTATTTTATTCCGTGCACATTTCGGTTGCTCACTTAGTTTATGAGAATCATCTTCCTTATCCAAGTTGTGTGAAGTGATGACGGTATTAGCGTGTTCCTCCTCTGGACAGGTTGGCAAGCTGCGCTATTTTTGTGGACGGTCAACCGATAGATCGGACGGACATCATCAATATTCTCCGAGAATTAGGAAAGACACAGGACTTCGAAAATCATGAGTCCACGTTACTCCTTCGGATGAAAGAGATGGGAGTTAACGTGGGCACAGCCAGAAACGAGAAACTTAGTGGGCGTGAGAGAGGAGTAATTAACCAACACAGAACTGGAGTCGCCAGTCGCTAGACACAGCGAGACTTGCTGAGGAGGGGATCCTAGCACCTATGGACATATTCGGAGTGCAATGATGATGACCCGCTAATAACTCAGTAACTCTTCTTTTGTTCTTTATATTTGAACGAATATGTGAAGTTAAACAAACAAGCAGCTGCGTGAAAGATAACAACGTTGGCCAGTTCCAACTTTTCGGCCGATGGTCTTTCTCTGGACAGACAAACAACGCGGTTAGGTCATCATCATCATCATCATCATCATCATCATCATCATCATCGAGTGCCATCTCCGCAACGAAGGTTGGCTACCATGGAGCGCCATTCTGCTCTGTCTCTTGCTTTGATGGTGCAGGTTGTCATAGGCTAGTTTGTCCATCTTTTGATGTTACTCGTCCATATTAGTCTTGGTCTGCCTCTGGCTCTTTTACCTTGTATTTTCCCCTCCAGGATTACTTTTAGTAGGCTTTTGTGTCTTTAAACATGGCCCAAAAATCGAATTAGTCTTGTTTGAATTGTGTTTAGTAGTTCTCTTTTCAATTTTAGTTGCTTTAAGACTTCATCGTTTGTTTTCTTTTCCTTCCATCCAATTCTACCTATTCTTCTATATATACACATTTCAAAGGCTTCAATTCTCTATTCTGTTTTCTTGTCTAATGTCCGCATGTTTCTGCACCATATAGGAATGTTGAGAAAACAATAACATTTTGCTAATCTTAGTTTTAGCCCTGGTGTTTTTTGTTTTGATGTTTGTATGTTCTTCATGACATTAAAAGTTTGATATATTTGTTTTGATGTTTGTATGTTCTTCATGACATTAAAAGTTTGGTATATTTGTTTTGATGTTTGTATGTTCTTCATGACATTAAAAGTTTGATATATTTGTTTTGATGTTTGTATGTTCTTTATGACATTAAAAGTTTGATATATTTGTTTTGATGTTTGTATGTTCTTCATGACATTAAAAGTTTGATATATTTGTTTTGATGTTTGTATGTTCTTCATGACATTAAAAGTTTGATATATTTGTTTTGATGTTTGTATGTTCTTCATGACATTAAAAGTTTGATATATTTGTTTTGATGTTTGTATGTTCTTCATGACATTAAAAGTTTGATATATTAGTTTTAGAATGTAAGGAACATGCATATTGTCATTACTGTCTCATCAATTTCATCTTTCTTGTCTCCCTGCTGTTGTTGTTCTGTACCCGGTTAACGCGATTTATTCTTCTATACGTTACAGGTACAAAAAGAAGCAGGCTATTGAGTTGGAAAGGGTAAAGAAACGACTCGAGGGCGAGACGAGGGCTCGCTCGGAACTTATAAATTCGAAACGGACTAAATGGACGAATAAGCAAAATGAGATTCGAATGATGAAGGAAAATCTCAAGAAAGAGTCGGAAATGAAGATTGTACAATCCGAGATTGAAGCCCAGCTTAAAGTAGGAAATATAAAACTCGCATGTGTTAATGTTAATTCAGTGTGTTTGTCAATATGTGTATATGTGTATGTGACATTTATATGATGTTGTATCTTCTTCCAAGAATAAAAAAAAGAAGTAAAGTGCCCCCGTCACGTCAAGTGGCGTATAGGGAATATGGTGTTAGTGACCATAAATTGTACAGACCTTCGGCACATGATTTTTGGGGTAATGTGGTCGGTATTACGCCCGTGCCGCTTTACTTTCCCAGAAAAAAAATCAGGTACCCATTAAAGGCTGGGTAAAACCAGAAGCCGTCGGTTGTGATCGAATCGAAAGGGCTCTTGTCCTTCGTAGTTCAGTTCACTAATCTTCCAAGAATGCATTACAGTTTATGTTTGTGAACTCAATATAGACACAATTACAAATCGAGCTTTAAATACTATAACACTGGCCGTGTACTATGAATAGATAAAGAAATACTTCCATACAGGCGTTCAAGTTGAAACCAGCCGGTAAAAGAAAACAAGGAAGTCGGAGAGAAACGTTTCGCAGAGCAACTGCTAGTGATGGCTCAACCATGTGACTAAGAAACAACCAAGACCTGGAGGAATTACCAGCAAATTATCGATTATTGATAACTATGACTTCCGCCCTATGTACTGTCTTCGGCCAGAGAGGAAAGTAAATGAAATCAGACTATGAGATTTCACATTTAAATTTACTGGTTGGTTAGGTCTTCCTTTGTTTTGTTTTCTTTTTCAATGTGGAATCCGCTGAGGTTTGACTTGTGGACGAGAGGTTGGTTTCATTTCCTTGGCAGACCAGCTTCTAGACTCTATCTGTCTGTCTGTCTGGTCTGTCTGTCTATCTGTCTATATGCCTGGTCTGCCTGTCTGTCTGTCTGTCTATCTGTCTGTCTCTCTGGTCTGTCTGTCTATCTGACTGTCTGTCTGTCTGTCTATCTGTCTGTCTGGTCTGTCTTCTGTCTGGTCTCAGATACTCTTTCCCTGTTTCGAAATTTTATTTCTAGAAGTCTCAATCCTTGCAAAGATCGTCTATCAAATCTCACCATTTGTCTCAGTACTGTACAAGCATCTCGATCTCACTGGGAGAGTCGATTCCTGCTGCCTTTGCCTCTCTGATCAATGTTCTTCTCAGTGTTTCTCTGGGTCGGTCTCTATTCCTCCTACCTGTTGTTTCCCACTTGAGGGCTTGCAATGTTTTAGGACCTAATGTATCATCCCTACTATTATCTCCTCTAATTTACACATTCTGTATCAGGTCTACGTTTCATTAACAAGGGCGTTTTTACGATAGTGGCTTGTTAGACCTCTGATCAACGTTTCTTTGCCAAGCGGAAGAAAAAGCTTCTAGACTTACTCGGTCGTAAATTAATACCATCGTTTTCTATTTCTTTCTGAGAATGAAAGCTGACTTTAATTAGTACCAATCACACCAACCAGACCTGAAAAGATATTAAAGGTAAAATATGAGCACAAACATCATGTTCCCTTTCGATCAAGTTCAGTCTTGACGACGATAAGTTTTACTTTTTCTTTTCCTTTATTTAGAATGTTGTGACTTTCATCAGAGTTTTGGAGAACAAAGTATGTGCACATAATAAACAAATACAAATGTCTACAACTGAACAAATCTAATTGAAAAATGTACTTAAGGACAGAGAGAGGGCATGAATGACAGACAAGTTTACTAGCAGGCAGAGTGATGTAAAGTAAAATAAACTATTGGGAAGACAGATATGAATGTCTGCCTTCAAGCAAAAGATACGCAAAAAAAGACGAATGGATGGATTCATTGAGGGACAAACGGTCAGACCTATATGTTTCATGATTACTAGTCTGATCAGATATCTGCCTGACTAGATATGAATATCAAAAAGACTAAAACTATGATCATAAACAAAGAAAATATTCAAAACCCACAAGTGAATATCAAAATTGAAGGAATAGACCTGGAGACAGCTCAGAACTACAACTACCTTGGACATACTATAACCAGTGATGGAAAATGTACAACTGAAATGAACAAAAGAATAGCAACAAGTAATTTTAATGTCATGAAGGACATACCAACATCAAAACAAATAACACCAGGGCAGAAACATGGACATTAGACAAGAAAACAGAACAGAGAATTAAAGCCTTTGAAATGTGCATATATAGAAGAATAGGTAGAATTGGATGGAAAGAAAAGAAAACAAACGATGAAGTCTTAAAACAACTAAAATTGAAAAGAGAACTACTAAACACAATTCAAACAAGACAAATGCGATTTTTGGGTCATGTTAAAAGACACAACAGCCTACTAAAAGTAATCCTGGAGGGGAAAATACAAGGTAAAAGAGACAGAGGCAGACCAAGACAAACATGGACGAGTAACATCAAAAAATGGACAAACCAGCCTATGACAACCTGCACCATCAAAGCAAGAGACAGAGCAGAATGGCGCTCCATGGTAGCCAACATTCGTTGCGGAGATGGCACTCGATGATGAGTCTGATCAATGAAGTGAGTGAGTGAATGAAAAATGTAATCTTTCATTGATTTATTTGCATTTGAATGGCATAGGAATTCTTTGTGCGTACTGTATTCAAACGATTTATTTAAATTATTAATTGATTTATTATATTACTGAATTAATAGTTTTTAATGATTGATTAATCAACTGCATGGTCGATTGATTGACTGGTTGGTTGATTTCCTGGAAACGCATTTCAGCTGAACAACATGGACCAAGTCAGACAACAAAAACAATTGCAGCTGGAGCTAAAGCGCAAAGAACAATGGCAGCAAAGAAGAGAACATCAGATGAAGATCATGGAAGAGACGAGGAAGCAACAAGAGCGGGTTGATACCGAGACGGCCGAGCGCAGGCGGAAGTATGAAGAAAAGATGGCGAATACAATGACAAAATCACAAAGTGAGTCTAGTTAGTTAATCAACAATCAGAAAATCATCAGTTTAGTTAGTTAATCAACAATCACAAAATCATCAGTTTAGTTAGTTAATCAACAATCACAAAATCATCAGTTTAGTAAGTTAAACAACAATCACAAAATCATCAGTCTAGTTAGTTAATCAACAATCACAAAATCATCAGTTTAGTTCGTGAATAAACAATAACAAAATCATCAGTCTAGTTAGTTAATCAACAATCACAAAATCATCAGTTTAGTTAGTTAATCAACAATCACAAAATCATCAGTCTAGTTAGTTAGTCAAAAATCACAAAATCATCAGTCTAGTTAGTTAATCAACAATCACAAAATCATCAGTTCAGTTAATCAACAATCACAAAATAAACAGTGTAGTTAATCAACAATCACAAAATCATCAGTCTGGTTAGTTAATCAACAATCACAAAATCATCAGTTTAGTTAATCAACAATCACAAAATCATCAGTTTAGTTAATCAACAATCACAAAATCATCAGTTTAGTTAATCAACAATCCCAAAATCATCAGTTTAGTTAATCAACAATCACAAAATCATCAGTTTAGTTAATCAACAATCACAAAATCATCAGTTTAGTTAATCAACAATACCAAAATCATCAGTTTAGTTAATCAACAATCACAAAATCATCAGTTTAATTAGTTAATAAACAATCACAAAATCATCAGTCTAATTAGTTAATTAACAATCACAAAATCATCAGTTTAATTAGTTAATCAACAATCACAAAATCATCAGTCTAATTAGTTAATCAACAATCACAAAATCATCAGTTTAATTAGTTAATCAACAATCATAAAATCATCAGTTTAATTAGTTAATCAACAATCACAAAATCATCAGTTTAATTAGTTAATCAACAATCACAAAATCATCAGTTTAATTAGTTAATCAACAATCACAAAATCATCAGTCTAGTTAGTTAATCAACAATCACAAAATCATCAGTCTAGTTAGTTAATCAACAATCACAAAATCATCAGTCTAGTTAGTTAATCAACAACTACACAGTCAGAAGCAAGTGGTAGGATGAGAGATATCTGAGTTGATCGTGTGCTATAACGATCGGTTTCTCGTTGCAAGGCACCGTGCCAAGCAGCAGGAGTTCGATCCTGCTTCGGACCATATATTGTTCTTTTTTTTTTCTGTTTGTTGATTATTTTTTTTTTTTACCGAATGCTGTAAACATGCCTCTTCCCCTTAAATGATTTGTTGCAACGTACACTTCTACAAGGTATGGTGACAGCTTTACAGAAAGGGAACACAACAAAATACTGACGTTTCGGCCTATATGCGACCTTCTTCATAAAACGAGAACTAAGCAAAGGGACAACGGAATAAAGATAAAACACTTCTATATCTAGAATGAGCGGGACAAGTAAATAAAAAAAGTAAAATAAAGAGCCCCCGTCACGCCAAATGGCGTATAGGGAATATGGTGTTAGTGACCATACATTCTACAGACCTTCAGCACATGATTTGTGGGGTCATGTAGTCGGTATTACGCCAGTGCCACCTTACTTTCCCAGAAAAAATCCGGTACCCATTTAAGGATGGGTGAATTCGGAAGCCGTCGTTTGGGATCGAACCCTACCTCTTGTCTTTTGTAGTCCAGTTCACTAACCACTGAGCTATCGCGGCTCCCGAGACAAGTAAATAAAGGAGAAATAAAAGTGGTATTAAAAATGTTAAAATACAAAGGAAATGTACTACACTATAAGAGAATGCGTATTGATAATATATAAAAATTAGTAAACTAAAAAACAGTTTAAAATTATTACGCGGCTTAGCTTAGACTCAATCCAGAAGCTTCCTGTGTATGTTTGACTAGAAGTCAAATGCGGATGTGATAATTCGTGAGAAGGGGAGTGGGAAAAATCAGTCACTTGATTAAATAAGAGCTCTTATGGGAGTGGGAGGTGAAAACAGGTGGGAATGGCGGTCAAGGATTAGATGGGTATCGGCGGAGATAGAAAATTGTATACTGGGGCGGGGTGAAAAAATGAGCGAACAAAGCCGGACGTGCCCCGGGGCAACAAGGGGATAAATGGGGCACAATAGGAGATCATGGAGGACTGGTGTAAACACGGGGGGGGGGGGGGGGAGATCTACGAGGAGGGGTGATATGGTAGTGTATCTTAAAGAACTAATATAATAGTAGCTATGTGGAAATGATACAAAAAAAGACAAAAGAGAGTAATGTAGTACTGGAATATATAGTGAAAGTGAAGAATGTGGCGGAAGATGTATTGATAATGATTATACTTATAAGTTAACATTTCTAGATAGGCGGCCGAGCACATATGGGTGGAAACTCGCGTGCTAAGACGCCGGTTCAAGTCTCGTACTTTACCTTTACCTTTACTTATAAGTTGATAAAGAGGATCATGACTCCTGTAGATGGGTGCCAACGTACCTACAAATATCGTCATGTAATTTGTGTATCTCTCGTCATGATTTCTGGGAATATCATTATATATTTCAGCATTGTGGTATGTTGTTCCTGCTGAAGACCTTTTGACAGAAACGTCGTTCTACTTTGGTTTCGTTTCGCACCTACATAAAGTTGTTACCATACCACTTTTTCCTTTTTCTTTAAATTGTCATTATTATCATCAGCTTTACAGCAGCTTTGTATTTACATACTTGATGCCTTTACCCATTTACCTACAAATGTGTAGTGTAGACCCTGTAGCCTGGAGAAATAACGCCATGATGTAAGAGGCCAAAACAATAGAAAAAGGGGAAAGAAAATGGAGAGGAGATTGTTGAATCGGAATTGACAGGGGAGTGAAAGGATGAAAGGTAAGGGGAAGAAAATGCGGGAGATGTGGGTAATTGATTAAGACATTGAGAAAGGGATACATTGATGCCACGTGGGGTGGGACAGCCAATGCAGGCGGTCAGAGTTTCTCTAAGGTGAATTGGCTGCGGCTGAAGAAATACACAACAGACCAGTGACTTGGACATCCACCTTACCCTGATTGTCTTTAGAGTTAAAGTAGGAAGCCACTGAGGTGCCTATGTACATGTTAAATTGGAAACAGTGAGAGAGAAGGGGGAAATGTGTGTGTGGAAAGGGGGAATAAGGCGAGTGATGAAAGGAAGCACGGGCAGAGAGTGTAGATAGCGAACACGAGTCAGTCAAGGGGAGCTGAGAAAATCTCGTGAAATTAAGGGAGTGCGCATGTGACTAGTAAGTTGTCAGTAGTGCGCAAGACGGTAATCTGGGAGAGAGACAAATAATAATAAATGAATATTATTATAGAGGGAAACATCCGAGGCGATAATCAGTGAATCAATTCAGAGGAAGAGGTATGTTTACAGCACTCGGAAAAATTGACAAATAATCAACAACAGAAAAAAATATGGACCAAAGCAGGAGATTTTGTTAGCTGAGTGGCAGTGTTCCCTAGCGTTCGGCTTTTCGTGGCAAGGCGCTGTGCCACTGAGTACGGGTTCGATCCTGCCTTGGTCCATATTTTTTTCTGTTGTTGATTATTTGTCATTTTTTTCCGAGTGCTGTAAACATACCTCTTCCTCTGAATTGATTCACTAATCTGGGAGAGTTTGGTCGAGACGGTAGGTGGATAGTTAGCCTTCCCGTCTTCAAAGGGACACGTCGCCGCCACGTTCTGTTGTGCATAAAAAAACGTTACACCTACACCTCGTATGCCGTCACACTAATGTTCACGGCATCTTGAAGCGAAGACTTAATTCTCCAATGTTGGTCATATTACATCGTTTACATATGATGGCATAGATAATGTTAGGCTATGTACAAGTGATCGTTGACATATGATGGCATAGATAATGTTAGGCTATGTACAAGTGATCGTTGACATATGATGGCATAGATAATGTTAGGCTATGTACAAGTGATCGTTGACATATGATGGCATAGATAATGTTAGGCTATGTACAAGTGATCGTTGACATATGATGGCATATATAATGTTAGGCTATGTACAAGTGATCGTTGACATATGATGGCATAGATAATGTTAGGCTATGTACAAGTGATCGTTGACATATGATGGCATAGATAATGTTAGGCTATGTACAAGTGATCGTTGACATATGATGGCATAGATAATGTTAGGCTATGTACAAGTGATCGTTGACATATGATGGCATAGATAATGTTAGGCTATGTACAAGTGAATCTTTCTCTGATCGTATAAGGATCATTAGGAAGAGAGCCGTATTTGTCCGGATGGCGTGGTTACAAGTCTTACATTGATTACGGTCACAACGGATATTAAGTACCCCTATGGTTATGGGGAAGGGGTGGAAGGCGGCTCCTGACTAAGCATGTCGCAAAGGTTACAATCATGATTCAATGCAACTAAACGAGGGTCAGGGTAGAGTAGACGGGTAGTGGAGTCGGAGGGGATAATGGGGAAGTAGCGATGAATGTTTCTGATCACTTCGTAGTGGTGAGGGTGATGGGTGAGACCAAGTATTACCCTGTCAGAGCGGGGACAGATAGAGGGGGTGAGGGCATCCTGCCGTGAGGTGCGGAGAACTCGTTGGAGAGCAGGTAGAAGAGCCGATTCAGGATAGTGGCGTCGGCGAAGGAAGTCAGGTGGGCTTGGTGAAGTCTTAATCATACTGGCAAATTATTTCATTTTTTTTAATATTTTTTTTTAATTTTCATAATATTATTTCTTATCCCACTTTTTATTTCTCCTTGATACACTTGTCTGGCTCATTCTAAATGTAGTAGAGTTGACCTTTACTTTGTTGTCAGTTTGTGTTGTTTTTGTTTTATGAAGGAAAGAAAAAACGTCAGCATTTTGTTGTGTTACTTTTTTTGTAAAGCTGTCACCACATCAGGAGTATTACGCCTCCTTGCTCCTAGCTGCCAGCTTCCTAACTCCTTGCTCCTTGCTCCTAGCTACCGCAGCACTGCGATTATTTGCCTGTTAATTAACACTCATAAAGTCAGTCTAGTTAGTTAATCAACAATCACAAAGTCAGTCTAGTTAGTTAATCAACAATCACAAGCTCAGTCTAGTTAGTTAATCAACAATCACAAGCTCAGTCTAGTTAGTTAATCAACAATCACAAAGTCAGTCTAGTTAGTTAATTAACAATCACAAGCTCAGTCTAGTTAGTTAATCAACAATCACAAGCTCAGTCTAGTTAGTTAATCAACAATCACAAAGTCAGTCTAGTTAGTTAATCAACAATCACAAGCTCAGTCTAGTTAGTTAATCAACAATCACAAAGTCAGTCTAGTTAGTTAATTAACAATCACAAGCTCAGTCTAGTTAGTTAATCAACAATCACAAGCTCAGTCTAGTTAGTTAATCAACAATCACAAGCTCAGTCTAGTTAGTTAATCAACAATCACAAAGTCAGTCTAGTTAGTTAATCAACAATCACAAAGTCAGTCTACTTAGTTAATCAACAATCACAAGCTCAGTCTAGTTAATTAATCAACAATCACAAAGTCAGTCTAGTTAGTTAATCAACAATCACAAGCTCAGTCTAGTTAATTAATCAACAATCACAAAGTCAGTCTACTTAGTTAATCAACAATCACAAGCTCAGTCTAGTTAATTAATCAACAATCACAAAGTCAGTCTAGTTAGTTAATCAACAATCACAAGCTCAGTCTAGTTAATTAATCAACAATCACAAAGTCAGTCTACTTAGTTAATCAACAATCACAAGCTCAGTCTAGTTAGTTAATCAACAATCACAAGCTCAGTCTAGTTAATTAATCAACAATCACAAAGTCAGTCTAGTTAGTTAATCAACAATCACAAGCTCAGTCTAGTTAGTTAATCAACAATCACAAGCTCAGTCTAGTTAGTTAATCAACAATCACAAAGTCAGTCTAGTTAGTTAATTAACAATCACAAGCTCAGTCTAGTTAGTTAATCAACAATCACAAGCTCAGTCTAGTTAGTTAATCAACAATCACAAAGTCAGTCTAGTTAGTTAATCAACAATCACAAGCTCAGTCTAGTTAGTTAATCAACAATCACAAAGTCAGTCTAGTTAGTTAATTAACAATCACAAGCTCAGTCTAGTTAGTTAATCAACAATCACAAGCTCAGTCTAGTTAGTTAATCAACAATCACAAGCTCAGTCTAGTTAGTTAATCAACAATCACAAAGTCAGTCTAGTTAGTTAATCAACAATCACAAAGTCAGTCTACTTAGTTAATCAACAATCACAAGCTCAGTCTAGTTAATTAATCAACAATCACAAAGTCAGTCTAGTTAGTTAATCAACAATCACAAGCTCAGTCTAGTTAATTAATCAACAATCACAAAGTCAGTCTACTTAGTTAATCAACAATCACAAGCTCAGTCTAGTTAATTAATCAACAATCACAAAGTCAGTCTAGTTAGTTAATCAACAATCACAAGCTCAGTCTAGTTAATTAATCAACAATCACAAAGTCAGTCTACTTAGTTAATCAACAATCACAAGCTCAGTCTAGTTAGTTAATCAACAATCACAAGCTCAGTCTAGTTAATTAATCAACAATCACAAAGTCAGTCTAGTTAGTTAATCAACAATCACAAGCTCAGTCTAGTTAATTAATCAACAATCACAAAGTCAGTCTACTTAGTTAATCAACAATCACAAGCTCAGTCTAGTTAGTTAATCAACAATCACAAGCTCAGTCTAGTTAATTAATCAACAATCACAAAGTCAGTCTAGTTAGTTAATCAACAATCACAAGCTCAGTCTAGTTAATTAATCAACAATCACAAAGTCAGTCTAGTTAGTTAATCAACAATCACAAGCTCAGTCTAGTTAATTAATCAACAATCACAAAGTCAGTCTACTTAGTTAATCAACAATCACAAGCTCAGTCTAGTTAGTTAATCAACAATCACAAGCTCAGTCTAGTTAATTAATCAACAATCACAAGCTCAGTCTAGTTAATTAATCAACAATCACAAAGTCAGTCTAGTTAATTAATCAACAATCACAAAGTCAGTCTAACTAGAAAATTAACATGTAACTTCTTATTAATCAGTAAAGTAACTTACATTAGCTATAGATTAATTTCTAGGAGCCAGTGGTGGAGAGTGTTAAACAATCCAACGTATGGTGACAGTTTTACAAGGAAGGAACATAACACAATACTGACGTTTCGGCGTGTGGCCTTCTTCAGAATACAGGGACAACGACAACAAACGATGAAGCACAATTATCTATAACTACATGTTAGATGATCAGGTGATTGGAGAGGCAGACAGAAAAGAAGAAAGTAGGATGTTGAAATAAGAAAGGAGGCTACGTGAGAGGAGGTAGGATGAGTGTCGAGATGTGTAAAATAGACAGATTAGAAAAATGAGGGAGAGCTAGAGATGTCAACAGTAAAAAGTGAATAATGTCTCGTAAAACGTATATGAAAATCACTTAACTCAAACTACTTGTCTGTCCGCCGCCGTGGAGGAATTCGAGTGAATGACTGTATGTATGACACTGCCCGGAGAGCATCACGTGACGGAAGAACGCGTGGAGGAGATCGAGGGAAAACAACTTAGAGGGGAGGGGGGATGTTAAATTAATTTCTACTTGCTAGCGAGCTTCAATATTGGGTATGTTGGTGGATCTGTTCCTTAGATGGTTGCTTGACTGGGTCGCCTCTTTCTGGTTAACTGACTACTTTCATTGCTCATCAGCCATTTTATTGGCTGCTTTTAGTTTCATGATAGGTTCGTCATTTAATTGATTATTTGAGCATATATTTAATATAACATTGTTTGATTGTTATGACTTTTACCTACTCTGTTTGATTGGATTGTTTGTTGGTTGATTGATTGATTAATTAGTTGTTGACAAACATCATTGTTTGATTGTTGAAGTTATGTTTTTCCTTGCTGTGTTAGTTTGGTGGGGCATGTCTTTAACATAACGAATGTCATTCAATGAAACGTTTGACAGATAGCATTAAGTTTATAATTAACGAATGTCATTCAATGAAACGTTTGACAGATAGCATTAAGTTTATAATTAACGAATGTCATTCAATGAAACGTTTGACAGATAGCATTAAGTTTATAATTAACGAATGTCATTCAATGAAACGTTTGACAGATAGCATTAAGTTTATAATTAACGAATGTCATTCAATGAAACGTTTGACAGATAGCATTAAGTTTATAATTAACGAATGTCATTCAATGAAACGTTTGACAGATAGCATTAAGTTTATAATTAACGAATGAATTCCTGGAATATTTGTTGCGTTGAATAGATGTCTCTGACGACAAGCCAACGTCAAAAGCAGATGAGATGGAGAAAGAGACAAGCCAGATGGATGAGCCGTTGACTTCACAGATAACAGCGATAACAAGGGTATGGTTTCGTTATTTTCTTCTTCTTCTTCTTTCCTTACTCATTTGTCTTTCAGCGGCGAGGGGAGATATAATTTGCGATCATTTGCTCTTATGTTCGTCTCTTCTACTGTTATGTTTCCTAGTGCTTTTAATATTCCATCTATCCATCTTTTTCGTGGTTGACCATTGGGTCTGGTATTCCCACAACGTTTATTTAAGGCTCGTTGTGTTGTGTTTTGATCTTTCTGCCTTGTCACGTGGCCAAACCATTTTATCTGTTGTTTCTTTATATATTATATGGCGGGGACTTTTCCTAGCGTTTCTCTCAAATCTTCATTTCTGATCTTATCTCTCAGACTGTTTCCTGTTATTTGTCTAACACAGTTCCTCTCAGTAGAGGATATTTTTCTTATTGTTCTTGCATCTAATATCCAGGTCTGGCATTGGTAGCACAACGTTGGGATGAAGATTGTATTTTATAGTGCTCGTTTTCTCTCTCTTCTACCTTTCAGCTCCCTGTGGAGCATAGGTATGCAACAAACACTTTCCAAGTCGTTCTGTTTCTTGCCATTCTTTTAAGATCATTCCAGGTCTTCCCCATCATCTTCATCTCTGCTTCTGTCTGTCTTCTCCAAGAATTTAGTGTTCGTTTTGCCTCAAGAGTTATTTCCTTGTTGAACAATAGTGGTGATAACTTTCCAATGATTTGACAAGCTTTGTTGCATCTTGATTCTATCTCTGCTGTTTGTGATTTATCGTTTGTCACTAAACTTCCTAGGTAAATTCCTCTACTTGTTTTAGTTGCCTGCCTTCTTAGTTATGTTGATGTTCTGCTTATTTTTGGCGACATTCATGACTTCTGTTTTGTAGATGTTGATTTTCATGTTGTATTTTGTGCCTGAGCTATTGAGTTTGTTTAGATGTTCTTGTAGGTCTTCTATTGTTTCATGTATTAGTGCCTGATCGTCTGCAAATAGAAGCTCGTTGATCTCCTCTGTCTCTGATGGGTTGGCTAACTTGTATATATAGTTCATGCATGTAATAAACAGTAGGAGGGATAGTACGCACTCCTGTCTTACACCTGATCTAACTTCGAATTGGTCAGTGTAGCCTGCTGCTGTTCTGACCCTGCAGCTGCTGTTGATGTAGAGACTTTTAATTAGGTTGGTTAGATGTTGGCTTACTCCAATCAATGTTGTTAGTATCTGCCACGGTTGTTCTCTGTTTACTCTGTCGAATTATTTTTTCTGGTCAGTGAAAGCTATGTATATATTTTGATTGAGTTCTGACGTTTTTTTTTCTGCAAGCTGTTTTAATGTGAATAGAGCGTCGGTATATCCTCTGTTTTTTGTTTTTTTTTGGAACCCAATTTGTGAATCACTTAACTGTAGTTTTATTACTGGTCTCAGCCTTTTTTCTGCGTTTTTGGCGAATAGCATTCCTACATAAGGGAGCCGCGATAGCTCAGTGGTTAGTGAACTGGACTACACAGGACAAGAGGTAGGGTTCGATCCCAACCGACGGCTTCAAGTTCACCCAGCCTTTAATGGGTACCGGATTTTTTTTATGGGAAAGTAAAGCGGCACGGGCGTAATACCGACCACATTACCCCAAAAAGCATGTGCCGAAGGTCTGTAATATTTATGCTCACTAACACCATATTCCCTATACACCACTTGGCGTGACGGAGGTACTTTACTTTTTTTTTTTACTTTTTCCTACATAGCTGAGAAGAGATATACTTCTATATTGATTGCAGTCTCTTTTGCTACCTTTCTTATCCATATTGGTATGATGATTGCCTGTTGCCAGTCTTCTGGCGCTTGTTGTTGGTGCCATGCTGCATTAAATATTCTGTGAAGCCATGTCATTCCTGTTCTCGCTGCTGCTATTATTTCTATTGGTATGATATCTATCCCCGGTGCTTTATTTCTTGGTGTATATTTGATTACTTCTTCGATTTCCTCTTTCATGATGTTGTGTTCAGTATTTGTGCGTTCTTGTGTGGTTTTTGTTGTCTTGTTGGTAGCTGTTGTCATGTTTAACAGGTCTTCAAAATATTCTTTCCATCTCTGTTCCTTATGTTGGTTATTTGATATTGGCTTTCAGTCTTTGTCATTTATGATCTCAGTAGGATCATGATTTTCTTTTCTAGCTCTTGTGGCTTTTGCTACTTTATAGAAATCTCTTGTGGCTGTCTTGAAGTCCCTGCTTATATTTTGTGCGAATTCTGTCCAATTCTTTTGATTAGCTTCTTTGATCAAAATTTTAACTTTTTTTTTTAACTTAGGCATTTTTTCATATTTTTCTTGGTTCTTATTCTCCCTACAATGTTTAAACAGTTTCTTCTTTTCTTTAATTGTTTCTCTGATTGTTTCGTTTCACCACGGATTCACTGGCACGGGCCATTGAGCAATTAAGGGTTTTCGACAACATTAACAGATTTTTATTTCACAGACAACTAGCACCTGTGGGGGGACAACAGTTATGACTTTACAGACAACTAGCACCTATGGGGGGATAACAGTTAGGACTTTACAGATAACTAGCACCTGTGGGGGCACAACAGTTAGGACTTTACAGACAATTAGCACCTATGGGGGGATAACAGTTAGGACTTTACAGACAACTAGCACCTGTGGGGGCACAACAGTTATGACTTTACAGACAACTAGCACCTATGGGGGGATAACAGTTAGGACTTTACAGACAACTAGCACCTGTGGGGGGCACAACAGTTAGGACTTTACAGACAACTAGCACCTATGGGGGGATAACAGTTAGGACTTTACAGAAAACTAGCAAATGTGGGGGGACAACAGTTAGGACTTTACAGACAACTAGCACCTGTGGGACAACAGTTAGGACTTTACAGACAACTAGCACCTGTGGGGGGGGGCAACAGTTAGGACTTTACAGACAACTAGCACCTGTGGGGGGGACAACAGTTAGGACTTTACAGAAAACTAGCACCTGTGGGGGGGACAACAGTTAGGACTTTACAGACCACTAGCACCTGTGGGACAACAGTTAGGACTTTACAGACATCTAGCACCTGCGGGCTAACATTTAAGACTTTACAGGCAATAAATAATTGTGTGACGACAGTTATGACTTTACAGACAACAAATAATTGCATGACAACAGTTACTACCTCACTAAACTTTAAACCTTAGTGTTGAAACAGCTAAAATGTCACGTACTTCAAATCGATATTTGATTACAGATAAGACCTCACAGACTTTAAACTTCAGTGGGACATTAGTAATGATCCTACAGATTCAAAATAAGATGAACAAAGATTTCGATTTAACAAACATTAAGTAAATATGCAAAACAAGGCCAGGAACCCTAGTAGAACAAATTATCGCTGTGGGATAAAAAAATATAACTATCGGTCTGTTAGAAATAAGAATTCACAAAATTCAAACCATTCTGAGACAAAAGATAGGAGCTTAAAAGCAGCAAACTTTCGGTTCATTTCCGGCGAGGGCTGAATAAAATTTAATGTGCTAAAAAAAACGTCTTATGTGGCACTGTTTGGACATGTGATAAAGTAGATGTTACTAATGGCAGGGTCGGGACATGTGGTTACGTAGATGTTACTAATGGCAGGGTCGAGACATGTGGTTACGTAGTTGTTATTAATGACAGGGTCGGGACATGTGGTTACGTAGATGTTATTAATGACAAGGTCGGGACATGTGGTTACGTAGATGTTACTAATGACAGGGGCGGGACATGTGGTTACGTAGATGTTATTAATGACAGAGTCGAGACATGTGGTTACGTAGATGTTACTAATGACAGAGGCGGGACATGTGGTTACGTAGATGTTACTAATGACAGGGTCGGGACATGTGGTTACGTAGATGTTATTAATGACAGGGGCGGGACATGTGGTTACGTAGATGTTACTAATGGCAGGGTCGAGACATGTGGTTATGTAGATGTTATTACTGACAGGGTCGAGACATGTGGTTACGTAGATGTTACTAAAGACAAGGTCGGGACATGTGGTTACGTAGATGTTACTAATGACAGAGGCGGGACATGTGGTTACGTAGTTGTTACTAATGGCAGGGCGGGACATGTAGTTACGTAGATGTTACTAATGACAGGGGCGGGACTTGTGGTTACGTAGATGTTACTAATGGTAGGGTCGGGACATGTCGTTACGTAGATGTTACTAATGACAGGGACGGGACATGTGGTTACGTAGATGTTATTAATGACAGGGGCGGGACATGTGGTTACGTAGATGTTATTAATGACAGGGGCGGGACATGTGGTTACGTAGATGTTATTAATGACAGGGGCGGGACATGTGATGAAGTAGATGTTACTAATGACAGGGGCGGGACATGTGGTTACGTAGATGTTATTAATGACAGGGTCGGGACATGTGGCTACGTAGATGTTATTAATGACAGGGGCGGGATATGTGGTTACGTAGATGTTACTAATGACAGGGTCGGGACATGTGGTTACGTAGATGTTACTAATGACAGGGTCGGGACATGTGGTTACGTAGATGTTATTAATGACAGGGTCGGGACATGTGGTTACGTGGATGTTTCTAATGACAGGGTCGGGACATGTGGTTACGTAGATGTTACTAATGACAGACGCGGGACATGTGGTTACGTAGATGTTACTAATGACAGGGTCGGGACATGTGGTTACGTAGATGTTACTAATGGCAGGGCGGGACATGTAGTTACGTAGATGTTACTAATGACAGGGGCGGGACTTGTGGTTACGTAGATGTTACTAATGGTAGGGTCGGGACATGAGGTTACATAGATGTTACTGATGACAGGGGCGGGACATGTGGTTACGTAGATGTTATTAATGACAAGGGCGGGACATGTGGTTACGTAGATGTTATTAATGACAGGGTCGGGACATGTGGTTACGTAGATGTTATTAATGGCAGAGTCGAGACATGTGGTTACGTAGATGTTATTAATAACAGTGTCGGGACATGTGGATAGGTAGATATTACTAGTGACAGGGTCGGGACATGTGGTTACGTAGATGTTACTAATGACAGAGGCGGGACATGTGGTTACGTAGATGTTACTAATGACAGGGTCTGGACATGTGGTTACGTAGATGTTACTAATGACAGGGTCGGGACATGTGGTTACGTAGAAGTTACTAATGACAGAGGCGGGGCATGTGGTTACGTAGATGTTACTAATGACAGGGTCGGGACATGTGGTTACTTAGATGTTACTAATGACAGGGCGGGACATGTAGTTACGTAGATGTTATTAATGACAGACGCGGGACATGTGGTTACGTAGATGTTACTAATGACAGGGTCGGGACATGTGGTTACGTAGATGTTACTAATGGCAGGGCGGGACATGTGGTTACGTAGATGCTTCTAATCACAGGGGCGGGACTTGTGGTTACGTAGATGTTACTAATGGTAGGGTCGGGACATGTGGTTACGTAGATGTTACTAATGGCAGGGTCGAGACATGTGGTTACGTAGATGTTATTAATTACAGGGTCGGGACATGTGGTTACGTAGATGTTACTAAATGACAGGGTCGAGACATGTGGTTACGTAGATGTTACTAATGACAGGATCGGGACATGTGGTTACGTAGATGTTATTAATGACAGGGTCGGGACATGTGGTTACGTAGATGTTGTTAATGACAGGGGCGGGACATGTGGTTACGTTTTTATAAATGACAGGGTCGGGACATGGGGTTACGTAGATGTTACTAATGGCAGGGTCGAGACATGTGGTTACGTAGATGTTATTAATGACAGGGTCGGGACATGTGGTTACGTAGATGTTACTAATGACAGGGTCGGGACATGTGGTTACGTAGATGTTACTAATGACAGACGCGGGACATGTGGTTACGTAGATGTTACTAATGACAGGGGCGGGACTTGTGGTTACGTAGATGTTACTAATGGTAGGGTCGGGACATGTGGTTACGTAGATGTTACTAATGACAGGGTCGGGACATGTAGTTACGTAGATGTTACTAATGGTAGGGTCGGGACATGTGGTTACGTAGATGTTACTAATGGTAGGGTCGGGACATGTGGTTACGTAGATGTTACTAATGACAGGGGCGGGACATGTGGTTACGTAGATGTTACTAATGACAGGGGCGGCACATAAACAGTTCGCATATTTTGATCAATGTTCATCAAATAAAGTAAGCAGTCTGTCCATACCTAAAGCCGTAAAGGAAAGATGATGCTAAAGCCATTTGGTTTAATTTTTCCAATGACAAACCACACATTATATGGCTTATGTTGTCGGTATTAGGCCAGACAGTCCTTGGATTCTCAAAATCATTCTGGTACCATTTTCTGCGCCTGGATGAAACCCCGAAGCCTTGTTAGTCTGATAAAAAAATTCCCACTTCTATAAATTGACCTTAAACAATTCTGGTCGAAGAGCAAACGCACTAACCACCCAACCACAGCAGAACCTATAGAAATATAAAATATGTATCACCTGCAATGACATAGTGTGGTTGTTATCTGCTCAGATGGATAACGACGGATTAACCGTCTAACAACGAGATCTTTAATCGGGAAACTAACTCTGGAAAGAGAGTCAGAATGTAAGTGACTCAGTAATTTATTTTTAGTTAGCTGTTTTCCTGTATGGTGCAGAAACATGGACATTAGACAAGAAAACAGAATAGAAAATTGAAGCCTTTGAAATGTGGATTTATAGAAGAATAGGTAGAATTGGATGGAAAGAAAAGAAAACAAATGATGAAGTTTTAAAACAACTGAAAATAAAAAGAGACACACACAACAATTAAGATAAGACAAATGAAATTTTGGGTGCATGTTAAAAGACACAACAGCCTACTAAAAGTAATATTGGAAGGGAAAATACAAGGTAAAAGAGGCAAAGGCAGACCAAGACTAACATGGGCGAGTAACATAAAAAGATGGACCAGTCAATATATGACAGCCTGCACCATCAAAGCAAAAAAACAGAGTAGAATGGCGATCTATGGTAGCCAACCTTCGTTGCGGAGAAGGCACTCGATGATGATGATGAGTTAGTTGTTACTGCAAGCAATTAAACTTAATTTTAATGTTCAGTCATTTCAATAGAAACCATAATGTGTCATGTGAAAATGTTCATTTAAAGAAACATTTGACGTTATCATAAACCTTAGGATTCACAGCCGACGGCGACTGCCCTGAGGACTGAACCTGAGGTAACGCTTTTACGCCGGACTAGCATGTGGATCGTCGAGGTTTGATTTTAGCAATAGCAACAGTTGAATTTGCTTTATAGACATGACCAAAGTTTGCAAGACATTAAATGTGCCAGCAAATGTGCCTTCTATATTGATCAATGTTAGTGCTACTTCACTGTAACCGACTTCTTTCGTCGTCTTGAAGATTGCAAGATGTCGGTCCAGCAAATCCAACTCCATTACTATGTTTATTTCTCAGATGTAGCGCAGTTTTCTCTCTGATCCTAACTCACTTAACTAGGCCGATAATCTGTTTCTATTTAAATTTTTTTTTGGAGGGGGGGGTGGAGGAGGAGGAACCACGTGAAATAAAATCTTGGTCAGTTCTAGTTCTCTGATCCAAATGTTAGTGCTCAGACATGAGTCAGCTACTATCAGCTCGTGAGCTGCGTCTGTATCCCTATTTCAGTACAGCCAATAATACATGTGGGTTGACATGAGACCAGAGAGATGTTATAATTTACTATTAGTCACCTTCTAGTGAACTCTGAAAAAAATGACTTCAGTATAGAGTAGCATCGAAACAATAGAAATAAGAAAAATGGTTAGTAAATGTTATGTAGAGCCAGTCTTATAAGGCATGGGGATGTGAATCATGGACAATAGGACAACAGACAAAAAAATCACCGGAGGATGTTGAAATGTAGTTTTATAGAAAAATGTTCAAAATAACACGGGAAGCTAAGAAGAATAATGAAAACGTTCTGAAAGAGGCCAAAGAAAAAAGAGAGCAAATTTCCAATATTAGGAAGAAACAATCATCAATTTTGGCCATGTAATGAGAAGGGAACAGCTGGAACATATTGTAACAAATGGGAAAATTGAGGGACGAAGAGATAGAGGGAAGCAAAGAGAAAAAATACCAGACAGCTTAAGAAAATGGCTTGGCAGATGGTCAACAAAGGAAATGACAAATAACTGTCGAGATCGAAAGTTGTAGAGAGACATGATCACCTCGAGAGCTACCAAAAAACTAGCTGGTAACGTTAATACATCCAAAAAACTGCCGTACAATCGTACATACCTGGCTGAACTGTGCATTTAACACACACTTTATTTATACTGTAGTTGTGGTACAAAACACGTAATCTTTCTTCATTATCATCGAGTGCCGTCTCCGCAGCGAAGGTTGGCTACCATGGATCGCCATTCCACTCTATTTCTTGCTTTGATAGTGCAGGTTGTCATAGATTGACTTGTCCATCTTTTGATGTTACTCATCCATGTTAGTCTTGGTCTGCCTCTGCCTCTTTTACCTTGTATTTTCCCTTCCAATGTTATTTTTAGTAGGCTGTTGTGTCTTTTAACGTGCCCCAAAAATTTCATTTGTCTTGTCTTAATTGTATTTAGCAGTTCTCTTTTTATTTTAAGTTCTTTTAAAACTTCATGGTTTGTTTTCATTTCTTTCCATCTAATTCTACCTATTCTTCTATAAATCCACATTTCAAAGGCTTCAATTTTCTGTTCTGTTTTCTTGTCTAATGTCCAAGTTTCTGCACCATACAGGAATATTGAGAAGATGTAACATTTTCCTATTCTTAGTTTTAGCCCTACTGTTATTTATTTTGTTAGTATATTTTTCATGGCATTAAAATTACTTTTTGCCATACCTATTCTTTTGTTTTTTTCAACTTGACATTTTCCAGTTATAGTATGCCCCAGGTAAGATCAATATTAATAATTATATTCTGCATTTTTTCTACAGAAACATATGGCTGTAAACGTGTGTTATTGACATAATTGCTTAAAAACATATCAATGACTTTCAGTGCAAATGTTACTGAAGAATGCATAGAACACCATGACCGAAGTAAAGAAGAAACTCATTTATTTGTTGCACGAACGTAGAACCCTAGAGAGCTGGTTGATGTAGAAGGAAAAAACAAAGTAAACAAGATATTTCGGTTTTGTGAATCGATATAATGACACTTTGAAGATAACAAAGGAGGGAATCTTCTTCTTCTTCTACCTTTCAGCTCCCTGTGGAGCATGTTTTCAACAAACACTTTCCAAGTCGTTCTGTTTCTTGCCATTCTTTTAAGATCATTCCATGTCTTCCCCATCATCTTCCTGTCATCTTCTATCTGACTTTTCCAAGAATTCTTTGGTCTTCCTCTTTGTCTTTTCCCCTGGGGATTCCAAAAAAGGGCCTGTTGTGTAATAATCTCAGTTAGCTTCCGCATTGTGTGTTCTATCCAGCGCCATCGTCTTCGCTGTATCTCTTTATCCACTGGTATTTGACCGGTACATTTCCATAATTCTATGTTAGTGAATTTGTTCTGCCATTTCGATCCTTTTATTCTTCGTAAGCATCCATTAATGAAAGTCTGTATCTTCGTGATTGTCAATTTTGTTGTTCTCCATGTTTCACAGCCATATAATAGGACTGACTTAACATTGGAGTTGAATTTTCATTTTTAATGGAAGGAATAGTTTCAAAATAAATGGGAGTGAGGAAGACATAGAAGAAGGTTGGTGCAAGATATCACAGACGAGCTAGGACTGGCTGCTGCAGACGTTGGACATCTCATGCGGGATAGCGATAACTTAAGAATGACTGAGATGGCAACCAATCGGGACAAGCTAGACCATCACTCTCCAACATGGCTCCCGCATGTGCTTTGAAATCCGCGACTTACTTTCCTGGCTTCCACAACATACATTTTCGTTGCTTAATCTAACTCAGCGAACTCTACTGTTAATTAATGTTTCAAAATGCATTAGTATGTAAAGATACTATTCTCTCAGTGCTAAATTTGATCGCTTAATTTTAATTAATGTCAGTTATTACTAATGTTGTTATTATTATTATTATTATTATTATTATTATCGACAGTAGTTACTTGGTGCCGGCGCCTCCAGGACCATCTGTCTGATGTGCCCCAATATACCAACTTGTTGGACAGCCCTGAGCTAGATATTGATAATTATTATTATATTAATGTTATCGCGGGTTCGATTACCCGTTGGATTAAAATAATTTTATTTACTTCCGGGTTTGAATTAATAATTATGGCCTGAGCACGTTCTGATCACAACATTGGGCGTGCGACCTTTATTCTCTGTCCACATAGATTCCCAGCTACCACATATATAGGTGAGATTCGCTAAATAGACCACTGTTGGCAGGATTTTACCATACTAGCTAGATCAAATGATTGACACATCGTGGGCTTGCATGTCACGTGGGTGTCTAGTATTTAAGCGATATCTGAGAGTACCAGCACAGCTAGAAATACAGTGATGAAGATATCACCAGAGCTGTCAATGGTAGTGTTAATAGTGACTATCAGGCTGGTCTTCTTTTTCTTCTACCTTTCAGCTCCCTGTGGAGCATAGGCCTTCAAGAAATAGTTTCAGCTCCCTGTGGAGCATAGGTCTTCAATAAACACTTCAGCTCCCTGTGGAGCATAGGTCTTCAACAAACACTTGCAGCTCCCTGTGGAGCATAGATCTTCAACAAATAGTTTCAGCTCCCTGTGGAGCATAGGTCTTCAACAAACACTTTCAGCTCCCTGTGGAGCATAGGTCTTCAACAAACACTTGCAGTTCCCTGTGGAGCATAGGTCTTCAACAAACATTTTCAGCTCCCTGTGGAGCATAGGTCTTCAACTAATAGTTTCAGCTCCCTGTGGAGCATAGGTCTTCACCAAACACTTTCAGCCCCCTGTGGAGCATAGGTCTTCAACAAATAATTTCAGCTCTCTGTGGAGCATAGGCCTTCAACAAATACTTTCAGCTCCCTGTGGAGCATAGGCCTTCAACAAATACTTTCAGCTCCCTGTGGAGCATAGGTTTTCAAGAAACACTTTCCAGGCCGTTCTGTTTCTCGCCATTCTTTTAAAATCATTCCATGTCTTCCCTATTACCTTCATCACTGCTTCCATCTGTCTTCTCCAAAAAATATTTTGGTATTCCTCTTTGTCTTTTTCCTTGGGGATTCCAAATTCAGGCTGGTAATAAAGTCTAATGATATACAGGGTGTCTAGGCAAAACGCTTCATTATTTCAAGTTGTTATAAAATAAAAACGTATTAGAAAATGTTAACTCCCTTTCCGGGTTCGTGAAGTACAGAGTGTATGTACTCCCACTACCAGCAACAAATCTACAGGAGCGCATCACTGGCGCTGCAAACTAGACCAAAGCCGGATATGCCGCAGAGAGTCTGGTTCGAGTTATATTGTCGCATCGATGTTTGCTGAGTAACAGCAGCAACGCTCATTGTTTGTGTGTATGTATGTGTTTGATACCAACTAATACCACATGAATCTTTATGAGTTTCTGCAACTGTAGCCACCGATGTTTGCTGTGTAACAGCAGCAACGCTCATTGTGTGTATGTATGTGTTTGATACTAACTAATACCACGTGAATCTTTATGAGTTTCTGCAACTGTAGCCACCAATGTTTGCTGAGCAACAGCAGCAACGCTCATTGTTTGTGTGAGTGTATGTGTTTAATACCAACTTATACCACATGAATCTTTATGAGTTTCTGCAACTGTAGCCACCAATGTTTGCTGTGTAACAGCAGCAACGCTCATTGTGTGTATGTATGTGTTTGATACTAACTAATACCACGTGAATCTTTATGAGTTTCTGCAACTGTAGCCACCAATGTTTGCTGAGCAACAGCAGCAACGCTCATTGTTTGTGTGAATGTATGTGTTTAATACCAACAAATACCACATGAATCTTTATGAGTTTCTGCAACTGTAGCCACCGATGTTTGCTGTGTAACAGCAGCAACGCTCATTGCGTGTATGTATGTGTTTGATACTAACTAATACCACGTGAATCTTTATGAGTTTCTGCAACTGTAGCCACCAATGTTTGCTGAGCAACAGCAGCAACGCTCATTGTTTGTGTGTATGTATGTGTTTGATACCAACTAATATAACATGAATCTTTATGAGTTTCTGCAACTGTAGCCACCGATGTTTCAGAAAAATTGCAACAAGTTTTGGTTTTATAACTACTTCAAATTAAGGAGTGGTTTTGCGGACACCCTGTATTCAGTCAGTAAGTTATCCGAGCCATCAGGTAAAAACTTCCAGGAAGTCCACTCCTGGTAGTAATGACCCAATTTTGCTCTCCCCTTTTGTAAGTATAAAGAATATAGTTGGAGACATTTGCCCTATGGGAGGATGTGGTGGAGACCAGTTATGAAGCTCTACACGCAGAAACATTTGTCCTGACATACAGGCCAGGGGGCACGTCAGATTGTTCAGTTCCTAAGCTCTGTATAGAGAGTTTACTATCATACATATATATGTTATTGCTTATTCAAAGGAAGTGCTGTACAAATTGGGACAAGCTGATGACGCCTTACTTCTCGTCAACTCTAAGAGTCCCCACGGATATTCCACTGTCCTCGATAACATTATTGGTTCTGCAGTGCAGCGAAGGGAGAGTGCAAGCGTGTTGGGAGAGGAGCAAGACGAATTGAGCAAGGTAGATCTGTATAAATGAAATGTTTAAGTGTCTTCTTAATGTGCAAGGGTAGATCTGTATAAATTAAATGTTTAAATGTCTTCTTAATGAGCAAGGGTAGATCTGTAAAAATGAAATGTTTAAGTGTCTTCTTAATGAGCAAGGTAGATCTGTATAAATGAAATGTTTAAATGTCTTCTTAATGAGCAAGGTAGATCTGTATAAATGAAATGTTTAAATGTCTTCTTAATGAGCAAGGTAGATCTGTATAAATGAAATGTTTAAATGTCTTCTTAATGAGCAAGGTAGATCTGTATAAATGAAATGTTTAAACGTCTTCTTAATGAGCAAGGTAGATCTGTATAAATGAAATGTTTAAACGTCTTCTTAATGTATTTGTTCTACAAGTCAATATTCTCTCGCTCATCATCTCTCACATTTTATCTAGCTCATGTCTGCATTCTCAAAGTTTTGCCTACATTCTTCAACTTCTTTCTACACTCTCATTTGCTACATTTGTATATAAACATATCAGGACAACTGTATTCACTTGATCAAACCCCACTCATATTTTAACCATACTAGACACATTCTCGATTCAAATGTACATCTTTTTGTTGTCATTTCTGCTGTTATTATTCATCATCACTTTCACTAGATAATCCACCTAATGGTCAGACGGTTAAAGGATGCCTACACTAGAGAGGAGCAAAGACTGACATACTGCCGTGATACAACGGATGACCAAGGTCCCAGCTTAGACATTAAAAGGTTGCTTTTGTTGTTAATACTATGTGACTGCTCCTAGATATGTTGTAAAACACGGCTGTTGATTGCTCAAATGTTCTGCTAGATCTATAACAAAAGGTTGAGTCTTCTTCCTCTTTCCTTCCTCATTTGCATTTCAGCGTCAAGGAGATATATATAATTTGCGATATTTTGCTCTTCTGTTCGCCTCTGCTGCTGTTATGTTTCTTAGTGTTTCTAATATTCGTCAATTCATCTTTTTCGTGATGGGTCTTTGGGTCTGGTGTTCTCGCAACGTTTATTGATGGCTCGATGTGTTTTGATCTTTCTGCCTTGTCACGTGGCCAAACCATTTTATCTATTGTTTATTTATATATTCTATAGCGGGGGTTATTCCTAGCTTTTTTCTCGGTTCTTCATTTCTGATCTTATCTCTCAGGCTGTTTTCTGTCATTCGTCTAACATATTTCATCTTAGTATAGGTTATTTTTCTTATTGTTCTTACATCTAGGGCCCAGGACTGGCATTGGTAGCACAACGTTGGGATGACGATTGTATTATAGAGTGTCATGCTTGCCTCTAGAGTTATTTCTTTGTTAAACAATTGTGGGGATAGCTGTCCAATGATTTGACAAGCTTTGCGCATCCTGAATCTATTTCTCCTGTTTGTGAATTATTGTTTATCACTGGACTTCCTAGGTATTTAAATTCCTCTACTTATTTAGTTGTCTGCCGTCTATAGTTATGTTGATGTTCTGTTTCTCTTTTCCGATATTTATGACTTGTATTTTGTGTCTGTGTTGTTGAGTCTATTTAAGTATTCCTGTATTTTATTTTTCAATTTATTATTGCCTGAAATAGAAGCTCGCTGATTTCCTCTGTCTCCGATGGGTTGACTTAACTTGCATATAAAGTCCACGTATGTAGTGAACAATAGAGCTATAGTACGCATCCTTATCTTACACCTGATCTAACTTCGAAGTGATCTGTGCAACTTGCTGCTGTTCTAACTGTGGAGCTGCTTTTGATGTAAAGACTTTTAATTAGGTTGGTTAGATGTTGGCTCACTCCGTATGTTATTTGTGTCTCCTATAGTTGCTCTCTGTTTATTTGGTCGAATGCGTTTTTCCTGGTCAGTGAAAGCTATGTACACATTTTTATTGTTTTCTGTCATCTTTTCTGCAAGCTGTTTTAATGTGAATAGAGCGTCAGTACATCCTCTGCTTGTTTTTTTTTTTCCGAACCCCATTTGAGAATCGCTAACTGTAGTTATGTTATTGGTCTCAGCCTTTTTTCCAAGATTTTGGCGTAAAGCTTTCCTACATGGCTGAAAAGTGATATACCTCTATATTGATTGCAGTCTCTTTTGCTACCTTTCTTTTTCCATATTGGTATGATGATTGCCTGTTGCCAGTCTTTTGGGTTTTTTTGTTGGTGCCATTCTGCATACATAAATATATGAATATTCTGTGCAGCCATGTAACTCCTGTTTCTCCTGCTGCTGCTGTTATTTCCGCTGGTATGAAATCTATCCCCGGTGCTTTATGTCTTTGTGCGTTTACTTCATCGATTTCCTCTTTCATGATGTTAAGTTCAGCGTTTGTGCATTTTAGCGTCGTTTGTGTCATGTTATTGGTAATTGGTGCTGTGTTGAATAGGTCTTTGAAATATTCTTTCCGTCTCTTTTGCATATCTTGATTATTTGATATTCACTGTCTTTTCTTGTCTTTATGAGTTCAGTTGGATCGTGGTTTTCTTTTCTCGCTCTTGTTGCCTTTAATGCTTTGTAGAAGTCTCTTATGACTGTCTTGAAGACCCTGCTCATATTTTGTTCGAATTCTGGTCACGTGTTTTGTTTAGCTTCTTTAGGCTGTATACTTATACGGCTAGTATAAGTCAAGTAAAGTTCACCCGTCACGCCAAGTGGCGTATAGGGAATATGGTGTTAGTGACTATAACTTTTACAGACCCTCGGCACATGATTTTTGGGGTAATGTGGTCGGCATTACGCCCGTGCCACTTTACTTTCCCAGAAAATAATCCGGTACCCATTTAAAGGACTGGGTGAACATGTGCCGTCGGTTGGGATCGAACCCTATCTCTTGCCCTTTGTAGTCCAGTTGTAACCATTGAGCTATCGCAGCTACAGCTAGACTTAGGAATAATTGTTGGTTTCGCTGTTCAACTTACATGGTTGCGTAATGGCTGCACATGTTGCCGTTTCTTCTAAACCGTTTTGGTTGCTTTATTTGTTTTCATTGTGTTTATTTCGAGGAAATTGGAAGAAGGAAGCGACAGTGCGCTCTCTCTTTCGATGGAAATTCTATGGAATCGTTGTCTGTGCAGCCAATAATGGCGTGCACAGAAGTCGATTTTATCAACAGAATATGTCAACGCACTTTTGGGGCGGGCGCTGTGGTATGAGATTGAGCTGACTGGGGGGGGAGGGGGGGGAGTTGTCGATTGACATGAAACCTTCTCCATGAATAAATTCCATAATGATGATATCAATTATTACGTAAATAGCAGTAGTTGTGTTAATGCATTTGAAATATAAAGTCAGCGATGAAACAACTGTTTCTATATGTTCATTGCTATTTTGTGAACAGTAAACGTAATTAATGGTACCGGTAGTAATAATAATACTCATAGTATCTGTTGCAGATTGTTAGAAGATATAGACCGTTGCTTGAAGACGGAGAAACAAATTCATATCAGCATGTGTTCTACTGGAGACATGGATTGGTAGGTTCAACAATTAGTGTCAAAGCTAATTCGTTGTAATTAATGTACGCCAAGTGGCGAAAACAGGCACTGTACTAAATGATGTACTTAAAGTGTGAGAATTGTAGAGGTGGGGGCATTGTAGTAAATTACGTACATAATTTAGGGACGTTGTAGCAAAGTGATTGTTGCAAATCACTTTTAAAAGGTGGGGGTATTGTAGTAAATCACTTTTATAAGGTGGGGGCATTATTGTAAATCACTTTTATAATGTGGGGGCATTGTAGTAAATCACTTTTATAAGGTGAGGGCATTGTAGTAAATCACTTTTATAAGGGGGGGGGGGGCATTATTGTAGTAAATCACTTTTATAATGTGGGGGCATTGTAGTAAATCACTTTTATAAGGTGGGGGCATTATTGTAGTAAATCACTTTTATAAGGTGGGGGCATTGTAGTAAATCACTTTTATAAGGTGAGGGCATTGTAGTAAATCACTTTTATAAGGTGGGGGCATTGTAGTAAATCACTTTTATAAGGTGGGGGCATTGTAGTAAATCACTTTTATAAGGTGGGGGAATTGTAGTAATTCACTTTTATAAGGTGGGGGCATTGTAGTAAACGACGACTACAAGATGAAGCATCGTAGCAGATGACGTACATAAGGTTGGGTCAATGTAACAAAGGACGTACACAAGGTTGGGGCATTGTGGCAAATGACTTGTATAATTTGGAAGCATTGTGGCAAATGACTTGTATAATTTGGAAGCATTGTGGCAAATGACTTGTATAATTTTGAAGCATTGTGGCAAATGACTTGTATAATTTGGAAGCATTGTGGCAAATGACTTGTATAATTTGGAAGCATTGTGGCAAATGACTTGTATAATTTGGAAGCATTGTGGCAAATGACTTGTATAATTTGGAAGCATTGTGGCAAATGACTTGTATAATTTGGAAGCATTGTGGCAAATGACTTGTATAATTTGGAAGCATTGTGGCAAATGACTTGTATAATTTGGAAGCATTATAGCAAAGGACTTTTATCATTTGGAAGCATTGTGGCAAATGACTTTTATCATTTGGAAGCATTGTAGCAAATGACTTTTATCATTTGGAAGCATTGTAGCAAATGACTTTTATCATTTGGAAGCATTGTAGCAAATGACTTTTATCATTTGGAAGCATTGTAGCAAATGACTTTTATCATTTGGAAGCATTGTAGCAAATGACTTGTATAATTTGGAAGCATTGTAGCAAATGACTTTTATCATTTGGAAGCATTGTAGCAAATGACTTGTATAATTTGGAAGCATTGTAGCAAATGACTTTTATCATTTGGAAGCATTGAAGCAAATGACTTGTATAATTTGGAAGCATTGTAGCAAATGACTTGTATAATTTGGAAGTATTGTAGCAAATGACTTGTATAATTTGGAAGCATTGTAGCAAATGACTTGTATAATTTGGAAGCATTGTAGCAAATGACTTGTATAATTTGGAAGCATTGTAGCAAATGACTTGTGTAACTTGGAAGCATTGTAGCAAATGACTTGTATAACTTGGAAGCATTGTAGCAAATGACTTGTATAATTTGGAAGCATTGTAGCAAATGACTTGTATAACTTGGAAGCATTGTAGCAAATGACACTTGTATATCTTGGAAGCATTGTAGCAAATGACTTGCATAACTTGGAAGCATTGTAGCAAATGACTTGTATAACTTGGAAGCATTGTAGCAAATGACTTGCATAACTTGGAAGCATTGTAGCAAATGACTTGTATAAAGTTTAGATAATAGTTAGTTCTGCTTCTGCCGAAGACAGTACATAGGGCGGTAGCTATAACACTTCATTTATACTTTTTGTCATGTGTTGTTTAGTTCTCATTTCCCTTCCTGAGCCTTCTCTTTTCATTATTCTACTTCGACTTTTGTTTGATCCCCCTTTCTTTAACATTTGGTGAAATATTAGTGCCAAATGCTGGATGCTGTTTTACTGAACAGCTTATCTTTTGGTTAAATCTGCCAATATTGGATAGACAGATCAGACAACTGAATGAACAGGTTGTATTTGTGGTGCTTGGCCTCGTCTACTTCCTCCATTGTCTTCTGTCTTTTGACTTTGACATCAACGCTTCCACGAATGTTTCTGTCGTTTTCTTGTTATTTATATTCCCCTTTGTGCTACGATGTGATGCCAGACCTTCCCAGTTTCTTTCGAATTCACTCAAGGAAGTCCTGCAAACATCCTTAGATCTTAGCACCGGTCTGCCCTTTGGTCCCTTTCCTTCTCTACGTTCATCATTTAATAATTGTTTGGAAATGCGATTGTTTTTCATTTTTATTACCTGACATTACATCATCATCGAGTGTCGTCTCCGCAAAGAAGGTTGGCTACTATGGATCGCCATTCCACTCTGTCTCTTGCTTTGATGGTGCAGGTTTTCATAGACTGACGTGTCCATCTTTTGATGTTACTCGTCCATGTTGGGTTAGTCTGCCTCTGCCTCTTTTACCTTGTATTTTCTCTTCCAATATTACTTTTAGTAGACTGTTGTGCCTTTTAACGTGCCCCAACAATTTCATTTGTCTTGTCTTAATTGTATTTAGTAGTTGTAAAGCCACATTATGACTGTGAGAAAATCATTATGGAGGACATGGTACGAAGTGGACGAGAGAGAAAGATAGAGAGACAGATAAATAAAAAGAGAGAGAAAAAGGGAGATAGACTAAAATATCAACTAAAAAAATGGTATAAGATATCACAAAAGAGCTAAGACTGGCCATTGAAGACACTGGACATCTCGTGTAGGACAGAGTGGTCATCTCTTACGTTCCAACAGGGAAATACTAGATTATGTGATTATTACTTTCTACATTGAGCTCTTCATTTATTATTTACGTTGATAACGTCCACTAAATTAACCATCATCGAGTGCCTTCTCCACAACGAAGGTTGGCTACCATGGATCGCCATTCTACTCTGTTTCTTGCTTTGATGGTGCAAGCTGTCATAGATTGACTTGTCCATCTTTTGATGTTACTCGTCCATGTTAGTCTTGGTCTGCCTCTGCCTCTTTTACCTTGTATTTTTTCCTTCCAATATTACTTTTAGTAGGCTGTTGTGTCTTTTAACTTGCCCCAAAATTTCATTTGTCTTGTCTTAATTGTATTTAGTAGTTCTCTTTTTATTTTCAGTTGTTTTAAAACTTCATCGTTTGTTTTCTTTTTTTTCCATCCAATTCTACCTATTCTTCTATAAATCCACATTTCAAAGGCTTCAATTTTCTGTTCTGTTTTCTTGTCTAATGTCCATGTTTCTGCACCATACAGGAATATTGAGAAGATGTAACATTTTGCCATTCTTAGATTCAGCCCTGCTGATATTTGTTTTGTTGTTAGTATATTTTTCATGGCATTAAAATTACTTTTTGCCATACCTATTCTTTTTGGTTATAGTATGTCCAAGGTGCTTGTAGCTCTGGACTGACTCCAGATGTATTCCCTCAACTGTGATATTTAATTGTAGGTCTTGAGAATTTTCTTTGTTTATGATCATAGTTTTAGTCTTTTCGATATTCATTTCTAGTCCATATTTTTTGCTTCTTATGTTTATCACATTAAGCAATTGTTGTAGGTTTTTAGGATTTTCTGCTAGTAGAACAGTACCATCAGCATATCTTAGGTTATTGATTATCTTTCCATTAATTGTTAGGCCTGGCATCTCTGAGATGTTTTTAAAGATTTGCTCAGTGTATAGATTGACCAAGCTTGGTGATAGGATGCATCCTTGTCTTGCTCCTCTTTTTATGTCCATGGGTGTAGAGTTCTCCTTGTTATATCTTATTATTGCTGTTTGTTCCCAGTACAAATTACATATTAGTCGTATGTCTGCGTCGTCTAGATTTATATCCTTTAGGCAGTCTATGAGTTGGTTATGGTGTATTCTATAGGAAGCTTTGGTGTAGTCTATAAAGCAGGCATATATTGGTTTGTTTACTTCTGTGTACTTTTTAATCAATGTTCTCATGCTGAATATGGCTTCTTTTGTCCCACTGTTTGTCCTGAATCCAAATTGTTGCTCATCTAATTCAGTATTGATTTTATTCTGAATCCTTCCCTGTATAACTTTTAGTAAAATTTTTGTTACCTGGCTCATTAGGCTTATTATTCTGAAATCACTGCATTCAACTGCACCATTCTTTTTAGGCAATGCAATGAAAGTTGATGTTTTTAGATCGTTTGGTATGTATCCTGTATATCTGTCACTAAATTAACCATAACTTTATTACGTCTATAGTAAACTCACATCGAGGCCTGGCGTTTATAGAAGAGATACAGATCGCCAACTTGAGCGCACGGCGAGGTTATACGAGAATCACCAACGCTTACCGGAACCCGATGCCAGACACATGGAAACGGAATTCACCGAATATCAGAGACATTATCAGGTAGAAGGTCTTGTTGGCAGCTTCTATCTCTGCTTCTATTTTGCAATTCACAAAATTTAAGTAGGCTAGTGATAACTTCTACTAAGTGGTCGGGGTTTAAATGTAGTAGGTTCGTATGTTTCTAAATGTAGTGAATTTTATTCTCGAACCGACACATTTGCTTGCTGCGCAAGGGCAGTGATTATATTAGCGCAAGTGATTTTTATGTGAGAAGTAAAGCCTAAAACTGCTCTGATCATCATGTACCATTCCAATTGGCGTAGGCGATCATGTCTTTCCACAATTCTCTGTCCTCAGAGCATTCGTATCAAATCTATTGTTGGTTGTATAGTGCGCCACGATACAAAACAATCTATTATATTCTCTTTTTCTCGTCTGCGATCTCTCTTTCCCTATATTTTGTCAGTTGTAACCAAGTATTCCAACTTTCCTCTTCTCACGATGTGGAAGAAAGATGTCTATAGCTTCTTTCTGATGTTTTATAGGCGATTTCTTTTTGTGGCCTCTCTCTCTTTCTCTCACTCACTCTCTTTCACTCTCCCTACTGTCAGGACTCGAAACTCACACACTCGGATACTGCCAATTTCTCTCTCTTTCTCTTTCTCTCTCTCCTACTGTCAGGACTCGAAACTCACGCTCTCTAATCTCGCCAAATTCTCTCTCTTTCTCTTTATCTCTCCCTACTTTCAGGACACTAAATTCACACTCTCTCATACCGCCAATTTCTCTCTCTCTCTCTTTCTATTTCTATCTCTCTACTGTCAAGACTCTAAACCCACACTCTACCATTCTCCAGCCAAGATCTCTCTACTGGGAGACTGGTAGACTTAAGGCATGACGAAGGCCCTGAAACAGAGAGGTTGTGAGTTCAAATCCAGGCTGCACCAGTTGGAACATTGATTGGTGATTGTTCTCTGCGGCCACCATTCCTGGTCTCAGCAGCGAGGCCCGGTCTGAAACGTCAATTACTCATCGTCGGAAAAACATAAGTATCTCCGAAGATGAAGTTATCTGCCTGTGCGAGGAGGGACCCTTGTGCACACGCCTGCCAGGGTAAAAAAAAAAACTTATTAACACGCAAAGTTCAGTTCCTAATCTCTATGGACTTCGCCAAAGGTGAAAGCTGGCCAACACAAAATAACAAAATGATACCGCCAGGACTCAAAACCCTCACTCTCATATCCCGCCAATTTCTCCCTCCCTCTCTCTCTCTCTACTGTTAGGACTCAAAACCCTCCCTCTCATATCCCGTTAATTTCTCTCTCTCTCTCTTTCTCTCTCTTTCTCTCTCTTTCTCTCTATCTTTATCTCTCTTTCTCCCTCTCTCTCTCTCTCTCTCTCTCTCTCTCTACTGTGAGGACGCAAAACCCTCCCTCTTATATCCCGTTAATTTCTCTCTCTCTCTCTCTCTCTCTCTCTCTACTGTCAGGACTCAAAACCCTCCCTCTCATACCCCGTTAATTTCTCTCTCTCTCTCTCTCTCTCTACTGTCAGGACTCAAAACCCTCCCTCTCATATCCCGCCAATTTCTCCCTTCCTCTCTCTCTCTCTCTCTCTCTCTCTCTACTTTCAGGACTCAAAACCCTCCCTCTCATATCCCGTTAATTTCTCTCTCTTTCTCTCTCTTTCTCTCTCTCTCTCTCTCTCTCTCTCTACTGTCAGGACTCAAAACCCTCCCTCTCATAACCCGTTAATTTCTCTCTCTCTCTCTCTCTCTCTCTCTCTCTCTCTCTCTCTCTCTACTGTCGGGACTTCAAGCTATCACTCGCTCATTTCTCCTTAGGCGCTCAAGTTGGTCGTATGAAAAATTGCTCAATATATTTAAGTTTGTATTCATATTTCTAAAACATTATATCTACACTATTGATTTTTACCCATGAGCTTTTTTGTTTGCTACTGTTTGTGTTTTTTCTATATACAGGCAGGAGGCTAGTTTTAGGCCGCAACGTCGGACATTTTTTTTTTGTCGTCTATCATTATAAAACTTTTTTTTTGACGTGCGTTCTACTTTTTTTTTTTTTTTTATTCTCTAATAACTCACTCTAGTCTAGCACTGTGGGAAAAAGAATGTGTACCCGACTTGTGTACGATAACAGCGGGAAAAGGGAGAGAACTTTACCTCCTCAAACGTCTCCGAATGATAAGCTTGTAGTGTCACTCTTCACCTCTACGACATCTGCAGTGTATCTCTCTCTCTCTCTCTGCGATCAGGACTCAGTCAGAGTAGGATTCCAGACTCCCACATGAAGTCAGCTGTCAGGTTAAGTGTGTTGATCGCCCCCACAGACAGAACGTCACATTTAGAGTCCGCCAGATCCACTCTGACTGAACACCCGTTAATACGTTGCACTGTGTTCTGCGCCAGTGGCCCAGTGCATCCGATTTCAGCCAGCATTTTTTCAGGTTTGCTTTCCTTAGCCTTTGATTGTCCCCAATCTTCCTGCAAGGCAGCAGATTGTCTTTTCTGTAGGGGGATTCTGCCCTTAGATGGTCTACCCTCCCAGGTTTACTAGCACCATCTGCCCGAGTCACTAGAGGTGACTAACACAGACATGCACACACAGAGATATGAGTTGTGAATAACACAGACAAGTGCACAGCGATACGAGCCATGACTAACACTGACACACATCAAGATATATGACACAGGACTAACATAGACATGCATATAAAGATATGAGATATGACTGACTTAGACATGCGCACACAAAGATATGACACATGCCTAACATAGACATACACACAAAGATATAAGATATGACTAACATAGGCATGCACACACAAAGATATGAGATGTAACTTACATAGCCATGCACACACAAGGATATGAGATGTGACTAACATAGCCATGCACACACAAGAATATGAGATGTAACAGACACAGACATGTACGCACAAAGATATGAGATATGACTAACATAAACATGCAAACAAAGATATGAGATATCCCTAACCCAGACATGCACACACAAAGATATGACACATGACTAACACAGATACACACTAAGTTATGATATATTACTAAACTCAGACACACATAAAGATAAGAGACATGATTAACACGGACACACCAAGATATGAGATATGACTAACATGACACACATCTGGATATGAGCCATGGCTAGCACACACACACACACACACAACACACACATGAGCTAAGATTTTAGTCATGGCTAGCACAGAAACACCCCAAGATATGAGCCATGACTAGCACAGAAAAACATTAAGATATGAGTCATGTCTTCACGGAAAAACACCAAGAAATGAGTCAAGTCCAGCACATAATCACATTGAGTGTATCCATATGCTTGGGTTAGTCTGCAGACTCTTCTTAACGTGTGAATCATTGGCATACGAGACGCAGGCTTCGATTAACTGTCCGCAGGTTTCGTTCAAACAGTTGACCGGAGATTTGAGAATGCAGTCTGACACGTAGAACTTTCCCTTGCATGCACTGTTCCCGGCTGACTGTTCACATGTGTCGTTGAAACAGTTGTCTGGACATTTGAGAGTGCTGTCTGACCCGTAGTACGTTTCCTTGCACGTGCAGTCTGCTCTTTCCGGGTCACATATGATGTCACAGCCATCAGAACACGTCTGTTCGCACTGTAGCCCAAAATTGCCATCGGGACAAGTGTCATTACAAGTATAGCCAGGATGTTTACATTGTAGTCATTTTCCAGATTTTTCCCACATATAGGACAGACACTGAGGCAAGACCTGGATCAATCGTGTCCATAGACCCCATGTGAGCATTTGCCGTGACACGTACCAATGATGAAGTCGCAGCTTTTGCTACACCCACTACACACTGCACAAAACGACCAAGAATACCCGTCCAGACAATAGGTGTCTGCAAATGTTTGCGCCTCACACACCGTCAGTTCACTGCCGGCCTGCGAAATGGTCGGTGAGAACTCAGTCTTAATGTGTGCCATTGGCGTTTGTGTGGTGACTACAATAGTGTTCATAGTAACATTTGAGTATGATACAACATTAGACTGGAACACTACACCGCCACTGTCAGAGAAAGCCTTTAGAGTGGCATTCTTTACCCGAATCATAGTGCTAGCTTGATGATAGAATCGAATGGTGTGAATCTTCTGGGGCGTGGCAAAGTTCAGATACCAGTAAACAGGACTGTTTTCACTTCTCAGTTTTGTGTGTGTGCAGCCATTGGCATAGAGATTGGTCCTTCTTTTGCCATTTACTGCAGCCTCTGGTCCACATTCATCACCTGTATAACAAGAATTAAACGTGTCGGCCTGGTTTGTGTTCTGTTTGAGAGCCACATTCCAACCTCCGCCTATATGGATGGAGCAGATATTTGCAACTATCGCCCCTGTAATCATAACTTGTTGATCAGACCAGCCCCAGAGCAAAAGACATCAATCTCATGCTGACTAACTGCAAACCTTGAATCATTGCTACATGAGGCAGAACCATTTAGTATTACCGTGTTAATTATTGCAGTGTATTATTTCACACCTATAAGACATCATTGAGTTATTGAGTTATTGAGTTATTGAGTTATTTGCGGGGCATCATCATTGTGCTCCGAGCATATAAAACATTATTTGTTACGGGTTATCCTTCTTCTACCTTTCAGCTCCCTGTGGAGCACAGATCTTCAACAAACACTTTCTAAGCCGTTCTGTTTCTTGCCATTCTTTCAAGATCATTCCATGTCTTCCCCGTAATCGTCATCTCAGCTTCCATCTGTCTTCTTCAAGATAATTTCCTCTTTGTCTTTTACCTTGGGGATCCAAAAAAGGGTCTGTTGTGTAATACTCTCAGTTACCTTCCGCAATATGTGACCTATCCAGCGTCATCGTCTTCGCTGTATCTCTTTATCCACTGGTATTTGAGTGGTACATTTCCATAATTCTATGTTAGTGATTTTGTCCTGCCATTTCCATCATTTTATCCTGAGCAAACATACATTAATGAAGGTATTTATCTTCATGATTATAATTTTTGTTGTTCTCCATGTTTCACAGTCAAATAATAGGATTGACTTAAAATTTGAGTTGAACATTTTTATTTTTGTATTTAACCTAATTTCTTTGGGTAAGATATATGCTTCCAAATGCAACGAATGCTCCTCACTTTTGATATCTTTAATTTGATATCTTTAATTTGATATCTTTAATTTGATATCTTTAATTTGATATCTTTATTTTGGATTCAGCTAAACAACAAATGATAAATAGCATCTTGATACCAACTTTGTGCTATGAAAGTCAAACATGGACCCTTTCTAAATCACATTTAAGAAAGATCAATACATGTGAGATGCGTTGCTTGAGAAAAGTAACAAACAACACAAGAAGAGATAGAATACCAAATGAAACCATAAGAAAAATATTAGGAACAAAACCCTGGCAAGAATATATAGAACAACAACAACTTAAATGGTTTGGCCACCTGATCAGAATGAATCCTTACCAATCACCATCAATGGCGTTCTTCTCGAGAATGCATGGAAAAAGACCAAGAGGAAGACCCAGAAGAAGATGGATAGATGCAGTGACAGAGACATGTAACAACAAAGGACAATCACTAAATCAGACAATTTGAGCAGCACAAGAACGACAAATGATATAAACCACGACACATTTTAGGTATCAGTGAAAGAGAAAAGAAGAAGATGGATAGATGCAGTGACAGAGACATGTAACAACAAAGGACAATCACTAAATCAGACAGTTCGAGCAGCACAAGAACGACAAATGATATAAACCACGACACCTTTTAGGTATCAGTGAAAAGAGAAAAGAAGAAGATTTTGGTATCATTCTCTGTTCCTCTCACTTTCGGGATATCCTTAATGTATTTTAAACCTCAAGCCACAATTTTATTCAATGTGTTTACATTAATCATGACATCATAACTTGACAATGGATAAATAACCTTTTCTTTTATTTTAAATTAACAGAAGAAATGCAAGACTGTGGAAGAAGAGAAAGAAATACTAGAGCTGTTTCTGAAACTAGCTTGTGGTGAACCAATAACGGAAAACAAATTGCGAGGGCACGCCGAGTTGTGTGTCGACAAACGAGTGGCGGCAATTGCCTCAATTAATGAGATACCGGATACATCATCTACATCGTTTGACTGTCTAGACGAAAACAGCAATTTTGCAGCATTGAAGAATGACACAAGTACACACTGTTTTCTTAGCAGCTTTGAGAATATGCAGCAATGTGTTCATGAAAGGAATGAAAATCGACATTTGTGTAATGAAATCTCGTATACGAATCCACAAATTGGTAGCGGAAATATTGGAGAGGATGAGACATTTTGGTCTCAAATAGATGAACAACAACCGTCTGTACATGATTTAGAATATGGACGTTCCCCACCTTCAGTTGATGAAGACACTTTCAGATCACACATATTCGAGGCCTCTAGAGGCAAATCTGCCACTGACCTCATAAAAGAAAAAGACGATATCAAATATGGTAGCAAAGCGGCAAAAAGTACCGATAATAATGTGGAGGAAGCTAAACAGGAAAGAGTCAGCAACGAGCATGAAAGCAGCTGCAGTGAAGCAGAAGTGACAGCCAGTATATTGAACATAAACACCTGTAGGTCAGGTAAGCACGGCGATCATGGCAGTAGAGACAGATCACAGGCCGAAATTAAACATCACAGCGAATTGTATCAGGACAATACTATTCAAAATGAACAAAACGAGGAACGATCAAGTCCCACTGAATCGACAACAACAGTCACCTCAACAACTTGGTCATCTAAACATGATACAGCCAAATTCCCTGCTGGTGTCTGTACAAATAAACTATCGTCATCTATAAATGAGAATGAGAGTGAGCAATCAACATCATCCGCTGTGTTTGAAGAACACGCGCGTGTCTTTGAAGGCAAGGAACAGACCTCAGGGTTGCACGTAACTCAAACCGGAAATGACGTTGATGAGAAAGATATTCAAGGAAATACATGGAGCAAGATGGAGTTCGATACAAACGATAACAGACATGTCAGTTCTCCGAGCGCTGTGAGGCTAGAAGATGAACACAGCAACTATGAATGCCCGTCCCTACCATGCGATGACGAGACTGAACATAGAACAGCTCGAAGTAAGATCTGCAGGTGTACCTTATCTATCGTCCAATACTCAATTATCATTGACTTCCAAAATGTAAACTTTTTTAAGAAATATCAAACAAGTGGGCTCTGCTACAAAATTGAATACTATATATATTTTATCTTTTCTAACATTGGTCTCTGTCTGCCTGTCTGTCTGTCTAAATATCTATAGTGTAAAGAAAGTACGAGTCTTGAATCGGGGTCTTAGCACGCGAGGTTTCACCCATATGTGCTTAGTATTCGAAGACTTCTGGATAGTGTCGCTTCAAGCATCGAAACTCACGATGCGAGGCGGCATTCCTCACCTTCCTATAGTACTACTCTGTTACCATTTCTGCCAGCGGCTGGGTCGACCGCAGGGCTATTTTTTCCAACCATGAATACAATCAACACTGCTTCCAGCGGGAATCGAACACGGGTTGTCCTAACGTCGGTAGCCCAGTCGAGCGGTCTTACCAACTAGACAACTGAGCCCCCTCCCCCTTAAATATCTGTATGTCTGCCTATCATTCAGTATGTTTCTGTCTGCGTATTTATTAAATAGTTATTTATTATCTTTCCATATTTCTGTCTATCTGATTGTCTGTCTGTTCACATATATCAAAGAATTTTTATGTCAAGTATATATGCATGCACATATGCATTTGAATTTATGTACATATAAGTATGTGTATGTATGTATACTGTATGTATCATCATCATCATCATCAAGTACCGGGCCTGCTGGCGTAGATGTTCATGTCTCTCCACAACCTTCGATCTCGGCAGTTATTTATCACTTCTGTTGTTGACCTTCTGCCAAGCCATTCTCTTAAGCTGTCTGTTATTTTTTCTCTTTGTTTCCCTCTATCTCTTCTTCCCGTTGTTCGATTTCCGCTGGAAGCAGTGTGAGTTGTACTCGTGGTTGGAAAAAAAATACCCCCACGGATGATACCCAGAAATTTCTAAAACCTTATGACATTTTTATATGTTTCCCTCTGTCTCACCTGCCCAATATTTTGTCCATTTGTTATTGAGTTATTTGCGAGTCATCATCATTGGACTCCAAACATGTCCATAGGTGATTAGATCCCCTCCTAAGCAAGTCACGCAGTGTCCAGAGACCGACGAATCTAGTTATGTTTCCACTTGTTATTTCATATAATAATAATAGTTATAATAATAATTAATAATTATAATAATAGTAATAGATATAATTGTAGTTAATAGATATAATAATAGTTAATACTTATAAGAATAGTTAAAATTTATAATAAACAATATTTTCTAGGAAAATGTGTTCATTACTTTTTCCCAGAAAGATCATTATTTGTTTTATTGTTAATAGCGTGTTTTTGTTTATTGATTTTGGTTTCTTTCGAAACATCGTTATTACTTATGTAATAGCCACTCATTATAATAGTTAATAAGCTAGCAAGCCACTCATTATAATAGTTAATAAGCTGGCAACCTACTCATTATAATAGTTAATAAGCTGGCAACCCACTCATTATAATAGTTAATAAGCTGGCGAGCCACTCATTATAATAGTTAATAAGCTAGCAAGCCACTCATTATAATAGTTAATAAGCTAGCAAGCCACTTATTATAATAGTTAATAAGCTAGCAAGCCACTCATTATAATAGTTAATAAGCTAGCAACCCACTCATTATAATAGTTAATAAGCTGGCAAACCACTCATTATAATAGTTAAAAAGCTAGCGAGCCACTCATTCTAATAATTAATAAGCTAGCAAGCCACTCATTCTAATAATTAATAAGCTAGCAAACCACTCACTATAATAGTTAATAAGCTAACACGCCACTCACAATAATAATTAATAAGCTAGCAAGACACTCATTATAATAGTTATTAAGCTAACACGCCATTCATTATTATACTTAGCAAGCTAATATGTATATTCATTTAACATTCATATTCACTCATATAATAAAATTGCATCTATACACAGATATCGATCAGCAAAAAATGTTACATAAAGAGTTTGAAGAAGACCTTGCAGACACAGACGACATTGTCGCCATGACAGCTCAGTTCCTGATGAAGGTTAAACGACGAGACCTAGTACAGGTACAGTATATTCCACTTGTGATTATTTACCTTCATTGACGTCAAGCGCGCAAATATTACGACGGTGATGATAAAGCAGATTTTAAATAATATATTCCTATAATAGTGTAAATTTAAATATTTGGGTATAAATACACACAAGAAAACCCAAAGGTGCACATGGATGCGCTACCATACTTATATATGTATATATATATTTGTCTGCATATGTATTGGCACATTTGTGCACCTTTGGGTTTTCTTTTGTGTGCTTTGTGGCAATATATATATATATATATATATATATATATATACAGATTTATGCTTGTACGCATGTATTGTTATATACACATGTTTTTTTTACACATCGGTTCAGGGTGTACACACAGAGTTAGATATGCACAGTTTATACATATCTTGTACCCAGCTCCAAATATTTTTAGAACCCTTCCGTTCCGTCTTCTCGCTTGACTGCCTGGTCAGTGAGATATATAGTTGGTCATCCCACCTTCTCATTTTAGTCCATTCAAAAGCTGACCATGCTCTGGAACACAGGGAAGTGACCCTTTTTTTTATTTCCTTTCTTGAGTATCTAGCATATTATTGCCATGTAGTTAGATTTGTTTACATATCCTTATAAATATATTTGTTGTGTTGTTATTTGTTGTTCCAGCTGAGGGCCTACTTGGCCGAAACATCGACTTTTGTTTTGTCCATTACCACGTAAAGCTGTCACCATACCACTTTTTTCTTCTTTTTTTTTTAGAATTGCTATTATCATCAGCTTTACAGCAGCTTCGCATCTCTACACATCTTGGTGCATCTTTGCATCTTGGTGCATCATGATGCCTTTACTTCTTGGGTACATTGTATACTTTCAAACTACAGAATACAGAATCTCTTGTGCCGAAATGTGAATTGTTCACAGAGTTAAGAGCACACGTCACATTATCATGGGCCATACCGTTTGGCGTAGGTGATCATGTCCCTCCACAATCTTCTATCTACAGTGCATCGTATCAGTTCTGTTGTTGTTTTCCATGCCATGACACCAAGCTATCCAGTATTTTCTCTCTTTGTCGTCCGCGATCTCTCTTTCCTTTTATTTTGCCAGTTGTAACCAAGTATTCCAATTTTCCTCTTCTTACGATGTGCCCGAAAATGTTGATTGCTTCTCTGCTATGTTTTTTTTAAGAGTTCCCTTTTTGTGTTGGCCTCTTTGAGAACTTCCTCATTGGTCTTTTTAGCTGTCCAGGGAACTTTCAACATTCTTCTGAGAAATCCCATCTACGTGGCCTCTAATCGTCTTTTCATTTGTTTGTCTACTGTCCAGATTCGCTTCCATAGATCAGAATTGGTTCTATAGAGCACCGATGAACTCTCTTTCTCATTTTTATTGACATAGATTTGTTGCACAATATATTTTTCATTTTCTGAAATGCTATTTTGGCCTGAGCTATTCTGCTTTTCCCCGTCAGTCTAGCGGACGATAAACGAGTATCGGATAAGAGAATTTTTTGTCTGCTTTTTCCCGCTGATCTCGGACTAGGTCTGAGTGCCTAGTCCTCTCGGAGAGCAATAATAGAACGTGATCCACCATTTCCAAAGAAACATGTAAAGGAACCCTTGGGAGCAAGAAATAATAAAGCAGACAGTAAGTATTTCAGTTGTACAAGAGGTATGTGTCTCATCACAGAAATGTATCGATTCTCTGATCGATGGATCTGATTTTTTCTTATAATTCTATCGTTTCTGATTGATTAAATCTTCATTGGTTTGGCCTTCTGGTAATCTAGAACATACTTCCCTTGTTGTAACTATAGCACAGATGTAGGTTTGGCCTTCTGGTAATCTAGAACATACTTCCCATGTTGTAACTATAGCACAGATGTAGGTTTGGCCTTCTGGTAATCTAGAACATACTTCCCTTGTTGTAACTATAGCACAGATGTAGGTTTGGCCTTCTGGTAATCTAGAACATACTTCCCTTGTTGTAACTATAGCACAGATGTAGGTTTGGCCTTCTGGTAATCTAGAACATACTTCCCTTGTTGTAACTATAGCACAGATGTAGGTTTGGCCTTCTGGTAATCTAGAACATACTTCCCTTGTTGTAACTATAGCACAGATGTAGGTTTGGCCTTCTGGTAATCTAGAACATACTTCCCTTGATGTAACTATAGCACAGATGTAGGTTTGGCCTTCTGGTAATCTAGAACATACTTCCCTTGTTGTAACTATAGCACAGATGTAGGTTTGGCCTTCTGGTAATCTAGAACATACTTCCCTTGTTGTAACTATAGCACAGATGTAGGTTTGGCCTTCTGGTAATCTACAACATACTTCCCTTGTTGTAACTATAGCACAGATGTAGGTTTGGCCTTCTGGTAATCAAGAACATACTTCCCTTGATGTAACTATAGCACAGATGTAGGTTTGGCCTTCTGGTAATCTAGAACATACTTCCCTTGTTGTAACTATAGCACAGATGTAGGTTTGGCCTTCTGGTAATCTAGAACATACTTCCCTTGTTGTAACTATAGCACAGATGTAGGTTTGACCTTCTGGTAATCTAGAACATACTTCCCTTGATGTAACTATAGCACAAATGTAGGTTTGGCCTTCTGGTAATCTAGAACATACTTCCCTTGTTGTAACTATAGCACAGATGTAGGTTTGGCTTTCTGGTAATCTAGAACATATTTCCCTTGTTGTAACTATAACACAGATGCAGATTTGGCCTTCTGGTAATCTAGAACATACTTCCCTTGTTGTAACTATAGCACAGATGTAGGTTTGGCCTTCTGGTAATCTAGAACATACTTCCCTTGTTGTAACTATAGCACAGATGTAGGTTTGGCCTTCTGGTAATCTACAAGATACTTCCCTTGATGTAACTATAGCACAGATGTAGGTTTGGCCTTCTGGTAATCTAGAACATACTTCCCTTGTTGTAACTATAGCACATATGTAGGTTTGGCCTTCTGGTAATCTACAACATACTTCCCTTGTTGTAACTATAGCACAGATATAGGTTTGGCCTTCTGGTAATCTAGAACATACTTCCCTTGTTGTAACTATAGCACAGATGTAGACAGATTCATGGACGAATGTTAGTCCTTCTAGCACGTTTATGGGAAATGGCTACTCCGCTACACGTCCCTCTACACTTTTATTAACAACACACCAATAACGAAAAGTTATCTCTCTCACTAACCTTTCACCCGAATTCACTTCCTATTTCTAACAATTCGAACTTCACTTAAATTCGGACATACAATCCTACCTAATAAAATCTTCAGATGTTTTTCTATCTACCTCTGACTCCATTCCAGCGTCTTTATTCTTCCACTATCTCTGGTCTGCTCTAAATAAATTCTACTCTAAAGATGTATCATTCCTAAACCTCACTAACTTTTCTCTCGGTCCAGACCGTGTTGATGTTACAACTACCTGCCTGGAGCACTGGATTACATCTGAATACTGCTTTTTTTTTCTCCCTGTCCCTCCATAGTCAGCTGACCGCTAACTATTCTACTCTTCTGATTGGCTGGAACGGATCTATCTATGATCACGTGTAGTGGACCTTGCCCCTTCTAGACGGTTCGGGGATTTCTTTGTTCAAAGCTTTATAACTAAATTAGCTATTTAAGTTCTAGCCAAACGGATGCGCACCACCATTTTCCCCTTATCCCCACTACACACTCTCAGTATACAAAAAAATATTCCTTTGTATTCTATTAGCTGTCAAGTTAAAACTGCCATTATACTTGTATATAGAAATTATTGAACACATGTTGAGCTACCAAGTTAGTGCGCAGAGCTGACATGCTTTTTTTTAATTCTTGAAAAGAGATCAGTTATTACTAATTTACACTGATTGAATATAATTATAATGGCTCCCTACACAAGTACACATAAGTGTTCTTTGTATTATAAATGTATGTATATGGACTACCGACGTTTGGACATCCCGTATTCGATTCACGCTGGGAGCCATGTGTGAAATGCACTCGTGGTCGAAAAAAAAAATACCCCCACGGTCGAACCAGCCGTTGGCAGAAATGGGTACCAGGATATTACCCTGGGAAGGTGAGGAATGTTGCTTCGCATCTGAGGTTCGATGCTTGAGGCGACACTATACAGAAATATCCGAACATTTCTGGATAGGCGGCCGAGCACATATGGGTGGAAAACTCGCGTGCTAAGACGCCGGTTCATGTCTCGTACTTTACCTTTACTTTACCTTTATGTATGTATACGAGTAAATGTATATAAATAAATGTATTAAATATATATATATATATATACATATAAATTGTACGTTTTTCAGGGTGTTAGTTACCCGCCGTCAAGGATCCACCATGCTATCACAATGTCATTGTCTCGTTTGTGGCAGCCGACAGTCAGTGATTCTACACACCCCTCCCTCGAATGGCTCGTTAATTCGGACATCATGAGAAACATCGTCAGGTCAAACATTTGTGTCTGATACCGTCTGATGAATGTTGTTCCTAGATTACTGTTGATGTTCCTCGTTCATGTTAGTCTTTGCCTTCCATCGTCCTCTTTTACCTTGTATTTTCCCTTCCAAGATTAATTTTACAATGCTGGTGTGTCTTTTAAAATGTCCCAAAAATCTCATTTGTCTTGTTTGAATTATATTTAGTAGTTCACTTTTCATTTTTAATTGTTTTAAGACTTAATCGTTTGTTTTCTGCTCATTCCATCCAATTTTTCATATTCTTCTATAAACCACATTTCAGAGGCTTTAATTTTCTGTTCTATTTTCTTGTCTAATGCCCATTTTTCTGTACCATACAGGAATGTTAGGAAGTTATATATTTTGATATACTTAACTTTAGCCCTTGTGTTATTTGTTTTGATGTTAATATATTTTTCATGACTTTAAAATTACTTTTTTTCCCATTCCTATTGGTTTATTTATCTCAGTTTTACATTTTCTATCACTGGTTATAGTGTCCAATGTACTTGTAGCTCTGAACTGTCTCCAGATCTATTCCTTTAATTTTGATATCCACTTGTTAGTTCTTTACTCAATATATAATAAGAGATCAGATACATTCTCTTCATCATTTACTCAAACGATTTTAATAGTTCAACGTCTCTATTGTACTCACAGTCTATGTAACTCGTCATTAAGTCCCATTGTATTCACAGACTATATAACTCGTCATTAAGTCCCATTTGTACTCACATACTATATAACTTGTCATTAAGTCTCCATTCCACTCACAGACTATGTAACTCGTCATTAAGTCCCCATTGTACTCACAAACTATATAACTAGTCATTAAGTCCCCATTGTATTCACAGTCTAAATAACTTGTCAATAAGTCACCATTGTACTCACAGTCTAAATAACTCGTCATTAAGTCCTCATTGTACTCACAGTCTATGTAACTCGTCATTAAGTCCCCATTGTACTCACAGTCTAAATAACTCGTCATTAAGTCCCAATTGTACTCACAGACTATGTAACTTGTCATTAAGTCCCCATTGTATTCACAGTCTAAATAACCCGTCATTAAGTCCCCATTGTATTCTCAGTCTAAATAACTCGTCATTAAGTCCCCATTGTATTCTCAGTCTAAATAACTCGTCATTAAGTCCCCATTGTACTCACAGTCTAAATAACCCATCATTAAGTCCCCATTGTATTCACAGTCTAAATAACTCGTCATTAAGTCCCCATTGTATTCTCAGTCTAAATAACTCGTCGTTAAGTTTCAATTGTATTCACAGTCTAAATAACTCGTCATTAAGTCTCCATTGTATTCATAGTCTAAATAACTCATCATTAAGTCCCCATTGTATTCATAGTCTAAATAACTCGTCATTAAGTCCCATTGTATTCATAATCTAAATAACTCGTCATTAAGTCCCCATTGTACTCACAGTCTAAATAACTCGTCATTAAGTCCCCATTGTATTCACAGTCTAAATAACTTGTCATTAAGTCCCCATTGTACTCACAGTCTATATAACTCGTCATTAAGTCCCATTGTATTCACAGTCTAAATAACCCGTCATTAAGTCCCATTGTATTCACAGTCTAAATAACCCGTCATTAAGTCCTCATTGTACTCACAGTCTATGTAACTCGTCATTAAGTCCCCATTGTATTCTCAGTCTAAATAACTCGTCATTAAGTCCCCATTGTATTCTCAGCCTAAATAACTCGTCATTAAGTCCCCATTGTATTCACAGTCTAAATAACCCATCATTAAGTCCCCATTATATTCACAGTCTAAATAACTCGTCATTAAGTCCCCATTGTATTCTCAGTCTAAATAACTCGTCATTAAGTCCCCATTGTATTCATAGTCTAAATAACTCATCAATAAGTCCCCATTGTATTCATAGTCTAAATAATTCGTCATTAAGTCCCACTGTATTCATAATCTAAATAACCCGTCATTAAGTCCCAATTGTACTCACAGTCTAAATAACTCGTCATTAAGTCCCATTGTATTCACAGTCTAAATAACCCGTCATTAAGTCCCATTGTATTCACAGTCTAAATAACTCGTCATTAAGTCCCAATTGTATTCATAGTCTAAATAACTCGTCATTGAGTCCCATTGTATTCACAGTCTAAATAACTCGTCATTAAGTCCCATTGTATTCATAGTCTAAATAACTCGTCATTAAGTCCCATTGTATTCAGTCTAAATAATTCGTCATTAAGTCCCCATTGTATTCACAGTCTAATTAACTCGTCATTAAGTCCCCATTGTATTCACAGTCTATCAATTTCCACACATGAAACTATGACTCCCCGGGGTCCCCACGGTGTTGGGAGAAAAGAATAGAACCATCCTTACCTGTCACACATTTCGAAAGAGGCGACTAAGGAGGTTTGTAATCGTCGCCTGTACAGTCGAGTAGGACGTGCACAGAACGACTTTATCAACTGAACTTATCGATGCGTTATTGAAAATGTTGTGACGAAATTGTAGAGCAGATTTGGGAAATTCCTGCCTGTAATTAAAATAGTTCCATTGATGGAATTGAAGAAAAATGGATTTTTTTAACGCAGTCTTCCTTTTTTCCTCTTCTATCCTTCCTCTATTGCCGTTGGCGTCGATGGGAGATACAATCTGAGATTCTTTGCTCTTCTGTAGGTCTCTTCTGGTGTTATCCCTCCTAGTGACTCTAGTATTCCCTTTAGCTATCTATTTCTCGGTCTTCCTCTTAATCTGGCGTTTTCGTAGCATTTGTACGCAGATGTTTCAGCAAATACAAATATCTACTTATTCTCATCGTTACTTTTAATAAATCAATTTCATTACTTTATTTTCACAATAAGTTTTAATAAATGAAAATATCTACATTATTCTCATCCTTACTTTCAATAAATCAATTTCATTACTTTATTTTCACAATAATTTTTAATAAATGAAAATATCTACATTATTCTCATCCTTACTTTCAATAAATCAATTTCATTACTTTATTTTCACAATAAGTTTTAATAAATAAAAATATCGACATTATTCTCATCGTTACTTTCAATAAATCAATTTCATTACTTTATTTTCACAATAAGTTTTAATAAATAAAAATATCTACATTAATAACATAATATCTTCATCTACAGGCTACTATCGAGTATCGAGGTGATACGGTATCCTTCCTCGTTGCTGCAAACAATGTACAACGCAATCGCCAACACCTTGCTGCGGTGTTTCACTGACAGCAGCAGGTGCATTCCTCAAGGACTCATCCTGTCTGTAAGTCTAAAACTGTTTTGCTGCTGTTTGAAGTAGTACTGCATTTAACACCAACATATTAATAACGATGTGATCGGATTTCATCATTTGTTTCTATTTTCATCATGAAATAAAATCCATCATTATCTTGTGTCGGCTTTGGATCGAGGGTTGGCTACCTGTGAACACCACCACTCTGTGACGTGTATTGTTGGTAAAGGTGTAAAGGTATCAAGGTGCACAGAGATGCGATGCTGCTGTAAAGATGATGATAATAGAGAATTGTAAATAAAAATAGAAAAAAGTGGTATCGTAACAGCTTTACGTAGGTGAGAATCGAAACAAAAGTCGAACGATGTTTCGGCCAAACAGGCCTTCAGCTGGAACAATAAACAACACAAAGATATATGATTTTTGTGTATATCCTTATATATATTTGTGTTGTTGTTTATTGTTCCAGCTAAAACATCGTTTGTTGTTCTGCTTGGCCGAAACGTCGTTTGATTTTTGTTTTATTTCTCACCTACGTAAAGCTGTTATCATACCACTTTTTTCTCTCTTTTTTGTTGTCATGTAAATTTTTAATTGTCATTATTGTTGATGAACACTGTCATCGGTTCCTGTGTACATCTTTTGATGATGTCAGTCAACTTTGATCTCTGCCTCGTTTACCATAAATGTTTCCTTCTTCCTCTTCTTTTCTCTTTCACTGATACCTAAAATGTGTCGTGGTTTATATCATTTGTCGTTCTTGTGCTGTTCGAATTGTCTGAATTAGTGATTTTCCTTTGTTGTTACATGTCTCTGTCACTGCATCTATCCATCTTCTTCTGGGTCTTCCTCTTGGTCTTTTTCCATGCATTCTCGAGAAGAACGCCATTGATGGTGATTGGTAAGGATTCATTCTGACCAGGTGGCCAAATCATTTAAGTTGTTGTTCTATATATTCTTGGCAGGGTTTTGTTCCTACTATTTTTCTTATGGTTTCATTTGGTATTCTATCTCTTCTTGTGTTGTTTGTTACTTTTCTCAAGCATCGCATCTCACATGTATTGATCTTTCTTAAATGTGATTTAGAAAGGGTCCATGTTTGACTTTCATAGCATAAAGTTGGTATGAAGATGCTATTTATCATTTGTTGTTTAGCTGGCATAGAAATGTTTGGATGTCTTAGCAATGGTGAAAGCTGGTATGTGACAGCATTTGCTTTTTGTATTCTCATGTCAATTTCTTTGTCTAATAGCACAAGAACGCTTGAATTTCTTTTTCTAGGGGCAAAATGTTTCCTTCCCTGATTAAATTCAGTAGGAAGTTATATCTCTTTACAATTTTATTTTCGAATTCTCTTTAAATTATTTCTTTATTTTCAGGTTTTTTTCACAACTTCAATATTTGTTTTCTTCACAGTTATCTGATGTTATACACCCATCTTTTCTTTTGTCCTCCCTGTCTTTTTTTGCCTGGTACTGTGTATTGCAGAATGGTTTTAGCAAGGCCTGCAGATTGTGTGGTGTGTCCATATCAGGTCAGTTTTTGTTCTTCTATAATTGACAATAAGTCTTCTATATTAGTCCAGTGGATGGTTGCATTCTTTCGCAGATTTCTTTATTGGAGATATGTTCTCTGTATGATATGTTCTCTGTATGATACGTTCTCTGTATGATATATTCTCTGTATGATATGTTCTCTGTATGATATGTTCTCTGTATGATATGTTCTCTGTATGATATGTTCTACGTATGATATGTTCTCTGTATGATATGTTCTCTGTTTGATAAGATCTCTGTATGATATGTTCTCTATATCATATGTTCTCTATATCATATGTTCTCTGTATGATCTCTGTATGATATGTTCTCTGTATGATATGTTCTCTATATCATATGTTCTCTATATGATATGTCTAGTATCTTTTCATACAAGTACATCTCCAAGGCCTGTATTTTCCTTTAGAGATCAACAATAAATGTTTACGTTTCACAGACATACACAAATTCAGATGTAACTGCTGTTCTAATAATCTGATCTTCGTTGCTAGTGAGATGTTTTTGCTTCTCCATATATGGTTGAGTCTTGTCATGGCTACTATCACTTGTGCGATTTTGGCTAGAACTTCCGGTCTTGGTCCTTCGTTAAGGAATCGCTACGAGAAGATGAAACTTTGATATCAAACATCTTGCAAAATACAGGGAAAGAGAGATCGCGGACAACAAAGAGAGAAGGTTGTACTGTTTACATTTTTAATATTTGTATAACACTATTACACTGGTAATAAAGGCATCGAATGGATACAAGGAGAGACCATTTGGAGGACCTCGACTTTGCTGATGACATAGTTCTCATCAGCAGCCAGATAAAAACGATGCAGGAAAACACAAATGAACTATCATCAATAGCCAGAAAAATTGGGATTGAGATCAATCATGAAAAGACTAAAGTCATGAAAAGTTTAATTCCAACAGACGACAAAATATACATGGATAACAAACCAGTAGAAGAGATCGATCACTTTATCTATCTTGGAAGTCACATTGATCGAGAAGGGGATACAAGTAAAGAAATTAGAATCAGAATAGCTAAAGCAGCAATGTCTTTCAGAAGCCTTGAACAGTTGTGGAAATCAAAACTCATCAGCACAAACACAAAACTTAGACTATTCAAATCAAATGTACTATCAACCCTTACGTACGCATGTAAAAGCTGGAAAACAACAAGAGATATAGAAACAAAGTTGAATGCATTCGAAAATAAATGTCTAAGGAAAATACTTGGTATAGCGTGGAACGAATTCAAAACAAACGAGCAAATTATAGAAATCGCCAATCAACCACTGGTATTTTCAGTAATAAAGAAAAGACGATGGTCATATGTTGGACATTTGATGAGAAGAGATAATAACCGAATAGCAAAGCAAGCCCTCATGTGGGAAACAACAGGTAAGAGAAAAAGAGGAAGACCCAGAGAGACACTGAGAAGAACATTGATGAGAGAGGCAAGAGCAGCAGGAATCGGCTCCCTCAATGAGATAGAGCTGCTTGCACAGAACAGAGACAAATGGCGAGATTTGATAAAATATCTTTACAAGAATTGAAAACAGCTAGAACAAAAATTCAGATAAGAGGAGTATCTTGGTCTACGCACTATGGGTCGGCTACGGCTCGAAAGGTCAATAGATAGATAGATAACACTATTATTGTTTTCCTTCTTTCCTTCCTCATTTGCCATTCGATGTCGACGGGAGATATAATTTACGGTGCTTTACTTTTCTGTTGGCCCCTGCTGATGTTCTGTTTCTAATATTCCATCAATCCATCTTGTTCGTGGTCGACCCTTGAGCCCGGTGTTCTTATAACGTTTATTAAAGGCTCGTAGTGTTGTATTTTGGTTTTTCTAACTTATCACGTGACCAAACCATGTTATCTGTTGTTTCTTTATGTATTTAATGGCGGGGATTATTTATAGCCTTTTTTTTTTAATCTCAGTTCCTCATTGTAACACTATAATGTTTACAATGTCAGCTTTTTCCAACTTTGAACCCTATTTTCTGAGTCTTTTAAATGTTTTCGTTTGAATATTTTTAGTTAACAATATTGTTTGCGTGTACTATACACGAGATGCTATTCTTAGACGGTTTTTTCTTATAAACCGTCAAGGGCGATAACTTATCAACTACATCGTTAAAGTAGTTTACTCAAAGATTTGTCCCTTTGAAAGAGTTCCTCATCATCATCAAGAACCATAGCTGCAGGCTTTGTTGATCATGTCTCTCCACAACTTTCGATCACAACAGTTATTTATAATTTCTGTTGTTGACCTAATACTGGAAATTAGCTCTCTTTTTGCTTTGGCCTCTTTCAGTACGTTTTCATTACTCTTCATAGCTATTCATGGTATTCTCAATATTCTTTTGTAAAACCACATTTCTACAGACTCCAGTGATTTTCTTGTCTGTTGTCCTATTGTCCATGATTCACATTCATATGTTAAGACTGGATCTACATAACATTTAAGAACTCTTTTTCTTGTTTCTATTGTCAAAAATGGATTGCATAGTATCTTCCTCATTTTTTGGAAATCTGCTTTTGCCTGAGCCTTTCTGCATCTCTCCTCTGTTGTACATCTTCCGTCTGAGGTTAACAAAGTTCCCAAATATTTAAATTCATTTAATGTTTTAATATTGTTCCACCTGCCTTTATTTTGCACTGAGGTGATGTCTTTTTTTTTGAAAGAGTTAACGGTAAATTATGAAGAATTATATTTATTTCTGAGATTGTGGTACAGTTTCTGAAAGACTTGCAGCAGGATCATATAAGCAACACAGTTTTGGTGGATGTTCTTGTGAAACTGCATCAGGAGTACGCTCGTTATCTGGAAATGGACAGCTCTTTAGCGGTAACATATGTACTGTTTTTTTTTCCTCCCCCTTTTTATGTTGCGTTTGATGCTTTTAAAAAAAAATGTAAAGTACCCCCGTCACGTCAAGTGGCATATAGGGAATATGGTGTTCATCACCATGTACCGTACCGGTTGGCGTTGGCGATCATGTCATTCCACAATCTTTTATCCACAGTGCGTCGTATGAGTTCTGTTGTTGACTGTTTTCCATGCCATGACACCAAGCTATCCAGTATTTTCTCTCTTTGTCGTCCGCGATCTCTCTTTCCTGTTATTTTGCCAGTTATAACCAAGTATTCCAACTTTCCTCTTCTCATGATGTGCCCAACAAATGTTGATTGATTCTTTCTGATGTTTTTTAAGAGCTCCCTTTTTGTGTTGGCCCCTTTGAGAACTTTCTCATTGGTGGCATCAGATTTGTATAGCCACGACGCTTTCAGTCACTAGCACCCATCAGATTTGTATAGCCACGACGCTTTCAGCCACTAGCACCCATCATATTTGTATAGCCACGACGCTTTCAACCGCTAGCACCCATCAGATTTGTATAGCCACGACGCTTTCAGTCACTAGCACCCCTCAGATTTGTATAGCTACGACGCTTTCAACCGCTAGCACCCCTCATATTTGTATAGCCACGACACTTTCAACCGCTAGCACCCATCAGATTTGTATAGCCACGATGCTTTCAGCCACTAGCACTCCTCATATTTGTATAGCCAAGACGCTTTCAGTCACAGGTCACAATTCAAATATACATGTACTTCAATGGCTTGTGAAAACTAAGAATTAAAATGTACATTTTGGATCAATGTATGCAACAAATATGTCATAATAAGTTACATTATTATTATAAATATAATGTACAGAAAAAAAAAGTAAAGAGACTCGTCACGCCAAGTAGCGTAAAGGGAATATGGTGTTAGTGGCCATCATTTTTATAGACCTTCGGCTCATGATTTTTGGAGTAAAATCGTCGGTATTACGCCGTGTCGCTTTACTTTCCCTGAAAAAAAAATTCTGTGCCCATTTAAGGCTGGGCCTTGTTCTTTGTAGTCTAGTTCACTAACCAGTGAGCTATCGAAGCTCTCAAATATAACATAACTTAACATAACATAACATAACATAATATAATATAATATAATATAATATAATATAATATAATATAATATAATATAATATAATATAATATAATATAATATAATATAATATAATATAATATAATATAATATAATATAATATAATATAATATAATATAATATAATATAATATAATATAATATAATATAATATAATATAATATAATATAATATAATATAATATAATATAATATAATATAATATAATATAATATAATATAATATAATGATATGATATAATATCAATATATCCTATAACTATTGCAGATTGGGTTATTTCTCTATGACGCGTTGACAAATGCTGGCAACTATGTAGGGACGGGACGAGTCACAAACAACGACTTTGTTGTAAACGTCCTTGACTTCGTTAATTTTCCCAACGAATCACAAATGGTGTTACTCAGCAGCCAATGGAAAGTGTTGCTTCAGTAAGTCTCCTACACAAAAACAAATGTGTGTATTTGTGCGAGTCCAGGAAAGAAGTTGTTTATAAATACCTTAGATAAGTGTATTGTAATTTGTGTGTATTTTTTTCTTAACTCTTGCCCACAAATACTCACATTGTCGTTCCCTGTGACGGTGACATTTTATAAGAGTAGTTATTTCCTTTGGGTCGTAGTCTGCAGCTAACAGCGATACAAGCAATATTTATCTTCTATCTTTCAGCTCCCTGTGGAGCATAGGTTTTCAACAAACACTTTCCAAGCCTTTATTTTTCCTGACTTCTTTTAAAATCATTCCATGTTTTCCCCATCCTCTTTATCTCTGCTTTCATCTGTCTTCTCCAAGAATATGTTGAGCTTCCTCTTTGTCTTGTCCCCTTGAGATTCCAAAAGGACCAGTTGTGTAATACTCTCAGTTGGCTTCTGCAGTGTATGTTCTATCCAGCGCCATCGTCTTCGTCATATCTCTTTGTCCACTGGTACTTTCCCATAATTCAACGTTAGTGATTTTGTCTCTACATTGCCATAGTATTTATCTTAACGAATTCATCTATATTTTTGGGACTGGTCTTGCCTTCCCTCTTTAATCCTTACTCACTTAACAATGTATATGGCTACCACTGAAAGAAGACGTCAAATCTTGATCAGATATTGTTAACTAACCTTAACGCAAACATTCAGGTTTGAGTTTCTGATTCATTTCATCCAATGCTCTGTTTGTTGATCTTGAGTTTTTATGTAGAACGATGTGTTAACTACTCAGATATCACTACCTTATCATCAACTGTGATCACAATTGTTGCTTATAAATATATTATATCCATCCATCCATCCATCCATCGATCGTTCTGTCTGTCTGTCTGCCTGCCTGCCTGTCTGTCTGTCTATCTGTCTGTCTTGTCTGTCTGTCTTGTCTGTCTGTCTGTCTGTCTGTCTGTCTGTCTTGTCTGCCTTGTCTGTCTTGTCTGTCTGTCCGTCTGTCCGTCCGTCCGTCTATCTTTATATCTATCTATATATATTTCGGTCTGTCTGTCTATCTATTGTCCTTTCGAGCTGAAGACGGCATATAGGGCAAAACCACAATCTCAAAAACAGAAACCTTGCTTGCCAAAATGGCACATATTGAAGAGATCACTGCTTTTAAAATCTATGGCGCTGTTTCCGTAACAATACTTTTTACAATTACAGCTTGTCATGCCATCGATCAACCTCCTTAGTCGCCTCTTACGACATGCCTGGAAGGTCACAGTGTTCTGAGAAAGGTAAAAGAAAAAAGAGAGCTAATTTCCAATGTTAGGAAGAGACAATCATCATTTTTTTTGGCCATGTAATGAGAAGAGAACAACTTGAATATATTGTAACAACTGGAAAAATTGAGGGACGAAGAGATAGAGGGAAACAAAGAGAAAAAATACCAGACAGCTTAGGAGAATGGCTTGGCAGAAGGTCAACAACAGAAATGATAAATAGCTGCCGAGATCGAAAGTTGTGGAGAGACATGATCACCTACGCCATTAGGCCCGGTACTTGATGATGATGATGATATATATATATATATATATGAGCATATAAGATAACATTGGCTTATCAGACTGAACTATCTTCTTTATCGTCTTGTATTTTGGTTGTCAACGTTTCAAGATGAAACTGCTGCACCTGTTGTATTCACTTATTGTTTTGTTATAGTTACGTTTTAATGGTGTTGTTTTGTTATGTTTACTGTTTTGTTTTTCTTTAATCAATTTGCAAGTAAAGTAAAGGCTCTCTTCACGCCTTCATAACCACTGCACATTTTTGGGTGATGTGGTCGGTATCACGGAACAATTTGACAACTATTTATTTTAATCTCAAGGATTCATCTTTCCCTAATGCCACAATGGAGCCATTTGCTTCTTGCTTGCTTTGTATATTGATGTTCTGTTTCATTCATAACTAGTTGTGTTGATGCTAAAGTTCACATTTCTCACTGCTGAAGATAACCAAGGAAAGTTTGTATTGGAGAATGAACACCATAAATTGTGTAGAGGACTGTCACTTTTGTCGATCTGTGGTCAAGGGAAAGATGAGAAAAACAAGAAGATAGCGAGAAAGAGAATTTTAAGAAAACAAGGGTGAGAAAAAGACAGGATGAGAAAACAAAGAGGAGGAAAAATAAGACTAGAAGATATAAAAAGAAGAAAAACGTGGGGACTTGTTGAAAGAACAATGAAGAAGGAGGCAGAAAGAGATCAAGGAAAAGAAAAAAAACAGAACAATGAAGAAAAGGAGAAATAGAACAGGACGAAGACGAAATTGTAGAAGTAGAATTGATAGAAAACTATGACAATTGGAAAAGGAAATAAGGTGAAGAACAAAGAAAAGTAGAAGGCGAAGAGAAGATGAAGACGACAATGACAAGAAGAATGGTGATTATGACGAGGGGAAGGCTATTAATAGGTGACGAGGGAAGCTAAAGACAGCAAAAATTATCCTTGAAAAAGAAATAGTCTATAAAATTAGTAGACTCAGTAGATAAACTGGATATATCTCGACATTAAATCTCTACTGCTCTCTGTTTCAGCCAAACCAAAGTGGCTATTCAGTTGTCGGTCGTGTCTTCAGAGGAATGGAAGAAACTGGAGGATATTGTTAAGGTGTGCGGTAAAGCGCTGGCACAACGAAACCTCTGTGACAACATTCATGAAATCATGAAGCAAATTACTTCACGGCAAACTGATGAAGGTTTTAAGGTAGGACTTTCTACAAACTTATTTGTCTTCAGATTAGAGGCCACAGAGATGGGTTTTCTCAGGAGAATGTTGAAAGTTCCCTGGACAGCTAAAAAGACCAATGAGGAAGTTCTCAAAGAGGCCAACACAAAAAGGGAACTCTTAAAAAACATCAGAAACAAGCAAGCAATTTTTTTCGGGCACATGAGTAGAGGAAAGTTGGAATACTTGGTTACAACTGGCAAAATAAAAGGAAAGAGATATCGCGGACGACAAAGAGAGAAAATACTGGATAGCTTGGTGTCATGGCATGGAAAACAGTCAACAATAGAACTCATACAATGCACTGTAGATAGAAGATTGTGGAGGGACATGATCGCCTACGCCAACCGGCATGGTACATGATGATGATGATTTGTCTTCAATGTGTTGTGTTGAGCATGCAAACAACGAACGCTACAATAATTATTGTATCAGAGAAAGTTTCCACTTCCGTTCTAAGAAGGGAGATTTCTTTTTCAGCATCTGACTATGGACGGTCGAGAGCCGCGACAGCTCGGTGGTTTGTGAACTGGACTACAAAGGACAAGAGGTCAGGTTCGATCCTGATCGACGGCTTCCGGGTTCACCCAGCCTTAAATGGGTACCGGATTCCTTTCTGGGAAAATAAAGTGGCACGCGCGTAATACCGACCACACTACCCCAAAAATCATGTGCCGAAGGTCTGTAAAATGTATGGTCACTAACACCGTATTCTCTAAACGCCTCTTGGTGTGACGGAGCTCTTTACTTCTTTACTATGGACGGTTGATCGGTGGCCTAAGAAGCTGAAAATATATTATTGAAACATTCGTTGTTATTAAAACATTCGTTGTTATTGAAACATTCGTTGTTATTGAAACAGAAATCTCGACTCTGAAATCTCAATCGTAAGACCTTGATTTTACGAACGACATAGCTTTCACCAATAACACAATAACAATGTGTACTTGGTGTAAGAAAAAATCAAATGCACTGTCATTAGTGGCTAGATAAACAGGTCTAGAGATCAACCAAGAAAAGACAAAAGTCATGAAAAATCAAATGCACTGTCATTAGTGGCTAGATAAACAGGTTTAGAGATCAACCAAGAAAAGACAAAAGTCATGAAAAATCAAATTCGCCCAGCAGAAAAAAATACATTGAGGGATAAGCAGTGGAAGAAGAAGATCACTTTGTATATCTTGAAGGCTGCATAGATTAAGATACACAAAGAAAGAATTTAGAATCAGAATAGAGAAGTGGCAATGATTTTCAGAAATCTTGATAAAATATGAATATCAAAACTACTAAGCACAAAAAAAACTATTCTCAATTTTCAAATAAAATGTTGTTTCCACCCTTACTTATGCCAGCGAGAGCTGGAAACAAATAAAGAAATAGACAATAAACTGGATGCATTTGGCAAGTGTTTCGGGAAACGAAAGAATAATTGCAAAGACTAGCGCAGAAAAAAGAGAAATTACAATGCATCCAAAAATATCAACTGTAATCAAAGAAGGTAATCAAATGTTGCATGTGATGAGAAGAGACAACAAGAGAATCTGAAAAGAAGCCCTTAAATGGAAACCAGAGAGTTAAAGAAAATGAGGCCCACCTATAGAAACACTAGAAAGAATGCCACGGTGTGAGGCAAAAACAACGGGTATAAGTTCCCTCGCCTAGACTGAGCAACTTTCCGAGAATGGAGCAGTGTGGCGAGATACAATGCGGGTCCTGTGCAAGGTCTGACACTTGATAACAAATATCGTGGGATAGAAGAATCTAGAATATCTGCTCTATGTACCCTCTTCGGCTGGAAGCAACAATACAAATATAGATAGGTGAATTTATCAAGAGCATTTAAGCAGTTTAAACAGATCACAGTATTTCATTATTTTCACAAAGAATAGAACAACTGAAAGGAAAGACTCCCGTCGTGTCGTTAGTGTGGCTTATATATGGAATATCGTACATTTTACATCAGTAGGCATTTCTTGTGGATTATATGTTCATCACTATATATATATATAAGCCTTTTAGTTTGACGGGGCTCTTTACCATTACTTATAATGCCTCCTACTGTTAACCTTCATAGGTACGAGAATTCCCACACTATCTCCAGAACAGGTAATGAATTCCTCATATTGAGAAGACAATATAGCAGATCTTTCGTCGTAAGCCACACTGTTATATTTCTCCACACAATGATACCATACAAAATGTCTACAATTTCACCAGGTCACATCTTCTGTGATAGTGTCGGCGAATGTTGTGGCTGCTCTTCTAAAGACTGTCAATGAAAACATGATCACAGAAATGACCTTGCTACCGACTGCTTTCATACCACGAACTCTGGCTATGCCCAGTAGCCTGGACAGTAGTACCACAGGTAGGTGCTGAGATTTAGCTCACTAAAATCTTGTTGTGTTGAAGGTCCTCACTGTGACGCGTTAGTTCAAACGTCTGCAACCAGGTGCTCAAGTGGCTCGATTTCAAACATCACTGCGGTTGGGGAGGGAGAGGACTGGGTGGTCTAGATCTAAGACGTCGGCCTTTGGACAGGAAGGTCTCCAGTTCGGTTCCCACAACAGGAGGTGGGAATTTGTTAAAAACTGAATCCGTGTTTTTTTCTTGGCTTTAGCGTCCTCTAGTCTACTGCTGGTGAGATATCCGATGTCGATTCCTCTCTGAGAACGGCAAAAAAATAAGAGGTCCCGCGTGCACTCGAGCACGTAAAAGAACCAACCATTAGCAGTTTAAACTCGAAAAGAGTATGCCAAAAAAGGCAGCTTTTCGGGTTTACAAAAATGTATAAGAAAAATGTATGTCGAGGACGGACGGATATGTTGGGTCGAAAACTGCAGATATCGAAGCTTTGCCACAAAACTAGCGACGACACAATGCATCCACACCCTCTTAACGGGAGAACAAGAAACAGCGCCGCGTTATCCTCTCATCGCATCTCAGCGTCTCCCCGAACCGATGCTGTATTTTTGGTTACCTCAGCTTCTGCGAGTAGAACCGTGGGTTTTCTAGAGGAGAGTAAATGGACCTGTTATTATGTTCACGAAAGTAGACATCAAAATGTACAATGGTCATGAAAAAATGCATTGGCAGTAACAGTAAAACTTCATTTGACAATGTCTTCAGGAGTAATCCACACTTGTAACCTTTACATCTGTCTGTCCTTCCTCCCTACCGTCCGTCCGTTCTTCCTTCATTCCTTCATTCCTTCCTTCCTTCCTACCGTCCGTGCGTCCGTCCGTCTATATATATGTCTGTCTATCTATCTATCTATCTGTCTGTCTGTCTGTCTGTCTGTCTGTCTGTCTGTCTGTCTGTCTGTCTGTCTGTCTGTCTGTCTGTCTGTCTGTCTGCCTGCCTGCCTGCCTGCCTGCCTGCCTGCCTGCCTAACTAACTAACTAACTAACTAACTAACTAACTAACTAACTAACTAACTAACTAACTAACTAACTAACTAACTAACTAACTAACTAACTAACTAACTAACTAACTAACTAACTAACTAACTAACTAACTAACTAACTAACTAACTAACTAACTAACTAACTAACTAACTAACTAACTAACTAACTAACTAACTAACTAACTAACTAACTAACTAACTAACTAACTAACTAACTAACTAACTAACTAACTAACTAACTAACTAACTAACTAACTAACTAACTAACTAACTAACTAACTAACTAACTAACTAACTAACTAACTAACTAACTAACTAACTAACTAACTAACTAACTAACTAACTAACTAACTAACTAACTAACTAACTAACTAACTAACTAACTAACTAACTAACTAACTAACTAACTAACTAACTAACTAACTAACTAACTAACTAACTAACTAACTAACTAACTAACTAACTAACTAACTAACTAACTAACTAACTAACTAACTAACTAACTAACTAACTAACTAACTAACTAACTAACTAACTAACTAACTAACTAACTAAATAGCTAGCTAGCTAACTAACTAACTAACTAACTAACTAACTAACTAACTAACTAACTAACTAACTAACTAACTAACTGCCTGCCTGCCTGCCTGCCTGCCTGCCTGCCTGCCTGCCTGCCTGCCTGCCTGCCTATCTATCTATCTATCTATCTATCTATCTATCTATCTATCTATCTATCTATCTATCTATCTATCTATCTATCTATCTATCTATCTATCTATCTATCTATCTATCTATCTATCTATCTATCTATCTATCTATCTATCTATCTATCTATCTATCTATCTATCTATCTATCTATCTATCTATCTATCTATCTATCTATCTATCTATCTATCTATCTATCTATCTATCTATCTATCTATCTATCTATCTATCTATCTATCTATCTATCTATATATATATATCTGCCTGCCTGCCTGTCTGTCTGTCTGTCTGTCTAGCTATCTCTATATATATCTACTCGCATCTATCCATCTTTCAATCTTTCTGTACAAAACATGTACGTGGTGCTTACTAATGCACATCATTACAAAAACAACTGTTAACAAACATAAGCCCGTGATGTTATGATTCCCACGAGAAATTGAATAACCACTAACTTGAGCTTCTAGTTCGTTCTATTGTTCTAGGGGAAGCCAGCGTGCTACTGGTACTGAATAGCTTCGTCAGAGACATAGGCGAGGACAGGCTCGACCGACGGTGCCTGGGTCATGTAGCAGCCTCCCTAGATGATCTATTCACAAGCGATTACCTGTCAAACGAGGAGCTCGTGGCATCGGAGGATTTGGCTGGGCGTCTTGAGTTCATGACTTTAAGATTCAGGTGTGTTTTGTGTGGGTTTGTCTGCTAGTGATGAGGTTTGTGTGAGAGTTTGTCTGATAGTGGTGTGGTTTGTGTGAGAGTTTGTCTGTTAGTGGTGTGGTTTGTGTGAGAGTTTGTCTGTTAGTGGTGTGGTGTTTGTGAGAATTTGTCTGATAGTGGTGTGGTTTGTGTGAGAGTTTGTCTGCATGTGATGTGGTTTATGTGAGAGTTTGTCTGCTAGTGGTGTGGTTTGTGTGAGAATTTGTCTGATAGTGGTGTAGTTAGTGTGAGATTTTGTTTGATAGTGGTGTGGTTTGTATTAGAGTTTGTCTGTTGGTGGTGTGGTTTGTGTGACAGTTTGTTAGAGGAGTGATTTGTGTGAGAGTTTGTCTGTTAGTGGTGTGGTTTGTGTGAGAGTTTGTTAGAGGTGGGGTTTGTGTGAGAGTTTGTCTGATAGTGGTGTGGTTTGTGTGAGAGTTTATCTGCTAGTGGTGTGGTTTGTGTGAGAGTTTGTCTGCTAGTGGTGTGGTTTGTGTGAGAATTTGTCTGATAGTGGTGTAGTTAGTGTGAGATTTTGTTTGATAGTGGTGTGGTTTGTATTAGAGTTTGTCTGTTAGTGGTGTGGTTTGTGTGAGAGTTTGTTAGAGGTGTGGTTTGTGTGAGAGTTTGTCTGATAGTGGTGTGGTTTGTGCGAGAGTTTGTTAGAGGTGTGGTTGTGTGAGATTTTGTTTTGCTAGTGGTGTGGTTTGTGTGAGAGTTTGTTAGAGGTGTGGTTTGTGTGAGAGTTTGTCTGCTAGTGGTGTGGTTTGTGTGAGAGTTTGTTAGAGGTGTGGTTTGTGTGAGAGTTTGTCTGATAGTGGTGAGGTTTGTGTGAGATCGTGTCTGATAGTGATGTGGTTAGTGTGAGTGTTTGTCTTTTAGAGGTGTGGTTTGTCTGGTGTGGTGTGATTAGTATGAATGTATGTCTGTTAGTGACGCTGTTTGTGTGAGAGTTTGCCTTTTAGTGATGATGTTTGTGTGAGAGCTTGCCTTTTAGTGATGCTGTTTGTGCGAAAGCTTGTATGTTAGTGATGCTGTTTGTGTAAGAGTTTGCCTTAGAGTGACTCTGTTTGTGTGAGAGTTTGCCTGTTAGTGATGCTGTTTGTGTGAGAGTTTGTCAGTTAGTGATACTATTTGTGTGAGCGTTTGTCTGTTAGTGATGCTGTTTGTGTGAGAGTTTGTCTGCTAGTGATGCTGTTTGTATGAGAGCTTGTCTGTTAGTGATGCTGTTTGAATGAGAGTTTGTCAGTTAGTGATACTATTTGTGTGAGAGTTTGTCTGTTAGTGATGCTGTTTGTATGAGAGTTTGTCAGTTAGTGATAATATTTGTGTGAGCGTTTGTCTGTTAGTGATGTTCTTTGTGTGAGAGCTTGTCTGTTAGTGATGTTCTTTGTGTGAGCGTTTGTCTGTTAGTGATGCTGTTTGTGTGAGAGCTTGTCTGTTAGTGATACTATTTGTGTGAGAGTTTATCTGTTAGTGATGCTGTTTGTGTGAGAGTTTGTCTGTTAGTAATGCTGCTTATGTGAGAGTTTGTCTGTTACTGATACTGGGTGTGTGTTAGTTTGTCTGTTAGCGGTGTGGTTTTGTGTGAGAGTATGTCTATTAGTGATACTGTTTGTGTGATAGTTTGTCTGTTAGCGATGTTGTTTTGTGTGAGAGTTTGTCTGTTAGTGACACTGTTTGTGTGATAATTTGTCTGTTAGAGATACTGTTTATGTGAGAGTTTGTCTGTTAGTGATGCTGTTTATGTGAGAGCTTGTCTGTCTGTTAGTGGTTCTTTGTTTTCGTTACGTAAAAAACTGTATACATGCATTCACTTATTAATCTGACTCCATTCTCAGCAAACAAAAAAATCATTATATTGGTTCTGTCTATAATTTACAGTCGATTTGAATTTCACTGCAACAGTCACTGTGACAGTGACCTTGGTCTGCCTTCAATAATTTGTCCACTTTAATATTGAACGACTTGGAAAGTATTTGTTGAAGACCTAAGCTCCACTGGGAGCTAAAAAGGTAGAAGAAGAAGAATAATAATATTGAAAGATCTATACATGTGCTTTATAGAGTACACAAAAGTATTTGAAAAAATAAATGATATAGAAATAATTAATATGTTGGAGAAATTTATCATTGAAGGTAAGGATCTGATAATCATAATCAAATGTATTGGATACAAACAACGACTATGAGAATTAGCAACGGAACAGGGCAGTTCCAATATATAAAACAATGAGTCAGACAAGGCTGTCGGAGGATTAACTACAAGAAATAATAGACATAATAATGAAGAAAAGCAAGATGAAAGATCGCAGTCGGTAAGAAACAAAAGTAATGGTAATATCGAAGAAGCAATTAAACGGGACAAATCTAGAGCAAGTGCAGACGGTCAAATACTTGAGTACAATAATAGCATCAGACAGAAGATGCACAACAGAAATAAAACGCAGAATAGCTGAGGCCAAAATTGCATTTCAGAAAATGAAAAAAAATCTTGTCCGATAAGTATATGTCAATGGAAGTGAGAAATACAGGTCGGTGTTATATTAGGCCAATTCTTACCCACGGAAGTGAGAAATAGAGGTCGGTGTTATATTAGGCCAATTCTTACCCACGGAAGTGAGAAATAGAGGTCGGTGTTATATTAGGCCAATTCTTACCCACGGAAGTGAGAAATAGAGGTCGGTGTTATATTAGGCCAATTCTTACCCACGGAAGTGAGACATAGAGTTCATCGGTGTTATATTAGGCCAATTCTTACCCACGGAAGTGAGAAATAGAGTTCATCGGTGTTATATTAGGCCAATTCTTACCCACGGAAGTGAGAAATAGAGTTCATCGTTGCTATATAGAGCTAATTCTTACCATGGAAGTGAGAAATAGAGTTCATAGGTGTTATATAGAGCCAATTCTTACCCATGGAAGTGAGAAATAGAGTTCATCGGTGTTATATAGAGCCAATTCTTACCCATGAAAGTGAGAAATAGAGTTCATCTGTGCTATATAGAGCTAATTCTTACCATGGAGGTGAATTAATGACTGTAGACAAACAAATGAAAAGACGATTAGAGGCCACAGAAATGGGATTTCTTATAAGAATGTTGAGAGTTCCCTGGACAGCTGAAAAGACCAACGAGGACAGTATCAAAAAGGCAAACATAAAAAGGGAGCTCTCAAGAAACATCAAAACAAAACAACCGACATTTTTGGCGCATAATGAGAAGAGGAAAGTTGAAATATTTGGTTACAGTTGACAAAATACAAGGAAAGAGAAATCGCGGTCGTCAAAAAGAGAAGGTACTGGATAGCTTGGTGTCACGGCATGGAAAACAGTCAACAGAAGAATATATACGATGTACTGAGGATAGAGAGTTGTGAAAGGCTGAAAGGTCATGATCGTCATATAATGGCAGGAATCATTAAGGCTCAGTGTGAAGGGTGTTCCTTGCTTTCCAGTTTCCTCATATTCCAAGTCCGGCTTGCTGTCGGAGCTACTGAATTTAGTGCTCTGTGCACACCGTGTGCTGTGTTTTTCATCCGGATCGTGTTTCGATATTCCGTTTGCTCACGATGAATGATGATATCATAAGACGAAAGCAGGTCAGCTGCGTTCGCTTTCGGTGCTGCTTGACTTTATGTCTTTCGGCGCGTGTTGTAGTTGCTATGTTGGGGACTGTAGCCGCCTTTCTTTGTTTGGATCATTCAATGAGATGAGTTTTAATTCAGATGATTCCACTGGCACAAGCGGTGGAGCAATTATGGATTTTAATTCGTTTGCAGTGATACCGGGGCTTTCGACTAACCATAACCATACATATAGACTTTAGTTAAACAAATGTTATGTTCTGTGTGCGGTGTCACAAATTGAAACCACCTCCATGAAACATGAATTTTAAGAATGAATGAATACACTAGGCTTAGGACATCGTTATCCATAAATGCTGCAACATCTCCAAGACTAGAACTATAATGCTATATTGGTACTAAAACAAACACCTGTTAGATGTGTCCACATATTGAGTTATTTGCGAGTCATCACCATTGCACTCCGAACATGTCTATTGGTGCTCAGATCCCCTGCTCAGCAATTATCGCAGTGTGACAGCTATTAATCTTTCTGTAGCTCACACATCGAAAACGTGCCGTCGACGTCTAAAAGTTAACTCGTGTAAGTTTGTTCTGCAGAAATATCACGTAAACAAATTGTAAATACTTCTCAAACATAATTCACTTTTAGAGCAGCAATGTTGCACACACAATTAACTCTCAGAGCAGCAATGTTGCACACACAATTAACTCTCAGAGCAGCAATGTTGCACACACAATTCACTTCTAGTGCAGCAATGTTACACACACAATTCACTCTTAGTGCAGCAATGTTGCACACACAATTCAGTCTTAGAGCAGCAATGTTGGATTCACAATTCACTCTTGGAGCAGCAATGTTGCACACACAATTCACTCTTAGAGCAGTAATGTTGCACACACAATTCACTCTTAGAGCAATAATGTTGCACATACAATTCAGTCTTAGAGCAGCAACGTTGCACACACAATTCACTCTTGGAGCAGCAATGTTGCACACACAATTCACTCTTAGAGCAGTAATGTTGCACACAATTCACTCTTAGAGCAATAATGTTGCACATACAATTCAGTCTTAGAGCAGCAACGTTGCACACACAATTCACTCTTGGAGCAGCAATGTTGCACACACAATTCACTTTTAGAGCAGCAATGTTGCACACACAATTCACTCTTGAAGCAGCAATGTTGCACACACAATTCACTCTTAGAGCAGCAATGTTGCACACACAATTCCCCTTCTTAATCCACTGAACTCCGGTAGTATAGGGCACTCGCAGGAAATATCAACCCCATCCGGTATGGAGCAAGCATGCATAGCTCTCGCCAGGACCTGCCAGCCTCTTTCATTTCATCTTGTATGTTTCGTCGTCAAGTTCCCAATAGTCTTCCTCGTCTTTTTTTGCCAGGTGGTGTCCATGTTAATGATAGGTGCGGGTCAGGGATCCGGGTTGTTTCCATTCGTAAAACATGGCCCAGCCATTTCCAATGTTTTATTTTCACTTCTTGATTGATGTTCTTAATGATCTTCTTGCGACTTCTATGTTATCCCAACAAATGTTTAGAATCTTCTTAAGAAAGCGACCTCCAAATACTTCAAGTCGGCTTTCTGTCTTATAGTTCACCCGCCACGTTACACACAGTTCAGGCATTTATTTAATGCCTCTTCGAATGGCGCCCACTGAGCGAGACTGAAAACAGCCAGAAACTTGCAGCTGACTGCTCGAGCTATCGGCTTAAGTGAACCATAGTTGATAAATATTTAAGTCATCGTCATTGTGCCTGACTGTGAAACAAAACTGACAAAGTTAGCCAAACTAGTAATGATCGAGCACATTTGAAGACAAATGCCTAAGAAAGATACTTTGCGATAAGAGGAATGAATTTAAGACTTTACGACTAATACTGCCTACTGTTAAGAAAAGAAGATGGATATATGCATGGCATGTATTTATAAGAAACGACCGGATAATTACTAAGCAAGCTCTCAAATTGGAAACACCGGGTCAAAAATAAAGAGTACGATCTCGAGAAACACTGAAAAGAGCTCTAATAAAAGAGGACACATTGGCCGGCATAGGCTCACTATCTATAATTTAGCAGCTCGCCCAGAATAAACACAATTGGTGGGAGACTCTACGATCCCTATGTGCTGTCTTACGGCACTTGAAGGATCCAGAAACAAGAAGTAGTTATCAAGGAGAGATGAAAACTCCACAATCAAACAAAATGCAGTGGTGAACTCGAAGGTGTCAGCCGAAGGTTAAAATATCGCAACTTACTGTGAACCAAAACGCAACGCAACTTACAACCACTTAGCGCCCTCTTAATGGTTAATGAAAGATAAACGTAATAGTCGGGAGAACGTATAAAACACATTGTCCTCATCTCACACAAAATTTATTGATCAATTGCATTTTTAAAAAATCTCTGCTATTTCTTAATTATCAATAAACCTGACCTCACCTGGCCCAGATCCAAATCTTTAGAGTTCAGTGATTCGTGCAGAATCATGGGTGCCATACTTAGACCATACATGGCGTTTCTTGTGAATGATGATGTGGCAATAGGTCAGAAACTGAATCTAGGAGAATGGATGTCCGTTGATGAGGACCTTCTATCCTGCTTGTTTGGATTCATAGCGGAAGTGTTCGTGACTTTTGTATGCGGAGTGATCGCAAGAATGAGGGAGTGCAGGGTGGACGGAGACCTCGGTGATGACCATCTGGTACTCTGTGTGTGGAGGTCAATGGCCAATCTGGCTAAAGAGGTACGTCCACTAAAGGTTAAAATTACTGCGCGCTTTAACTGAAAGTAGTTCACTGTTTCCAAATTTGTTTTTCTTCTGCTGCTCAGTCTTTCTTTCCTCATTTGCCTTTCAACGTTGAGGGGAGATATGTTTGCGATCTTTTGCTTTTCTGTTGGCTTCTCCAGCTGTTATGCTTACTTTTTCCTCTTGGTTATTTCTTCTATAAGTTCGACTTATTTGTTCTTCGTTACGCATACGTTGATGGTGACCACTTTGTTTTTGATATCCATGGTCTCTAGTGTTTTCCTGATCTGCAAGTTTATCTTCTATTGACCAGCCATAACCATCTATAGATTTCCAAAGGCCCGAGGACAGAAAATAAAATCGGAATGGTCTCCAAATAGCGTGACGTTATCAGCTATGGGAGCTGCACACAAGTGACGTCACTCGGCCTACAACTTGCCACTGCTCGCAATGCTGAAAATGACACGTTAGCTGCGGGTGTTCCGGTAATTTCATATCAGCCCGCAGGCCTTTGTAAATCTATAGATAGCTGTGGAGCAGCTAAGTCCGTCGCAGCTTAAGGGCTTTCATTCTTCTTCTTTCCTTCCTCATCTGCCTTTCAACGTCGAGGGAATTATAATTTGCGGTCTTTTGCTCTTCTGTTCGCCTATAAAATAATCATATATTGCTGTGATGTAACATCCCCACCTAAAAATATACATATTTAGGATTTAAACAAGTACAACTATTATTATCATCATCTAGAGCTACTCTTCTGGATCATCGCTCACATGACAGTTATTCTGAAGTTTTCTCTGTCCTGTGCAACATGTCCAACCTGCATGTAATATCAAGCTACCTTTTCTTGGTATTCTCACTCTCCATATATCATCCTCTCTATCTCTATTTTCTCTCTCCAACTCTGCCCCTCCTATCTCTCCCTGTTTCCCCAACGCTGCCCCTCTCTCCTCTCTCTCGCTCTTTCTTCCTCTCTCTCTTTATCGTCCTCTCTCTCTCTCTCTTTCTCCTCTCCTCTCTCTTTCTCTTTTCCTCTCTCCCCCTTTCTTCCTCTCTCTCACTCTTTCTCTCTTCCTCTTTCACCTTCTCTCCCCCTCTCTCTTTATCCCTCCTCTCTCCCTCGCTCAACTGGTATCTAGCCTTACATAATAATCCTCTCAAGGTCATTATATCAAGCTTTAAATAACAAAATATTTTATTGAACACACTTTTAGATATTCTTTAACAAATAATTTTCTGAAATATTGAATTCCGGCAACATTGATAACACGTCCAAACTTTTGTCTGCCCAATGTATTCTAAGTATTCTTCTAAAATAGTTCTATTTGATAACACTTGTGGTTGTTCTTTGAACAGGAAAAAATACATGCTCTTAAAAACCTAAGTTTTTCTTCCTTATTAGTTGACTGCCGTATTTCGTGTAGTTTATTTTATTTTTCATTTTTAAAACTCGGTCTATTATGTCTGTTATACACTGTCTGCTATACTCTGTCTACTAAACTCTGTCTACTAAACTCTGTCTGCTATACTCTGTCTACTATACTCTGTCTACTAAGATCTATCTACTATATTCTGTCTACTAAAACTTTGTCTACTATACTCTGTCTACTATATTCTGTCTACTAAAACTTTGTCTACTATACTCTGTCTACTATATTCTGTCTACTATACTCTGTCTACTATACTCTGTCTACTATACTCTGTCTACTATATTCTGTCTACTATACTCTGTCTACTATACTCTGTCTACTATACTCTGTCTACTATATTCTGTCTACTATACTCTGTCTACTATACTCTGTCTACTATATTCTGTCTACTATATTCTGTCTACTATACTTTGTCTACTATACTCTATCTACTATACTCTATCTACTAACCTCTGTCTACTATGCTTTGTTTATAATACTCTGTTTAATATATATTGTAAACTATACTCTGTCTATTATATATTGTCTACTATGCTCTGTCTACTATACTCTGTCTATCATATATTGTCTACTATGCTCTGTCTACTATACTCTGTCTACTATATTTTGTCTACTATGCTCTGTCTACTAAATTCTTTCTAAACTATGTCTACTATGCTCTGTCTATTATACTCTGTCTACTATATATTATGGAGCCGCGATAGCTCAGTGGTTAGTGAACTGGACTACAAAGGACAAGGGGTAGGGTTCGACCCCAACCGACGGCTTCCGGGTTCTCCAGCCTTTAATGGGAACCGGATTTTTTTCTAGGAAAGTGAAGCAGCACGGGCGTAATACCGACCACATTACCCCAAAAAGCATGTGCTGAAGGTCTGTAAAATTTATGGTCACTAACACCATATTTCCCTATACGCCACTTGGCGTGACTATTTTACTTCTTTTTTTACTACTAATGAATTCAGTCATTTTCCTGTATTTAACCCTGCTGTTATTAATATATTTATTGTTATTCTCATTTCAGTGTTTATTAACTTTTCTCTTTCTGAAATAAACAGGCAAAAAATTTACTTAATGACCAGAATGACGCAAACTCCCGCTCCACAGCTGCATCCACAGAGACAAAGAGCGGTAACATTTTCATTGAAGGTTTTGTGGACACCCTGATCAGCAAAGGTGCGGTCAGTGACACTAAAATGGTGCTAGAGAGCGATGGGAAGGAAACGTTTATGGAGTTGGATAAGAACTCACAAGATGGCAGTAGCTTAATTGATGTGTTCAGACATGCCCTTCTGCAGCAACTGCCTCAACCAGGCTATGTGCCAGTTCCCGATACGAACATCACGTATCGAGCAAGAATTGGTAAGTGGTATCCGTTTGTCGGCCTCTCATGTGTTGTCAATGCTGAGATGAGGTAGAAACAAAAGTACAAGTTAAATATCTCTTGCTTTGCAGATGATCGTCATCATAAAAGCTCCGCATCGAAGGTTGGCTACCATGGAGCGCCATTCCGCTCTGTCTCTTGCTTTGATAGTGTAGATTGTCATGGGCTTATTTGTCCTTCTTTTGATGTTACTCGTCCATGTTAGTCTTAGTCTGCCTCTGCCTCTTTTACTTTGTATTTTCCATTCCAAGATTACTTTCAGAAAGCAAGCAACTAAAACAAGTAGAGGAATCAAAA